>VXBI01004162.1:165877-226271 GCA_013397375.1 Toxostoma redivivum
CTCCTCTCGTCGCCTCTCCTCTCCTCTCCTGCTTTCATTAGCAATGATTGTTTTGAACAGAAAAGGCTGGAATGGGGGAGCTCTGTGGAAATCCTCGCTGGGCTGTGGCACCTCCTGACCCCTTATCAGAGCAGTGCCTGCGTGTCCCTCTCAGCAATCTGTGAGGACAGAGATGGGAGAGCTGGAAACTAAGAAATGTTATTGAAACGGTGCCAGTGAATCCTCCCAAGGGTTTGGATGGGCTCCTGACAGCAGGTACCTTCTCTGCTTCTTCTGAGCTTGCTTTTTTGTCCTCCTCAGGGCCCCTCTGTCTGCCCCACTCTCCATCCTCATTTCTGAACGAGCTCCAGGGTTGATTTCCTGCATGTTTGAATAGGACCAGCTTGACACAGCCTGCCTTAGGATGAAATCACCAACTTGGCTTGCCTTCTGTCTGAAAAACAAATCCTTCTGCAGGGCTTTCATCTAGAAAAAGGAGAAGGATTCCGAAATGCAGGCAGGACTCTGCCAAGTTCCTGTGAACTACTGCCTGAGTAAAGCTTATGTTTTCTGTGTACTTAGCTTATCTTTAATAAAGGTAACCTACCTGGGATTTTACCCTAAAAATCATCAATGGATCTCTTCCTGTTCACTCCCTTAGTGGCTCAAAATAAGGGAGTAGAAGCAGAGGGAAGTGAGGTGTGGGTGCTTGCAGGAACTCGCTGCTTCCACAGAGGAATGGGAAATCTCACCCCTGTGGGAGCAAAGTACCAGGGCAAGCAGAGAAAGGGAAACTAAGACACCAACCTCAGACTGAGAGGACCTGCTTGCATGTCCCAGTATTCCCAGGTATTTAGGTTTTTACAGGAACATCTTCTTCTGGATACCTGGGCTTTGGCTTTCCTATCACTGCAGAAAATAATGATGATGATGATGATGGTGATAACTTTGGGAGAGCTGAGAGCTCTGCAGGTATTTTTTTGTGTGCAAGGGCAAAGGAGTCTGACATGCACCAGGGGCCTGCTGCACACTGTGGCTCCTGCACTGCTTTTTTTTGGGTCATGACAGTCCTCAAATCTGCCAAGCAATTGCTGGGCTGTTCCAGCTACAGATGGTTGGCAGTATTTGCATCCTAAATGAGTAAGATGCCAAAATGATAAGGTACCAGTTGCACTGAGTTTGCCCCCAAACCTTGAAATTATCCCAAGGCCTGTCTCTGCTGTTGTCCAGCCCCTCTAATTTCCTCTCCCAGAAGATAAAACGTGCTCAGATGAAGAGGATGGAGATGAGCAGCACAGCAGAGTGCTGGAGATGAGAGATGCAGTGGGAGTTTGGGCTCAGTGATGAGTTTGTTACAGGGGTTCCTGCACTCCAGCCCATTCCTCCTCAGCTCAGGTGATGCTGAGGCACAAACCAAGGTCCTCCAAGGTCCCCAAGGTCCTTGGGAAGGTGTTTGCTGGGCACAGGCAAGGGTGGGTTATATATTTACTCTGCACTGGCTCCTGCTAACACTGCTCCTTGCTGGAGAGCTGGGATCTGAAAGCCACCATCTGGTTATCATTGGTACCAGAGCAGCATGTGGCCAGGACACGTGTAACTCACATTTTCCTCTGGACCACACTCAGCCTGCACTCACTTATTGTGGAGGAGGGACTGGAAAAACCATTGACTCACTGGCAGGAACAAAACATTCAAAATCCTGAAAATGATTCTTTTTAACAAAGCTTTTCTGCTGGTGCAGAGGAAAGGGAACAAGTGGTGACTAGGAAAGTTTGGGGGCTGCATGGAGTTTTCCTTCCGTGGGAAGTGGGAGGGATACACTGAAGGGACAGCTCTTTCTGGCACTGCTTTGATCAGTGTCAGATTTCTACTCTGGCCTTTCTCTAGTCTGTACCTGCTTGAACCCACACAGAAAAACTGAGAGCCACACTCCCTCTGTTCCTCAAATCCTGTCTGGTTTAGAAATGTCTCCATCAGAAATGGAGCCCAGGTGAGGATCCTGTAGCTCAAACCTACCTGTCAGCTGGGGCACAGTAACTCACACCAAAAGGCACTCTGCAAATGGCTAAAATGCAGTGAGCTGGGAGAGGAGGGGGTCACAGGTTTAACCTGGAATTCAGGAATTCTGCTAAACACTCCCCGGCACCTTTGCATGTGCTGTTGTGCAGCTTTGTGCCTCAGATTTCCTACACTAATGGGTCAAAGCCTGCAGTGCACCAGTCATTCTAGGAGAATAGTTTATGAGTGTTGAGAGAACAGTTTGTAAGTGTAGGAGAGGAGTTTGTGAGTGTAGGAGAATGGTTTGTAAGGTTAGTGCAGGAGGGAATCTTTCCCAGTGAATTACAGCTGTGCTGATGACCAAGAAATGGAAACAGCCTTGCCTGCACAATGTTTGGGTGTTATAAATGAGTGGATTAGCTGGCCACAGGTTAAGTTGCAGTTGGAGTTGCAGTTTGAGACTCTGAGCCTGCTGCAGTTTGGGATGGAGCCTGCTGGCTGTGCTGTGAGCAGGTAAGGGATGTGGCTGTGCAGGGGACAGATAAGGGAAGAAGATGCTGCGTGAGGGACAGTCAGGGTAAGGTGGCCAGGAAAGGGACAGGTTGGGCTTTACCAGTCACAGCCAATCACCCCAGCTGGGGTTTAGCAGAGAGGACAGAAGGAGTCAGAGTTGCCTGAGAGAAGTCTATGGAAAGAAGGCAGGAAAAGTTTTCTAATAAAGGACTGGTGGTGAAGCCAGTCATGTCCAACAGAACTGTGACAATTCTAAAAGCTGATCTACAGAGAAAGAAATCTGTAGAAAAACCAAAGACTTAAAAAGCCTGTAGGCAAAATGGTCTCAAATGTGGGCACCCTCCCCTGTGCCATGTGCCCCAGCTGAGTGCAAACACTGTGCTTGTGTCTGCTTCAGTGAGGCTGAAATGTGTTCAGCTGCTGACAAAGCTCCTGCAGATCTAAGCAGGCTCTGCTGGGCCTAAGATCTGAGCTGAGCTTAAGCCTGGGTTCTGTTACACCCAGCTCCATTTGCCACAGTGGATCCTGCCAAGCTCACCTGAGCACAGGACAGATTTCCAGCTCTGCTCCTCAGCCCTGCTCTCTTGCCTGCACTCTTCCTCCCTCGTTCTGCTGCTGGAAAACACAGATAATGGAGATTAGCCAGAGCTCAAAGGCCTTTCAAGTATTTTCCACAGAGCACGAAACCTCAGTGTCTGCTCCTTGCTGGCATCACACAAAGACATTTGAGAACAGTGAGTGTCTCACATAGCTGAAGAGGGTTCCCGTCCTGAAATGTAACAAACAATGAGATGCCTGAACATCTGCAAGGAACAGATGCTTCTCACATCCCTGGATGGTGCAATCCAGCGAGCACTTGATGCCACCCAGGGCTGTCTGCCCCTGGAGAAGGGGATCTGGGCTCCTTGGCACAGCAGAGCTGTGAGTCAGAGCCCTGATGTCTGTGCAGCTGCAAAGAACAGCCCCAAACACCTGATTATCACAAACCACAAACAGGGCGGTATTCAGGACATGTGTGGGTAGGAAAGACCAGGAATAACTGGAATTAAGGCACTGTGCACACACTGGTGCAAAATCAGTGAGTTTAACCCAACTGCCCCACAGCTCTTCTCAGAAAATCTTATCCCAGCTCACAGCAGCAGAAGTGACCTCCTGGTTCAGCCTGGGCAGTTTCCAGGCAGAAAAGCTGACACCTTTTGCAGGTGAATAACAGGGACTAACCCCACAACCATCAGCTGACAAGAATGACCTCTTTTTGCAGCTACTACTGAAGCAGAAGCCTCTTGTCTCCTGCAGACCAAGAATGCCAAACACCTCCTTGAAACGAGCATTGTGACACTGAGGGCATGAGTTTTGTTTCACAGGGAAAAGGGGCCACTGTTCATGTCCAGGGGCCTGTGCCTGGGACTGGGTTTCTGCTAAAATTCTGAATGGATCAGGATTTCTCCCAGACCCAACCTGCCACCACTTAGAACCCTGGCTGCCTTTGGAGTGCCAAACACCTCCTCCAAAGTGATATCAGGAAACAGAGAGGCTGAGTTTTGTTTCACATGAAAAAGGTTCACCATTCATGTCCAGGGCCCTGTGGCTGGGCTTCTCCCTGCTGAAATTCCAAACGGATCAGGATTTCTCCCAGACTCAACCTGCCACCACTTAGAACCCTGGCTGCCTTTGGAATGCCTCCTCCAAACTGATATTACTAAACTGGGAGGCTGAGTTTTGCTTCCCAAGGAAAAGGTTCACCATTCATGTCCAGGGGCCTGTGCCTGGGATTGTACCTGCTAAAATTCTGAATGGATCAGGATTTCTCCCAAACTCAAGCTGCCACTACCTAGAGCCCTGGCTGCCTTTGGAGTGCCAAACACCTCCTCCAAACTGATATCACAAAACTGGGAAGGTGAGTTGTGTTGGGAAAATGGCCACTGTTCAGTGACATGTTCATGTCACTGTTCATGTGCTTGGGATTGGGCTTCTGCCTGCTAAAATTCCAAATGGATCAAGATTTCTCCCAGACCCAAGCTGCCACCACTTAGGTCCCTGTTTGCCAGGAACAGAATACACCTGTCCTTCAGTCTGGGAGTGCCTTGGCCAGCTCTCCTGTTTCTCTGCTGAGCACCAAGGAAGCAGGAGCAGGTGGCTTTGTTTAGGCAGTTCGAGGCTGCCAAGCCAAGGCTCAGTGGGAAGGACACTTTGAAGACAGATCCTGTGCTATTTTCACAGCCCAGCCTTTCATGGTCTGACTCCTGGAGATGGATGAGTGAGATCATACCTGACAGGTGAGGAAGGGAGGAGCTGTGCTGACAAGTCCCACCTTCAGCACCAGGAAAGGCACATGAGGATGTTGCAAGCTGCCACAGTTTTAGTTTGTACTCAGCTAAGCTGAGCCCTCCAACTCCAAACCCTGAAAGTTTATAGCTGAAATCCACAAGGTATTAATCAAGTTCTGTCCCTTCCAACACCATCACTGAGCTGCCAAGCAGCAGCACTGGGTGTTACACAGAAATAATCCCAACCTTCTTATGGCATCATAAATTGCCTGTGTCGTCAGTCAGCAGAAACCTGAGATGAAATTCTTTCATTTGCAGCTAATTATTTCCAAGCCTCTGCAGCCCTAGCAGAACTGGTGAAAGGTGCTGAACTGAGAGCCCTGAGGAAACAGGCTTGCCTTGTGTGCACAGGGATGGGCAGAAGGGAGCCAGAGCAAGAGCTGCAGCCTGCTCTGCCAGAGACCTGCAAGGCTTGGGCTGCTCCTCCTCCCTCCTGCTCCTCGCTGAGCAGCTCTGCTTGCACAGCCCTGGAAAAGCACAGCCAGGCTGATGGAGCTGCTCCTTCCCAGGGCCAAACCCAACATGACTTTTAGCCGGAGTGTCTGGCAGCCTGGGAGGGTGGAGCAGCCTCCTCCAGCCCTGCTGCTGACGTTTATCATGGCCAGGTGCAAATCTTCTTGTACTGGCCCAGTGCCATGAGACCAGCATGTTTTTCAGACTTTCACCCTCCTACCAGACAGTGTTTTTCAATATTTTGCATTAAATCTTCTGCTGTATTTGATTAGCCTGCAGCAGCTGTTTTCCACTCTCACAACAAATCATAAATCTATAAGCTTATGTGTGAGAGACTGTCTGTGCCTGAGAATGCTGGTGTCTGAGAGAGCTGTGGCTGCACAGCTGTGAGTGAGCCTGCACCTGAGCTCAGCCCTGGAGCACAGCAAAGGCACAAACCCTGCCATCATCCAGTTTGCATCTCTGCTGGAGCTGTTTGATTACACAGGATGGCTTATATGTCTGAATGTAAGAATTCCTACATCATACAGAGGAATTTGTGGGATTCCTTAAATGAGTATTCCACACTGGCATGAGAATAATGCTAATAAATACTTGATTGCACCAGTGTGAGCTCAGATCTGTGCACCTTTTATGGAGGGAGGTGAGTTTTAGCACAAACAGGTCCAACACATGAGCCTGGAGATGTCAGAACACAGGTAAAGAAGTATAACAAACCCCTGACACACCCATCCCAGTCCACAAAAACATAGGCCCATGTGCAATCTGGTTTGTGATAGTGAGTACTCAGCCAGGAACTGCTTGTTGTGAAGCCAAGATCTCCTGTCCCATGGCCAACTCAGATAAGAAGAGCAAATGGCTGAAAGAGAAGGGAGGGGAGCTGCTACATATATTTAAAAAAAGGTGTTATTCAAAGACTATAAAAGGCAAAAGTTTGGATGAAGGAGAAGACAGAGAGTTGCCAAGTCATTGCAATAAAAAAAAAGGAGGAGGCTGCTGCCAGGTCTTGGCACGTGTGCTTTTACTTGTATAAATCAGTCACTCTAGACCTATGGTAGTTCTTGCTGACAAGCTGTCAAGCTCCTTGGCTGGGAGAACAGGGCATGTGCTTTACATGCACTTACAGAATAGTAAACTGTTATTAAAAATGGGAAAAAACCCCAGGCTGATTTACTTGTGGTTTTGCCTGCTCGGCTGTATTATCACAGAACAAATCCACTCATGCATGGAGCAGTCTGGATCCATGGAAAACTACAGGCTAACCTCCCCGTGGAAGCACTTGACCCCTTAAGGGGAAGGGCACAAACAAAACATCTCCAAGAGCAGAGAGCAGAAGACAAGGAAGAGGCCAAAGCCACAGCAAAGCTGTGTGGATTTCAGACAGCCAGAGCTCCTGGGGATGTGACACCTGTGAACATCCCAGCAGGGATGGGGCAGTGGGGACAGCACCTCTGGGCAGGCTGAGACCAGCCTTGGAGTGGGACTGTCCCTGTGTCAAACCCAGATGGGCTCAGAGCAGAGACACTGCCTGAAATCTGCTGGTGGAGTCCTGAGCTGCCCGGGGCCAGGGCAGGAGGAGGAGGAGGAGAAAAGGAGAAGGAGGAAGAGAAGGAGAGGAGGAGGAGGAGGAGAAGGAAGAGGAGGAGGAGGAAGAGAAAGAGGGAAAGGAGAAGGAGAAGAAGGAAAAGGAGGAGGAGGAGGCTGCAGTTTGTGCTGATGACAGGAGACAGGAGCTTTGCCTGAGCTGCAGGGAGCGCTGGCAAGGATGGGCTGCAGCCAGCAGAAGACAGGAAAGGATGGATGTTCTGCTTCGGGGAGGAAAGGAGAATTAAAAGCAGAAAATCCAGCAAAGAATTTAGAGGGATGTCATCCGAAGAGAATAAATAGATAATTGTCTGAGGAGAAGCTGACCAGACTGGTTCTGTCGGTGCTGGCTGTGCGCTCAGGACAGCCCCAGGAGCCCCGCCCTGTCCCGGCGCTCCGGGGGCTGCGCTGGCACTCATCGGTGGGACACTGTGCCCACCAAACACCCATCCCAACCCATCCCGAGCCATCCACATCCCAGCAGCCTTCTCCAGACAGGCTCTGCTACCCCCAGAACACACTGACTCATTTTGGACAGCACTACAACATTCCTGGGCTCAGTTCATGCAACAGATTTTTTTTTTTTTTTAAACATCCATGTCAGGACATTCAAACCAACAAGAATTAAAAGCGAAACCCAACAGAAATATGAAATTTTATGGTGCTGTTTGTGGCAATACTTCCTAAACTAGCTTTGGCTGGAACACAGAGAGCTGGACTGTGCTGATCCAGGACCCACAAGACACATAAAACATTAATATTGGAAGAGATGGAGTTTTTCTGTGTGTTCTACTGTATTCCCCTGTTTGTAACCCCACAGCTCTGCTGTAACGTGTTCTGAGCAGTCCCAAGGGCTGCTTCCTCCTCAACAGCACATTTTTGCCACTCTTGAGTTTTACTGCTTATTTGTTGTAGTTATATTTGGAGGAAAATGTTTGTAAGACAAAAACTTTTTTAAAAATAACTGTCTGCTAACAAAACCAAACACAACAACTTCAACAGCCTAAATCTCAAATAAAGAGCTTCTTTGAGCCTGCAAGCAGATGAAATTCCAGTAATAATCCTACCACTAATTCACAGGGAGTACAAGTTCATCAGGACACAGACCACGGATATGATGGCAAAAAAAAAATGGAGAAAATGAGATGTTTGTGTGTATTTGCAAAGCAAGGCTGTGGCCAAATCGAGCACTCAGGGTTTCCAAATCCCAGCTCCTGGGATTGCTGCCTCAGGACTTCAACACAGATGCAGAGCAGGGGATGCTGTGCCAGGGCTGTGCTGCTGGGGGCTCAGGGGGGTCCTGGGGAGAAGGTCGGGCCTGTGCAAGGCTCGTGGGGTGAGCAGGGCACTGAGCCAAGCCCTCCACTGCAGGTTCTGACCCTCTCTGGGGACTTCAGCATCCACCTGTCCTGACACCGTGAGGGGAAGCTCCTCTGCCAGGACATGAATGGAGCTGGGGCAGCACCCAGCACCCTGAAGTGTTCACCCAGCCAGGAGGGAGCAGACTGGGCTCTGCAGGTACACCCAGGTCAGCACCCAGCTGAGGGAGGGGATTCTGCCCCTCTGCCCTGCTCAGGTGAGACCCCACCTGCAGAGCTGCCTCCAGCTCGGGGGTCCCAGCACAGGAAGGAGCTGGAGAATGTCTTCAAACTGACAGACAGTAGATTCAGGTTGGATATTTTGAAGAAATTCTTCCTTGTGAGAGTGGGGAGGGGCTGGAATAGAATTCCCAGAGCAGCTGTGGCTGCCCCTGGATCCCTGGCAGTGCCCCAGGCCAGGTTGGAGCAGCCTGGGATAGTGGAAGGTGTCCCTGCCCATGGCAGGGGGGTGGAACTGGGTGAGCTTTAAGGTCCCTTTCACCAAACCATTCTGGGATTCTCCCTGTGTCACACAGGGTCACCTGCCCGTGGTGGTTTGTGCAGCAGGGTCCTGTCATGGACACCATCACAAAACACACAGGCTCTGGCTTTTGGGACAACCACTGCACACCCCAGCCCAACAAACCCAAAACAAACTCCTCAGCTCTTCAGCCCACAGTTATCTCAGGGAGTTCACTTTGGTCTTCTTTAAAAGGTGTGGCTGTGACTGAGTCATGAGGCACAGGGGATTAAAGGAAGGGGGAGTAAGAGGTTAATTGGATTCTATTTGGAGAGGGATTTAGGTTGGCTGAGTTTTTTTCAGTCAGCAGCACATAGTGGAACATGTCACTTGTAATTGAGCTAATGAAACACCTCTGGAGATAAAAAAACCACAAGCTAAATTCAGACTTGGCTGTAGAGACTTGATGTTCATTCACCACAAGGTTATGCAGAGATGGAACTGCTTTGTTTGAGCACAGGAGGCTGGAGAGGTAAGAGCAGGATTAAGTTTACTTTGCAAAATCTGCTTTTTGTCACTCAGGGCTGCTGGACCCTGGGGTAATGAAGCAGACTATTGTGTTATGGACACTCTTCCAGGCCTGGATCCCACACTGCCAATATGCTAATGCAATTTTCTGAGCCCAGCCTCTCTCCTGCTCTAATGCTATTGTATTTGTTTTCTATAAATAGGCATTTTGCTCCATGGTTATTGCTGGGGAACCACACATGGCTGAGCTGACAGAGCTGCCAATACCTGCCCTTTTCCATGCACCTTTTGGTGACTCTCTGTACAGTCCTTTTGGTTTTCTCAAGGATAATTAAGGGTTTGTTTTTCAGTCCTCAAAACTGACAAAAGCACCTCTGTCCCAAAGCCAAACTACCAAACATGACTTGAATGCAAGTAGGGGAGTGTTGCCTTCCTGAGCCTGCCCAAAGGCCAAGCCAGAGTTGTCTTTGTGAGAGATTTTGATGATCTGAAACTACCTTGTCTTCTAAGTCAAGAAGAAAACCTTTCAGAGCAAGGTATATCATGCTAAAAAATAAAAAGAACACATTTTCTGGAGGCTGTTTCAAAATGTTAGAGGTATTTTGTAGAAAACCACCACCTTCATCTTTTCAGAATGAACCTACTCTGAATGAAAGTCACTTTCTAAATTAAAAAGTTGCAGTGAAAATTAGTTTCCAATTTTGCAGGTTTTATATTATTGCTTTGGGGATAATTACAATAATCCAGTAATTTTCTTTCCAAGACACTTTCAGAAAACTAAAACTTCACTTCTTCATTCCCTCTGTTTCCCTTCAGGAATTTAAAAATAAAGTTAGTTTTAATGAGCAAAGTGATTGTGCTTGACACCCCTTGATAAAAGAAACCAAAACCAACACAGTAGTGAATTTTATGCAGTTGTATAAAAAAATATCACGGGCATGGGGACCTCAGTTCCTCCACTTCTGTGCCATATTCAGAACACAGGAAACCCTGGAATGATGTGGCTGCACTCTGTCAGAGAAAACCATAACAGCACAAAGCAGTGAGAAGAGGAAGTACAGCCTTGCACCCATGGCCCTGCACAGATCTAGAGGGCAGGGACAGGAGGAGGCTGGGTTCTGTACCCTGGTGACACTTGTTCAGCAGGAATTGCCTCTTCCTCTTTGGTTTCTCCTGCTGTGGTTTGATTCCTCCCTCTCTGGCTTGAGGCAAGAAGACAGGAAAGCAGCTGCCAGAGCTACCAGCAGGCACCTGGAAAATGGAATGTCTCAGGTTAATTCAGGGATCCTGACATCCAGGGTGCTGAAGGAGAGGAAAATGTGCCCTGGGCAGAGCTGTCCCAGCCTTTGTCCCTCCCTGCATCCATCTCAGAGCTCTGTGCTGCCAGCACACACAGAGAACATGTTCCTCAGAACATGGGTCCTCAAATCCACTCTGAGATGGGAATTCAGGCTTCTGGCACCATCACCAGCAAAAAGGACAAAACCACTTCATGCCCAGTCCCAGCTCTGCAGCAATTCAGGGAATTTGCATAAATGGCAACTGATGGGGAAAAGGCCCCATTGCCACTGAGTTCAGCTCCCACTCTGCAGAGAAAGGGATCCCATTCCCTCCCCCAGAGCTGCACAGCTCCTACAGGGCTGAGACAAAGAGGGCCAAAGGCAGTAGCCAAAAACTCCTTAAGGCATGGCAGACAGGGACAAGGACCATCTCCATGGAATGGTTTTACTGCAGCGAGGCTCTCCAGCCTCCCTTGATGAGAGCCATACTTCAAAGGCAATCTGGCCTGGATTATAAACTCTGTAATATCTGAGCAGCTTGCACTTTCCCATTAAGTGGTATTAATTGCCCTGGTTATTGTGTTCTGCAGTTTGACCTAACCTACTGATTCCCCTTCCTCTTCTGCTGCAGAACATCCATCACTTTTTAAAGGCTTCCATAAAGCTACAGGCAAGGAAGGCTCTGGTTTGTGTTTGCTTGATTGCTCTGGACTGTAACAAAGCACCCATCACAGCTGCCCAGCCACACTATAGATCAAGCTCCTCTAATCTTTCCATGTCTGCAGAGGGGAAGGCCAGGGAAATCATCAGATTTAACCTCCCAGGGTTTCATTTCTGGAGTGGAGGATGTCAGAGGCCATGCAAGCTTTCACTTTTTCCTTGTTCCCTTAGAACCCACAGCAACAGACACAAGGAGGAAAGGCAAGGGAGAACAACAGAAACTGGGATTTTCATGGCACTGAACAGCCAAGGGCCACATGCAGTGCTCAGTTCTTGGCCCAAGAAACACGGGTGTGAACAAGTGGCCTTTGGGAACTCAACAGCCAAGGCTTGGCTTGGAGATCAGAGTCTCTCCTGAGCATCATCCTGGGGATGAAGCCACATGTGCAACACCCACTTGTGGCAAAGCTGGTAGGGAACCCAGCACAAAAGCTCATGGCATGCATGGATAGTCAGTGTTTTCCATCCTGCAGGTTTCCTTCAGCACTGCTCTGACTGAGCCTGTTCTGTCAGTGAATTCCCAGGTGACTCACACTAACCAGCACGTGGCAGTGGGATGTGTAGCAAACCCATCTCGTGTAGGGCCCTCCAAAATCTGCTCCTCCTCTCCCTTTGGGAGCAAAAGGCTCAGGGCTCCTCTGCTTCCTGCCACTCAGGGTGAAAAAGGTGAAGAGGAGCAAAGAAAAACCAGATTTGACTGTTTAATTCCTATCCCTTGTCTCTCCCTTGGAGCTTTATTCCCTGAATCAACAGGAGAAATTCACAGAATCACAGAGTGGTTTGGATTGGAAAAGACCTTTAAGATCATCTGGTTCCAACCCCCTGCAGAAATCTGCAGTGTTTCTTAATAAGAGACCCACCCTGGCATGGTTTGGTGCACCTTCATCTGAATGGCAAATGAATTCCAGGAGTTTGGCTCGTGTGCACAAAGCCATTGCTGCATGAAGAGTGACTGCATCCTCAGAGCCATCTCAGGGAATGAGCCAGGAACAGCTCCTGTCAATGCAGGCAGGCTCTGACTCAGGATCACACTCAGGAATTTCCCAGGTTTCCTTTCCATGGATCCAAGCCCTAGCACACAGCACTCACCCTGAGGAAGCACTGCTGCCCAGGGCCAGATGCTGCCTGCAGCTGCACTCAAACACGCAGCTGGAGAGTGGAGGGGATGATGTGGGGGCACGTGGGCTTCTCCTCCGGTGCTGTGAATCAGCCACGCTGCAGTCATCCAGTGATGCTCTGGTAAATGGTTTTAAATAGGAGACCTAAAGGAACTCAAGTAAAATTAAAACATTGAACTAGCTAGTCAGATTACAAAAAAACGAGCTGTAAACCTTAGAAGAGAAACACAATTTTGCCTCTAACACAAAGAGAATTTTTAAAAGCAATTCACTCTGTCTGTTCTTCAAGGAGATTTCTCAGTCTGGGCTTATGCTCACTTTCTCAAAAGAGGCTGACCTGAGCATTTTTTTATTTCTTTCAAGCATAACAATCCAACCCAGAGCCATTTTTTTTTGTCTGGCTCCTTCCTTTCCCTGTATTAATTTCAATTCCATCAACGAGGCAGTTGCATAACTGTTGTTTGTAATTGCTGTCACGTCAACCCTGAAACTGATCACTGCAACATTGAAGTTATATAAAAGGTTTTGTTAGGATTTTTGTTATTTTTCTCGTTTAAATTGTGGGAAGATGAAGTCCTACCCTGGAGAGATGTTTTGGTTTTCTGAGCTCTGTTGTCTATTAGTCTTGTGCTTTGGTGTCTTTTCTCTCCAGTTTTGTTTTACACAGTATAAGGGTCTGTTTATGCACAGAAACTCTCCAAAAACAGTTCTGTACACCCCATTAATACACAGGCTATAAAATAAACTCTGCTGAGTCAGAGAAGCTACTGGCAGAAGTAAAGTTCACAAAATGGGTAAGCTCTTAAGGAGCAATTTAAATTTCTGGCAAGACAGACTATTTAAATGCTTCAGTGGCTGGGATTGTAATTTACCTTGTTCTTCCAAAAGCAGTGGGCTGTTTCCCTGCAATGATGGAGTATCAAAGCCTGTGGGGTCATTTCTCCTTGTGTGTGTATCTTCACTCAAACACAAGAAATGCTCCTGGAATTGAGAGTCAGCTCCTCCTGAGCACTCCTGATCATCCCCTGTGACCCAGGGATGTGCTCACCTGGGAGGAAGGTTTCTCCCTGCCTCCAGAGAATTTAAATGATCCATTTTACCATTTTTTTTCTGTCTTTCTAGAGGCACCAGGGCCATACTCACAGATCTCTTGGATCCAAGGCAGTCTGAAAGCCATTCTGCACTGCAGCAGAAATTCTTCAAGCCAACAAATAATTAAGGACTTTATTTTGACACAAGTGAATTGTACCCAGTACTTACTCAATGTTCCTTCATACTTAAAAGCAATCTATTTGTAGCTGATATTGTTTTTTTCTTTGAAATAGTCTAGACAATGTCAGATTCTACAAAGAGAAAAAAAATGAAAGAGAAAAGTATACTGAAGTACCATTAATGTCACTCCCTCCTAAAAAAACCAAAATCCTTCAAGACCAGAAAATATATCTGCTTCTTACAGTGTCTTGTCTGTAAGTTCTGCCTCCCTGGAGAGGAGAAGCTTGTTTAGAGATGGGCATGGGATGGCAGGAAACCACATCTCTCATTTCCACTCCAGAATCAAGAGGAGCTTGTAAGGGCTAAACCAGAGCAAAGCAAGGTTCTTGTAACCCATTTCACCTGGGCATCAACCAGGAGACAGCAGCACCAGCTGATCTGTGGGGAGGCAGCAAGGACAGAGTTGGTGAACTGATGTTTTCAAAATTGTTCAAAATTCCTTCTGCATGAGCACACACGGATTGCATGTGCACTTTCAGGGGAACAGGCAGAAAAAGCTGTTACCTTCTGGGTGATGGGAGCTTTGCAAAACACAGGCATCAAGCACCCAGGGAGGCACAGGGGAGACTGGGAATGCAGTTCACCCAGATGCAGTGCATGCATTCTTACAGACACTCCCACAGCAATCCAGCAGCGTTGGAAATGAGAGGGGTGTGTGCCAAAGGCAGGGCACAGCCACTCAACACGCTGTTACAGTGAATTAATTAACTTCAGAATTTGGATAGATGGGTTCAAACATCAACAGTGAGGTAAAGGTTCAAGTGAGATACACAAACAGATGCCCTGAGAGCTGCTCTCTTATCTTCACCTGAGACCTTGTGACTGACACAAAGGCAACTCATGCTCAAAGGCAATTAACTCAAGCCCTTGGAGTGGTTTTCAAACACACACATCTCACTCTGGGTGTTTGTGGCCTATTTCTCAAGGATTTGTGATAGGCAGCTCAGGAAATCAGGGCTACCATCAGTAAATCTGCTATTTGAGCATGCTTGTGTGCCCTGAAAAGCTTCTTAACAGACCCCAAACTCCACAAGGACTGCACCCCAATGCCTGGGCTGTAAGAAAGGCTGTGCCATGGCCACACCTCCCTGCTCTGCATGCTCAGGGGCTCACAGCAATCTCAGCTCTCAGAGGTGATGTTACCTCACTGCTCTGCAGATACAGCTTGTGGAAAGCATAACCCAAGCCAGGTTTCTCTCAGCAGCTTCATTTTCCTGGGATATCACCTGGGTAGGAATGGTGCAATCAGCCCTGGGAGAACTCTCATCCCTGCTCTGCCACATTCTCAGTAGCTGAGTTTGGTCTTAGCTCAGACACTCTCCTCTAAGCAAAAGAAATAATCCTTTATTATTGTCAGGAACAAAATGCTTAATGCTCTAAGGAAGCCACACAAAAAGCTTCAGTAGTGTGCACTTGCTTTGTTAGGGGTAGCTAAAAGATGTTTCACACACAACATATGGCTGTGCTTTGGAAAAACCTGCTCCAGTCACCAGCCCAGGCCTCTCCATCCAGCCAGGGGTGCCCTGCCCAGCTCTGGGTGCTGTGTGAATTTACACCTTCACATCCAGCCAGGGGTGCCCTGCCCAGCTCTGGGTGCTGTGTGTGCCTTTACAGAATTTAACTGGGGACACTCAGCTAAGCATCACTGCAGACTCCAAATGGGACTTGGCTTCAAAGAACCAAAATTTTTGCTTTCATGGCAGACCCAAGCCTCTACCTCTCACCCTGCATCCTCTGCAGGGCCCTAACCAGATAAACTCCCTCTTCCAGTTATGTTCTTGGTTCAGCCTGTCCCTAGGCAGGGTCCTCAGTGAAAGATCTCAGGATTTAGAAACTCTCAAGCCTACCCAAGGTCCACTGTGGCTCCAAGCACTCTGCACCAAGGAGTGCATTTCCATTTTGTGTCATCCTGTGTCAGACACTGAACACACTCTGGCAGCTGGTGTATAAATCACCCCAGCCTTGGCACTGAGCTGGTGTAGGGCAGAGTCACCTCTTCAGCCAAGCACCATTTGCCCAAGTTTGTGCTGATCCAGCTGGGATTGCAGCTCACTCACAGATGTGAGGCTGGAGGAGAAAAGTGATTTTAGTTGTTTCTACAACAGCAGAGATGGATTTTAAGTCCCATCACTCTGGGCTGTTCCATGACTACTCTGAAGCTCCCAGCTGCCACCACAATCACTGCCTACTGGCCTTTTTAAACACCTTCATTAGGCTCCCCCTTGGCTTTCCATCAACATCGCCCTGTGGAAAGCTGGCCCCAGGACTTTTGCAGAGTTTTTTTGTTCTCTTAAGGAGAACATGAACAGAAGGCAATCTCATATATAACAGAAAATGAAACAGAAGTGTGTACTTAATTCTTAATACTCTTTACTCATGTAACTTCTCCAACCATTTATTAATGGTAATTTTGTTTTAAACTACTTTTCTCCCAGTGACAGCTTCAGCACCAGTGAGTTCTCCTCATATCAGCTATTTTGGGACTCGTTACAAGCAAAGCTACAAGAGAATGGAGCTCAGGGGACAGAGCTGCACCTTCTCACTGAAGGTCCAAGTTAACTCTGTTACACTGCAAAGCGAACTCTGGCAGAGTTAAATAACGACACAAAGCAAAGATATACTCCATAAAACATTAATATTTTAATGAAAAATCTTAGCTTCATGTTTCTATCCAAAGACACTCAAAACTAGTTTTTCTCCCCCCTTAATTTTGACCTATAATGGGACCAGTTTGGAGATTTTTTTTTTTTGTATTTTGGAACTTTTTTTTAAAGATTAAACAACCAGGCTAGCAAAAAGGTACCCAATACATACTTTTCTTATATCAAACAAGCTAGTATTTCAATACAATGTAACTATACAGAATATATACATTACACGTATGATCACAAAGCAAACACTACAGGCTCAGAACAGATTTGAAAAAACATGATATTCACATTGATTACAATAACTCTAAAAATGATTGTAACGTTGAAACGGCACTTAGTTTACAAAAAAAGTCACAAAAATATATATAGCCACCAAGAACTATGGTTCCTGAAAAATACTAATAGCCAGATAGTATTATATAAAATGTGAAGTGTATTTAAACATCGTATACATTAAAAAACAAAACCAAAACCCAAAACCAATTCTGTTAGGTCAATAAACATGCCAAGTAATCTAGCTGTGGCCAGCATCAACAAGAGAAGCTGTACTGTGGATGAGATGATGACTGGATATACGGCTGGTGACTGGAGACTGGCACAGTTAAGGGGGTTTCACTGTTACTAAAATGCACAAAGAAGCCCAACAATAATTTAATTCACATTTTTTTTCCTCCAGCTTCCGCTTTTCCCTCTTTGGGGTTTCACCATGGGCAGCACCTCGAGTGAAGGCACTGCAGGAACAGAGCAAGGAAGCTGTCCAAGGACTCGGTGGAGCCAGGGTTACAGGTCAGAATATCAAAAGCATGCATCAGCTAAATGAATGGTGAAACAAAATCACTCTTCTGGGGACTTCAGCAACCCTCAGGAAGACTGTAGGTACAGTTGCCACACAAGCTGGCAGCACCAGATTCCACATTTTTTTTTTTTTTTTTTTTAGTGCAACCAGATTTGTAGCTGAGACCTGTGGGACACGGAGTTACTGCGCTAGCACACACGGAGTGAACGGAAACCCGGAGCAGTAAGTACTGTTGCACTAAAAAAAATTCACATTTGTTTCTTTTATGGTACATTTCCTCAAATACTTGGAACCTACTCAATTTATCAGGTACCTCTGATGTGGCTGAGGTCCTGTCTGGCCTTGAACCCTCTCACCTGCCATCACGATGCTATGGGATTTATGATGTTTACAGTTGGAGATGAGAACCCTCCAAAACAGGATTTATTTCACCTTGTGAGCAAAACTCGAACGGAACCGGCCTGAATGAAAATCAGTTTTCCAGATTGTGATGGTGTGGAAGTTGCAATGGATGTAGGAGCAGCAGGTGCTCCTCCATCTGAATTCTCTCATCCCTGCAGGGTGCACAAAGCTCCCAGTGGATTTGCATATAAAATGCCTCCTGGTTTGTCTCTGAGAGAGACCAGCACTCCTCCCAGTGCTCCCACAGCCTGGGCTGCAGGGTGGAGCCAGCAAAGCCCTCATATAAAACCCTTAAACCAGAGCTAAAAACAAGAAAACTTCATCCCGCAGGGGACATATAGGGATCATAGTCTTATAAAATATATTTGACTGCATTGGCAGCTATTACTTTTTTAAAAAGTTTAAATTCACACCTTTTAGACTCAGAATCCATGTGAACCCAGAACCATTTCCAAGAAGCGAGTCTACTGATCTCTCAGTATGAGAGATGACCGTGGTCTCTGCGAGCCTGACAACTGAACTCCAGCTGTGGGAAACACCACTGGTGGCTGACTCTGCTGGCAGCAGGAGGGCTGAACCACATCAACCCTGACCCCTGCCAAGCAGACACAGAAATGCATACTAAATAATGGATTTTTTGGGGGGGAGAAAAAAAACAAAACACAGAAGAAGTAAGAAAATGCATCCCAGAATTCAAAATTCTCTGATAATGTACTGAAAAAAACATTATGTTTTAGGTTTAATCCCAAGTGTAGTTTAAGGCAAGTTTTTTTCTGTTTTAGTTATTTAGTTATCTCTCTTGCTTTGTTTAGAATCCAAGCTCATTAGCAACATAAATTGTTTTAAGATGTTTTTGCATCTCTCTTGTGAAGAACACCAGCATTTCAAAGAACTGAACACTTCCAACAAGTTAGAGAGGAGAAATAAAACGGTGTTTGCATTTAAACTGTAATCATTTCTATGGAGAAAAGAGATATTAACAAGAAACAATTACAGACAGGAAGATTAACAAGTAAACCCAATCCTAAACCAACCAAACAAAATCCTCCAAGAACTCTATTGTTCCTCCATTTGAACCAGACTGAAAAGTGAGAACTAAATTAAGATGTTACTCCGAGATTAGGAGGTTGAAAAGATAATGTGGAACACACAATGCAATGAATAATGAACCCCAGGCCTTGCCTTGTACCTCGGTGTTAATGATCCTTGTTTCTTGTCAAGGAAGAACAGATCAGAGCTATGAAGTCTTTGTAACTCTCCCCCTTCTCTTTGGTATTCTGAAAGCAATTTGCCTTCTGACTCAAAATTTGAAAAATCCAATACCCAGATATGTCTATGGTGTATTTGTACCTTCTCACCAATGAACCCTTTAGCAAAATACTCCAGAGATTAAAATGATCAGATTCTAGTGATCAGATTATGTCCTCCACCTCCTACCTGACCACCTTTGATTATTACATCTCTGCAGTCAGGAAATGTGGTTTGGGTGAAGCACTTTTCAGAACACAAATCACAAAGGACTCTCATTTAGCTGCATAATACATCAGGAAAAAGAGAAAGTGCTGTATTTGAGTTCAGTGTTGTAGCCCTCTAGTTCAGAATAAAGCTCAGCCAAAGGCATTGTCTTGTCTCACTGGCATCTCGGAGAAATCAGGAGTGGAAGAGAAATGGTCTCTAAATTCAGCTCATCAACAGGCACTGGGCTATTTCACAGCACAGCAGCCCAGAAAAATCATTTCTCCTTCAAGCCCTTTTAAGAAACATCACAAAGGTAGATATAATCAAGACTGAATTGCAGCACAGAACTTTGCAGCATGTTTCTAAACCACCCTTTGGATCTGCTGGAGAAACCTCATTCCAGCAACTTGGAAAGTACTTAAATCCCAACTGTTTTCACTCTATTTAACTAAAATATGTGGGTTTTACCTAAAAAGAGAAAAATCGTTGAAGCCACTGAAACCCTTTAAACTCTTTCCAAAGGTCAATAAATTTTTTTCCTTACAAAAGCTGGCTATTAATAGAAAGAACTCAGTCCCAGAGAGTATCAGAGCTGCCTAGGCTGACTGAATACAAATTGATGTGCAATATAATACAACTCTTGTGTCTTCTGTTCCTTCAGGAGCAACCTTTCTCTATTGGTTTCATTTCCTCCTCGTGTTTGCATAACACAAATCTGGCCAGAAAACAACAATTTACAAAAAACAAGACTCAAAACTAAGGGAGTAGATCATGCTTTGGAATACTGAGATCAAGCAATACCTCCTCACTCAGCACATCATCTGTAGGCCGTGGGCATTTGGCATCAAACACTGAGTTAACTTCAGAAGCTGTAAGAAAAATCACAATCTCCTAATGTACTTCCTAATTTAGGTTTCAAAGCAGTACTTGAGCCCAAAGAGCCTTGACCAAACAAGACTCACTGCTCTGAAAATCCCACACCCTCCATTTGTAGCTTTTTCTAAATATGGAAAAATGAAATTGCAAATATTTCGGTTTATTGCTTGCTTGAGCTGTGTGTGTAGCTGGAGTAATGGCCTTTAATAAACCGAGCTGGCAAGGATTTAAAGTGTTTTGAAACAGGAACAATTCATCATTGCTCTATAGGCTTTTAGTAAACAACCCCCTGTTGGTTAGAAAGTTGTCCTTAGAGAGAATAAATTGCTTGTTTTGTCTAAAACAGGCTAATAAAAATCTCTGAAACTATACATACCTATGTATAAACAAAAAAAAAGTGCAATAATGCACAAAAGAGCTTATTTTTTCCAATCTGTAAACTCCCTCTAGCTCACTCTCTGATAAGTAAAAATACAGTGTCTATGTGAGGGGGCAATGATCAGAACTGCAAGTAATCTGACCATGGGTAAAGAATTTCAGTTTGGGAAAACCTTCATTTTCCTTTGTGGTTCCCCATCTACAGACAGATACAGTCAGGAGATATTTGTCAGGCTTGCATGGCTAAACACTTTTCCATCATTCCCAATTCCTGGTGCACCTTTAGACTTTCCATGCCTAACCTCAGCTGGGCAGATGTGTTTAGGTTATTTGATCAAGCAGTTTCTAAAAGGACTGGAACAGAAGAAGCAGGAATACCTGGCATTCATCTGGGCTGGACAGGGATGTGTGTTTTGAAGAAGTGTGTGACTGTTCCTTTCAAAACCGCTCACCATTTCCAAGCACAGGGCACAGTAAGGGCTTTGAAAAACAGCAGGCACATATAGGAAGTGTCACTTCTTTATGCAGAAGATTAAAGCATCCACTCCAAACTAGTCAAAACTGTTCAATCATGGTTTCCAATGCATCCTTTTGTTTATCATTTGAAAAAAGGTTTCCTCTGATTTCCCTCCCTTAACCAGAGGGCCTGCAGAAGCAAGAGAAACTTAATGAGCTGCTCTAACTGTGGAAGAAGGAATAGTTAAAGTGATCTGGATCAGTTGTTCTTCTTTAGAAGTATATCACAGCTTCCATGATGTTCTGACAAGATCTTTTTTTGTGCAATCAGTCTTAAATATTTTCACAGAAGTGATCATTCAGTCATGAAAAATAATGTAACATCTGTCGCAGTTTTCAGTTTAAAGCGTAGCTTACAAAGTAAAAAGGGGAAAATCTCCCCACTTTTCGTTTAAAAAAATTAAATTAAAATGTACAGGACCAAACACAGGCACTTTCCAAAGAACAAAAATGAAATCAAACCATGAATTATTCGATAGTGATCGATGACAGCTCCGGTTTCGGAGGGTCACCCGCGGCTGCCTCAGCAGTGGCGTTAGTCTTTGGCTGCTCTGGCACATCTTCTTCCTTCTCTGCCAACCCACCCAGAGACCCCAAGGGGAAAGTGCTTTCACAATTCTGAGTTGATGACACCTGTGAAATGACAGGCATTTGGACAGAAGAGTTGCTTTCAAAGCCATGCTCCCCTAGCTCATACTGCCCGAGGGTCTCCTCTTGTTCCTGGTTTAAGTAGTCCGGTACTAGGAAGTCACTGGAAGAAGGGTAAAGGACAGAAAAGAAATGTCATTTCTCACACCATGGCATCAGCACCATCACACAAACTACACACTGCATTGACAGAGAACAAAGGTACCCATTTCACATTGGCCAAGATCATGGCACTGACATACTCCACTAAGCACCATAACCTGGTTCTCATTTCCACACACACAGAATTTATTCAGTGGTATCTATTTCACATCCGTACTTCCTACACAGCAACTTCTTATTATTAGATTGTATCACCTTGATGAGAATGCAAGTTAATGTCTGGAACACATTTGGCACTGAAAACCTCATTGAAAAAAAGGGAGCACTCAGGCTTTAAAAATAGTGACAAAAACGAGTTCAGCACCGGCAAAAAGCGGCCCTTTCCATGTCTGAGGTACAACATCCCCCAGAGCAGCAGCAGGACTTCCCTCTGAGTGGGCAGGCTGCAAGCAGAGGCACAAGGTGAGGCAGCTGAAGGCAGAGGAAGCTGCCAGCTGCAGCAGGGATTGTGATCCTGACATGTATCACACTCCTGAGAAAAGAATGGAATTGCATTTCCTTCCCCTCTTCATCCTTTCTGGACAACGCTTCTGCTATCCACACTTAACAGCTGAGGGCTGAGTGGATCCAAAGGAAACCTATCCAACGCTCCAGTTGCATTTTCAGAGCATGAGGACATAATGAAAATAAATTTCTTTGCAAGTTTTCAGCACCAGACATGAAGTTTGTACTTGAGACAATATATACATATATCACATATAAGCACATTTGTATGCTTTGGTTCACCTGGCAATGCCAGAAATCCTTAAATGACAGCAGCATTCACTGCTCCAACCCAAACTCACAGCCAGCTCTGCTAAACCTTGTGTTTGTCAAATCAGACTGAAGGAAGGGCTATATAACTAAAATCTCACCCTTTAACATGACTTTAGTTTGCTGACAACAATGCAGTGCTTACCACAGCCAGGGCATCACCCTGCAGAGTTTTCGCTCCAGTTTTGGCACAAGAGCCAAGAACAAGAACTGCGTAAGCCCACAGATATGAAACACTTGTACTTTTAAACAATATTCTGCTGAAAGAACAGCAGCTGGCTTTCCTGCTTTGTTTTTCAATTTTTTTGTCCTATGTCACTTCTGAGTTAATCAAATAGAACAAAATACTCAAATGTTTTTTCTGGGAAAAAGACTAAAGTCTGGGAATCAGGAGGGGTGGGATTGTGATGCTGTAACATTCAGAACATGTCTTTTGCATTGCTGAAGGCACATGACTTACACCAAGCTGCACTCTCTCTATAGATTTAAGAGATGGAATGCCTTCCTGTCTTAATTTCTCTCATCCAACTTCTGAATTTTCTATCTCAAATTCCAACAATTACATTTATATCAATGAGAGGGTACAGTGCTTGTCTGATACCTCAGAACTCTTTTAATAGTCTTTAGCAGTGCATTTGTGAGATATGCCAAGTATTTTGTGCCCCTGATAAAAAATGTCCAAGTAGCCCTTACTATTTCCAAACCTATTAGTCTAATCATTTAGTAATGTTATCTAGAAAATGAGAAAGGAGAAGGTCTGGAGTCATGCAATCTTTCCACAGTGTTAAGCAAACACTTAAAACGAAGTAGGAATTCTGTGCCCTATGAAAGTGAACAGGCTACGTACAAGATTTTGAAAAGCAAATCAATATCAAATCACAGATACTGTAGGACAGAACACTGTGGCTTCAACCATTGGCCTGGCCATAGATACTACTGAAAAGAGAAATTAAGTAACCCAGAACCAGCCTCTGCATATCACTGGATTCTTCAGTAGCCTCCTATATAGCTCCCATGCTGTAAAACAGATTAGATACAACAGAGTGTGGAGCAGGAATCAATCTGACTGGAATTAGCTGGCAACCTGATGAGAGGCACAGCAGGCTGCCCTGAAAGCAGGAAATGATGATCTAAGAAAAAAAGAAAAAGAAGAAAAAAAGGAAAAAAAAAAAAAGCAAAAAAAGAAAAAAGCAAGTTTCCCTGTTAGGTTTTTGCTGTGCACCTCACCTGCTCTGGAAGTAGTTTGCTAGCTCTGACGCTTCATGGTTCAAGCTCCTCAGGTGAACGATTAAATTTCCAGAGTTGGTGAACATGGCGCCGCATGTTTTGCACTCGTAAATCCGAGGCTTGCGGATAATGTGCCGGGAAACCCGCATGTGGTGTTTATATTCCCCGAAGGAAGTGAAAGTGGCACTACATATCTGGCACCGGAAACAGCGTTTACCTTCGTGCTTCAGGCGATGCATCTTGAGCGAGTAAGCTCGGGTGAACTTTTTCCCACAGCGGTCACACTGAAAGGGTTTAATGCCTGTGGAAGAGAAAGGGCAATATTCACCTTGTGGAACCACAGGGCAGGGGTAAATCCTCCCTGAGTGCACTCCAGGAGTGTGGCTATCAGGCCCAGAAAAACCTCTTGTGAGGCTTTTTCCAGTCCAACCTTCTCAGGTTCTGCTAGGGTTCTTCCCCAAAGCTGGCAGCTTTTCTCTAATGTAAACATAAGAATTGAAAATGAAGATAATCACCTGCTGGATATGTGAGAAAAGCCTGGGAAAGTGGTGTTACTTTCTCTGGAGCAATGGGCTGTGTTTTGTTCTTGAGTTAGTGTCCTAAGTGTATTTAAGCAAGCTGTGTTAAAGTTGTCTCTTTCCTATCTTGAGAGAGACCATGTGGCTGAGTGTCTTATTACTGCTGCTCAAAGGGTTAATCCCCTAAACTCACAGCCACACAGGAGCTCACAGCAAAGCCCTGCTTGAGGAAGAGATTCTCTGTTAACCTTAAAATCAGAGCAGAGCTGCACTCCCTCAGTAATAACCTGCAAGAAATCTCATGGCTGTGACCTGTCCTGAGGCTCCTTCCCCATGGTTTAAATGGAGCATGAGCTGACACAATGGCCAGAGCTGCTCTCACTTTGTCACTAAGGTCCTGTGCCAGAGTGGGTCACACCCCAGGAACAGGCCTTAGATGTGGCTAGAACTATTGCTCCATGGCTCCATGTCAAATTGTGTTTGAAGGAGGCAAGGAGGAGGGAGAGGTCTTTTGTATAGGATAACAAGGATTTATTACTCTGGGGAATCCGGGGGGCAAAAGACAAGAAATGGCGAAGGTGCAACAACTGAAATATGGGGGAGGTTCAAGGGGAAGGTACAACTTATGAGCAAACTGGAGAAATTCTGAGGAGGGGTAAAGGGTAGGGTTCACAAAGGTATTGTCCAGTGAGGGAGATAGTGGGGGAAACTGGGTCACATGGACTAACGAGAGGTCCAGTTCTAGGGGATTTCCAAAGGGGAATTCCGAGCAGGGGGCTGGCACAAAGCAGGATTGACAGGGAGTTCAGGCTAGATTGACAAAGTGGGTGGGAGGGTATAAGTTTGGACTAAACCATTAACTTGGGCCATAACAGAACCTACCATTAACAAGAAGCACACTGCAACAACGAGCCCCTGTGGATTAAAGATCAAGGACCTGATGCTGCAGTGTCTCCAGTGCCTTTGAACTCCTTTGATCTCGGCAGATTCTTGTGCCAGACTGGTTCCCAACAATGCAATTATCAGCCTACTCTTAATTGCAATGTTTTTTTCTGGCTGCCTTTGGCCTTGGAGAAGTGTTCTGGCAAGGGGGCTGTGTGCACATGGACACCCCTGTAATGCAGCAGGAATGGTGATAAAAGGGGCACTAGGAGCTTTTATATTGCGTGGGAACCTCGCTGTACAAGAATTTTCGGCAGCTTTGCATGACAGACAGCTCTCTAAGACAGTTGAGCTTCATGCCTCTCATTTTTTTCTTTTATTAATTTAGAAATTCGGTTCCTAGCTAATTTTTCATTTCTTAACCTAAAACACACGAGCTCTGCAACATGTTGCAGTGGCTGAGTGTATAATCACACAAACAGAACTATTACAACAGAAAAGTCTGAGTCACCAAAACATTCGGATTTAATAAAAAGTCTCAACTCCAGAAAGTGGGAAAATCCAAACATGAGGCTAAGAAGCTGGAATATGGAGCTCTATTCATAATAGGGCTGTCAAGGAATAAAAAAGATTTCTTCAAAAGGCTGAATGTGCATCAGCCCTGGCTGTTAATTCCCCCAGTCTTTCATTCTGCTTTCCTTACTTTCAAAGCAGGAGGTGAACTTTTAATTGAGGGCTTTTAGACAGAGAAAGCTGTAGTTAAGGTTACACTGAAACGCCCTGTTAAGCATGTGAAAACAAGTTAATAAACTGGAATATGGTCTGGTCGAGCTCAAACTTTTCATGCTTTCCTCCTGTCCAAGGGCACCTATTTCTTCTGGTAGTTTAAGGGAAATCTCTTTAGCCATTTTGCTCATGTGAAAACACTTTCAACATTTACAAGCTTTGAGAGTTCTTTTGCATGTTAATTATTCTAAACCAGCTATTCAAATCTCTCCCAACTTTACCCAGGGGTTGTCAGTTGACAGGTTGGCCAGAGATGCTTTGCTGTCAGATTTTAACAACAGGCTTGGGATAATTTTGCACCTGATATGCCCACAGAATTTGCTTTTTCAAGTATTAAACACATATCTGATTATTTTGCCTGAAAGGATTTGACAAATGATTGTTGACAGAGAAAAAAATGAGACCTTGTCAGTTGTGGCTGCTCTGTCCCAGATTGGTTCAGCCCCTGTGTGCAGGTAAGAGTCAGACTCAAACCAGGAGATGCTAAACCATGAGGCTCAGTGCCCAAGTGCAATAAGTGCCCTTCAATATTCCCTTTATTCCCTCAAATGTCAATGCCACATAATGCTGACAAGTCTTGAAACCACCAATAGCAAAGACATTGGGGAGTTCATGCTTGGTTAGAAACCAAAATGAATTTGGGGACCAAGGCCCAGAGGAGGCATTCACATAAACCTTTGGCTGCCTGTGCTACCTGCAGGAGCTAAATTGATTATCAAACCAATTCGGTTGTCCTGCAATCCCTCCAAAAGTCTGAGACCCAAAAGCAAACAACCTTCTTCAATACAAGGACACAGGTAACATTTTCTTATGGCTGCAAGCCTTGTCTGAAACACAGCAGAGAATTACAACGTGGCAGAGGAAGCATTTCAATCTACTTCTTTAGTGCAATAAAAGGGCCAAGTATACTTTATTTCATCTCAGATCTTTTCAGGAAAATGACTTATCCTGATGAGTTCCAGGCAATCAGGTTTTTTTCAGTCCACACAAATGCTAATCATCCACGAGCACAACTATCAGTCAGACTCCAGGGATCAAAACAAGCGTTCAACGAGACAAACCTCTACCCCTTCTTTCTGAAATCAACTCCCAACACTCAGTAGGTGAGTGAAAAAGCTGCATTATTACAATTGCTGCAGAGTGAGGCTGTGAGTCAGGAATTCTGGGCTGTTTCTTACCTGAGTGGATAAGCATGTGTTGTTTTAGGTTCTGAATGCGAGTGAAGCGCACCCCGCACGTGGGACACTGAAAGGGTCTGTCGGGACCGTTTGGGCTGGGCCTCTCTGTGCTGCTGGTGGAAGGAGCAATGTAGAGTTGGTAGGGATACTGAACATTCTCCAGACTACAAAGAAAAAAGGCACTGATTTACAAACAAACCAGAGAAATGACCCAAGAAGCCTCGGCTGTGAAAATCTGAACCTTGAGCGCTTTTGTGTGAGAAGGAAGAGACTGGCACGTCCCATTTCTGCTGAAATCTCCATTTATTCTGGAAATCTCTGGGTCTGTAACTGTGTCTGATCTTACAGTCACTGCCTCTGCACATCTGAACACTCCCAGGGAATAAGCTCAGAATTCTGTTTCTTTGGGCAACAGGCCTGAGCACAACTGCAAACTGAACGTTATTTTCCAGGCGTGAGCATTCTCCAGCACATCGATGACTTGCAATCACTTAAACAGTCCCTGAGGAAGAGTTTATAGAGCTGAGCAAATGAAAAGCAAAGGAGTATTTTGCAGCTTCAGTGATATTTACAAATGAAATTAAAGCCAATTAATTTTTCATCTCAATCCAAGTTCCATCAACAAATACTAATATCTACAATTGCAATTCTAAGTGTAAAATATTAATCTAATGAAGCAATATTTGCTCCTTGTCTGATTCAAAGAGCTCCATGAGCAGAGCTCCAGTGCTGTGTTTAAAAAACAGCACATGGACTGCAATAAGGAATAATTTAACTTTCAAAGTAATTTATTTAAAACTGACTAATTGCTCCTCCATAGCCTCCAGCTGCAAACTGTTTAAGGGAACTACAGTGCTCTAATCCAAGTCCTGTGGCAAGGAACTTGCTAAAGGGCACAGTGAAATAAGAACAAATCTGCTGGTACAAACATGGGAACAACAGGGTTTGTGCTTACCTGGGGTTTCACTTCCCTGAGCATTAAGGTCTGTATTTTTGGGGAAATAGGCATTTCAGCTGCTCCCAGCCTGCTGAAAGATCAGCTAGCACTGATCAGCCAGCAGGGAACTGCTCTGACCCTGACTGTTCATTCTAGGGCCAGCACTTTGCAGCTTCAGCTTTACCCACTGTCATGTCTGAAATGTCCTGAGCAAAGAGGCAATGATGTCTCCTCAAAGTCAGAAAGTTTTCCTAACCGAGGAAATCCTTCTGCTGCTCTGCTTCCCCCTCAAACCCAAAGGCTTCAGGGTTATGCTGGATGTGGGGACTTCCAACACTCACACAAATGAAACGTGCACTTTGCACAAATGCATTTTCCTAGACATCATACAAAAATCCACAGAGCAGTTCAGCACAGGAGGGCAAGAACTAGGATCATCTCCTTAAAATCAACATTAAACTGTCTTTACTCCGGAGAAGGATGTCACTACAACTGTGAGGACAGGATGTCTGAATTCTGAGCACAGAATTCTCAGCAGCAAAAGTTCCAGTTAAAAAATTTATCTGGAGAGAGAGCACCAAGTATCTCTTGATACACACAAGATAAAAGAGTTTCCTGTAGGAGTTTAGTATCACTCAGTCTGTAAAACCCATAAGGATTTCTCATCTCACATGGCACTGGAGGAAGATTTGCACTAAAGAAGAAATTTTATTGTCCTTGACTTTTTATACCCAGTAGGGTCCCAGAGCTGTGGAAAACAGAGATGCTGACAGACTTGTCAATCTGTGATAAAGGGAATATTTGCAAGAGCAAAGTCACAGCTCCTGTCCTGAGCCTGGTAGAATGGAGCTCTTTGCCATTTTGGGGTCTAAAAGAAGCCAACTGAGGGTTTTTGAAATAAGTGAGGGTATTTTAAACACAGGTTCTGATTTTTCTAACCAAATTCCTGACCAACTCTGGCACTCCACTTCCTTTTTTATACATGTAGCGTGCTGAAATAAGAATAACATTTGTGTTTTATGACAACAAAGAATTTCATCTTTACTGACATGTTCCTTAGGTCCTGCCTCCCTCATTCCTGTGCTAGGGGACTGTGAGGAGGCACAGGCACGTTGTGCTCCTGTTTCTCAGGAGACACTCAAAGTAGGGCAGGAATCAGGAGCCAGAGCCCTCCTTTGGTTTCCAGCTCACCCTCCATCCTGTGCTGGTGCCACCCCCTCCACTGAAGAAGTGCTATGGGCACAACTCCATAGAAAAACTGAAAATAAAGTTTGGTTTTTTAATTCATACATCTTTCATGATGAGGAGGGCTGATTAAAGCAGATCCAGTGGGAATCATGAGGCTCTCCAGCTACCAGCTTGTCTTTTCCCATGCTCACACTGCCAGCAGGGTGAAATACCTACTTGGTGACATAACTTAGCACCATGAAGAGATTCTATTTAAACCACTATTAGATTTTCTCTCCCCTGCTTCTTCTCCCCCCACATTGACTTAATTTTTCATGACTTGCAATTTGTGATCAATATGGCATTTAACAGCTGAGATTTGTCTGACATCTCTAAGAATTCCTGTACCAGCTACTTAAAGAGGGAGGTTTCAAATGTTTTCACTGAAATATCCTACTTGCACTTTTTCTTCTTTTCACCCTGAGATTATTTATGTATTCAACGGTGTAGAAGTAAACTCTGACAAACATGAATGCCAAAATGCCAGTGAACCCAGAAATGTTTGTTATTTGCAAATAGCAATTGTTTTAGAGAAGTGAAGGTTCTCATCCTACTGGATTAGAGAAACCTTTTATAACTTTTATAACTAAGCAACTCCTTTTTAAGGGCAGCCACAAACTCACAGAGACCAACTGTTAAAGCAGGCAAGATTACAAAAGTGTGACAATCCAAATGTGAAATAACAGAAAAAGAATAGATCAGACTTCACTGTGGAACAGTAATTTTAATACTTAACAGACTCCTGTGTGCCTATTAAGCTGACAACAATTACATGTGACCCACTGTTTATGAAACACTGATTATGCAGGAGGCCAAATTAATGATGTTAATTATTTAAGACAGAAACTAAAGAGATAAAGACATTTTAGTTTTTGAAATTTTTATGATTCTTTCCACAGTGACACGGATGTAATATTGAGAGACCTTTAGAGGAACTAGTCTTTTGCTTTGTTTTAGGAATAGAAATGTAATATATGCTTACTACAACATGCATTGTTCAATATTAATTTGCACTGGGCACACACAGCTGATTTGACATTTTGAGGATTTCCAGTAAAAAAGAAATGTACAACATGGAGTTAAAGGTGCATGAAACACTCAGTTTGGAAGGGAAATCTTCTCCACCTGTACAATGTATTGATTGGGTTTTTTCTGATTCAGCTAGAGAAACGTGTTTTATTTTACTCATAATTCTTATGCCCCCAAAATGGTGTGCCCAACTTGCTGCACAGTGAAGGACAGGCCATATTTATTGGCTGCTGTGCCCATCCCATGCTTGAAATGGGAATTTAAGTTATGCTTGAAGGGCTGTCCCAGTGTATTTGAAAGCACTGACAAGACAAATGCACATCCCTGGAAGGAAACTGCTTAGAGGTCTTGGAAGCACCATTTTACACATTTAACTGGTTCCTGGAATAAGACACTCGACACTTTCATGTGAATTTATAAAATAGATCACTTGGTAGAAGATTTTATTCTGGAGTCTAAAATCCCCATGACTCTTAGCTCACTTGTAGCTATTGAAACAAGGCTCAAATTCTGGTTCATTTTGCTGATACTTCTGTCACTTTGAGACTAATTATTTTCAAACTAAGAAGAAGAGATCTTTTAGTGGGAATTTTCAGTGTGTTTAAAGTATTTTTTATCTTTTGATTTTTCTGTGTAGTTTGTGCTGAAGCTCTGCAGTTTTATAGGAAATTTCTGAAGTAATCCACTGCTGAAAATACATGTGCCACTTGACTTAGAATTACAGGTTTAAAAGCCTGGATTAGTTCAAGTGCAACATGTGCTCCTACTATTAATTCAACCCTTAAGTGCTGGCTGTTATTTTTATACTCAGGTTTGTTAGCAGATAGATAAAATCTTCCATGTCATCCAAAAAGTCTTATCTAAGCAGTTATTTTCCCTTTTTAAGGGAAGTGGGACAGATTTCAGATGGAAATGACAGGAAGTATTTTATGAGCTATGAAAATGCAGCTCTTGGTTATTATCTCTATAGGGAGCTTCTCTTGACATGGTTTCTGGAACAACTTCCAAAAGGTTCACACTTCTTCCTCAGACCCACTTGTCTTACAAACCCCTGCAGAAACCAGTTTGGAAAAATGTGCTTAGACTGGGAAAAGCTAAGAACTGGAAATCAGAGCAGTTGAGAGCAGCCTGTGTGCCATGTGTGGGTACCTCACTAACAGAAACTCCATGTCTTTGACCAAACAGACCTGGTTTAGTTTGGTTTTCTCTGCCAGCCTTTCCTTATAAGGGATTCCCTTAATAAATCACTCAGCTCAGCACAGTAAAAGCCTGCTAAATATTTACAGCAAGTGCCACACAGCATCTTGGTAAGAAGCTACAGGCAGAAAGTTTGGGAGAAGAGATTTAAGGCTGCACTGCCTCTAGTGAAGTCAGGGCTAGGTCCCTGTTTTCAGTTTGTTGCTTTAGCATGCATATTTCACATAGAGGTTTAATTAAAATTTATTAATAAGGAGCAATGATGAAGAAACAGCAAGAACAGGACTATCTTTCTTCACCAGTGCTAATAGATAGGAGACAAAAAGCAACGAGTAAGCAGATTCTGACTTTCATCACCTACATTCTTCTCAAGCATCTGCCCCTCCAGGCACTGATTGTACTTTGATCAACACAGAGAACTCGGTGTAGGAACAACTAAACATTGTGGGATTAAGGCTGGGGAGGTTAATTACAGCACAGGCTTGGTGCAGAACACTTTGCACACAGGTTGGTACATACCGATCATCATCGTCTGCATGAGCGTTAGTGCCAGAGGTGCTTTGGAGTGTGGGCAATCCCTCTGTAACCCCCTCATCTATTGAGCCTAGGCAAAGAAAAAAGGGCAATTTAATGCAAATAACTGTTCAAGAAGGGTTAGGGGACAGGTAAATACACATCAAGCTTGCTTTCCCACATCTCTGATACATGCTGCTTCCTGGGTGTTAAGATAATAAAAGTGCCTTGGAAAGTCATTCAGAACACCCAGGAGCAACTTGCTCCAAATCAGCTTCTCTCTGCACAGATTACCCAGTAAATTGACAACTTAATAAAGAGCACATATTTGGTACACCTAGAAAATGGAAATGTTAAACACAGCCAGTTTTCAAAACACTTCCAGTACTAGCACTGTAAAGCAGAAATGTTACATTCACCTAAAGGGATTATTTTGTCAATTTTTCAAGACTTTCTGAGCAATGAGGAGTTCAAAGCTGCTACACTAAAAGGCTTTTGTGTTCCAAATCTTCCATAAATATATTAATTGATAATGTCTTCATTTATTGATAAGCAGCTGAGACAGGAGGAGCCCTCTGGGAAATCAGACAGGCAACACAAAAGAGACCAAACACCTGTTTGTTAGAGAAATGTATAAACAAAACCACCCCAGAGCTCTGCTCAGTTCACCAGCAAGGGGCTTGGGGAACAGAACCCAGTGGAAATGCAGCACTAAACAAACCCACACCTTCATTCACTGAAGCTCTTGCTCATCTGGGCCCCTCCCATCCCCACTGGGTGTTTGCTCAAGCAGCCACTGATCTCCCCCATGAATCCATGGGACACAAGGACAGAAGGGGAAGGAGATTTCTCTCCCTGCACCTCCACCTCGAGGACAAGCAAGGCACAGGACACTGCTCAAGCTGCTCTTGCTGCTGGGGTGAAGTAATTCTGCTTTCTAACAGAGGGGTCCATGAGCAATCTGAATTTAGGACCCTAAAGCTCACCAGGAAAATCAAGTACAATTAGATGTACACTTGAAAGCATCAAATAAAATGGAAAACCAAAGAGAAGGAACAAAGACAAAAAAAGGTGAAGCAGAAAATGTGCATATTCTGTTGAAAAGAGAGAGATTCTTGTCTTAATGTTATGGGGCCAATGACAAGAGGAAAATTGCATCTCTGGCACCTTCACAATTAGTAAAATCAAAATTTTTGATTTTAAGAGGTGACAAATGATACTTGGGAAATTCATCAACTAAACAATCTCTAAAGTGACAAAAGTTAATTCCATTTTGATTTATCCTTCTTTCTCATGGAATACTTAAATGACAGTCTAGTGAAAAGCAAGCCCAACTGCTCTTAGGTTTAATTTCATGCCTTCACCTCTCAAATGCCAAAAGTGCTAATAAGTTGTGAGAGAATCTTCTCAGACACAGTGGTTTTGAAACCATAACGACTTATTTCCCTGCTCCACATCTCCTTCCGTGTTATAAAGTGCTTCCAAATATAATAAACTGCAAATGAACAATTCTTAAATTTCCCAAAGAGTGAAGAAGAGCTTTTTGGAATATCAAGAGACAGAGGCAGGAATGCTTTTGTAAATGCACTATAAAACACTGAGATAAATATATGCAATTATATGAGGAAAATATGTTCAGGGAAGAAAAAGCTGTACTTTAACATATCTTGCTGCCCCCATTTAATATTCTTACATTACTGCATAAAGTAAGCATTTTTGGGAGGTAAAAAGAGCTTTCTAGCTACAAAGTGTGCTGTATCATAACTGTGCTAAAAAGCAAGAACACTGTTTCCCTTTATACCAAAACATGAATAAAAGCCATTCTGAGGATGGTTATTATGCCAAGACCACTAAATATTAATTCAAACATATTCAAAGACAAAGAGCAGATTTGTACTTTAAAGATTTTGCCCTGGCACATTTTTCTTCTCTCTGCAGCTGTTTTAAGGCAGAACATGCTGTACTAACAGCAATGACAGCTAAGTTTAAAAATTATAATCACTGAAGCCTGAGATTCTCTAGCCCATGCATACAAAACTACACATCTGTAGCCTGGAGTTGACACCCAGTTTGTTCTTTAAGCTGCCTTGGTGTGGTATTTAGTTATATATTTATGATATATATATCACTTGATATGCTATTTATAACTTTCCCTGATCATTATTGCTTCTTGTTCTATTTTGTCTGTGATGATATAATTACTTTGATGAAGTAGTTTGCATCTCTTATCACATGGCCCTGGCAAAATCTTTCAGTTCTGACTGCAATGAGTTAAAAACTAAATCAAACAAAACCTGTTTTTGAGCAAGGACCACTTTTCCTGGTGACTCCCCAGCAAACAATTTCTTTTAGTTTTCAATTTACACACTATTTTGGCAAACCACATTTAAAGATTCAAACTATAAGACATTAAGTCTGTTCCTCATTAAAGGTAAACATCCTTGCATTACAATCTAAAATATCAACATGTGAGCTATACAAACTGGAGAACAATCCAACAGCAGAGGATGGCATAAATGGGAGATATTTTCATTTCTTTTTAGTGAGTATTACCTGAATAATTTGGCACTGAGTGTATATTACTGTTCTGGAGGGTCAGCCTGATCTCACTTTCTCCAGAGAAATCCCAGTGTTGCACTGACCTGACCAAACAAATAATGCAGGGTACAAGGCTACAACTCTTGACTTTGTTGCAGTTTATTTATTTCATGAATGGGGGCAGCCTTTCACACACACATTATGTGAGTGAAGCAGAGCAGTCCCTTTGCCATTCTTATGGTCTTCAAACAGAACAGGCATTATTAAAATCTTTCAGTAAACAAACTCTGCTGAGCACAGGTCAAGCCACTGGAGAGTAAAATAGCTGACTTGGGCAAAATTTTGATAATTAAACTAGAAATATTGCAAAAGCTCTACCTTCTGATTTACTAAAAGCCATTCAATGCATTCTGTGCAGAGGAAAAAAGGGATTGTTCCAGTAACCTCTAAGTATTAGCTCTTAATAAAGAACAGCCTGCTATAAGAACCCAAAACTGGTTTCAAATTGTCTTTCATGGAAAAAGATTTCTCTCAGCAACCAGCAGCATTTGAAGAAGCAACTTGAGAATCAAATCCCACAGAAATGGAAAGATTCTCAATATTATGACTGTGTGGTTTCATTTTTGTCTGGGGCATTAAGATGACAGTGTTTCACCACTTATTTTGCAAATCCTCTTACAAAGGCTCTCTGTCATGATTATATGAGATTTGATGTCTGATGCAAAGCACTATTCTAACCCTTTGTGGCTACAGGCACAAGCTTTTCAAATCTGATGCTGCAGCTCAGCTGAGATCATGCCTTTTGGCACTAATGAAAGCAGAATTAAGTTTCCCCAGCCAGGCAACTAGAGGTAAAAAGGAGTTACCAACCTCTGCTGAATAAAGAGGGCTACCACAGGCTCACCATTCTCAGCTGCCTTCTGCAAAGTTATTTAAAGAACTCCAAGTTTATGTGTAACATTTCAAAAATCAGGGGAAAAAAAAGGGAGTTTCACAAAAGTAAAGTACGAAAACCCACAAGCCAGATTTCCAGTAAAATCCCCCATCCTCACATGCTGTTGGGATATGTAACTGCATGAATGTGTTCATGTTGGAAAAGATAAGGATTTGACAGGAAGGTCTTACAAATGTCTATGTATAACAAAAAGATTTTTGAATGTAGAATTTAAAGAAGGATGATATAGTTTTGATATAGAAGAAAAGAATTGCTGAGCCAGTCTTACTGAATAACTAAGAAGGCCAAAGGTATGTTAGTATGTGAGTTGGAAGGGGCTTTTGTGACTTTGAGCAAAAGATAAATTCACTTTAAACAAAAAAGGTTTTTACAAAGCAAAAAGGTTTTTACAGGTAAACAAAAATGGAATGTTGTAGGTAGAAAGAAAGATTTTAAAATTTTTTACTGGAAGAAAACTGAAAAACAACTTCTTGCTTAAACTTTAACATACTAACATTTTGTGATTAGAAAATAGTGACATGAATATAGTAATGTTAGTAGTTGTGATAGGCTGTAGGTAAAAGTATTGATTGGTTGTCATGTTTGAAGATGTTTATAATGCATTGTAACCAGGACTAGAGTCGCTTCAGACGAACCCACAGCTGTGGCTGCAAAGGCTGTGGGCTGGGCTCTTGTCACCCACAACCTGTGAATTGCTGCATCATTTGAATACAATAAAGAGCATTTTAACAAGGCACCTGAAGCCTCCTTTGGGCTCTCGCAGTCATACCTATAGATGAAGACTGAGGGCTGATGAGGAGATCCTCCTGCACTTGCTCGCTCCCCGGGACTGTCTGCTGGTCGCTCAGGGAGCTCTGGGACGCGCTCACGGGCTGCGACACCTCCTCGTGAACCTCCTCGTCACTCAGCCGCTCCACCTTGACACGCACGTCCTCCTCGATCACCAGGGGAGAGCTGCCTTTGGTGCTCTCACAAGTCACATAATCTGCCACCCTCCTGGCAGACTCGGAGGGCCCGGGCATTTCCAAAGTCCTAGAGTTCTCCGCCTGCTTCACCTTTTCTGACTGAAGTCTTCGATCAATTCCAAAAGGAAAAGTCCAGGGAAAAGCTAAGGACGAGTCCACGGGCTGATTTCTGGACTCGGGGTAGGAGGCTGAAGGGTTGAGCACTTGGGGGGAGCTGGTTTGTGTGTTACACTTGAGGGGGCTCTCAGGAGACATGACGATGTAGCTCTTGCGCTTCCTCCGCGACTCCCGGCACACGGGAATGGTTCTTTCCACCACGCTGCACTCGGAGGACACGGGAGACAGGCTGCCGTCCCGGGAGGTGAAATTGCAGTTTGCACTGTTCTCCTGCCCTGCATCCAGCACCTTCTCCTGCTGGCTGTTGGGTGTATTCCACAGAATGCTGGACTTCATGAACTCCGAGCACGTGCTGGCCACGCTGAACATCTGCATGTAGCTGGCGGCGGCCAGCACGTCGATGATGTTCTCGGTGTTGATGGACAGCGTGGCCGTGTACGCGTATTCCAGCAGGGGGATGAACCCTGTCACTGTCACGTGGTGCAGGTCTAACACGCTCTTGCTCTCCTCCTCTGCTTGGCCAACCAGTTTGGAGCGGAAAAAGTCACTGCAGGCTGCCAGAACCACCTTGTGTGCCCTGAAGATCTTGTCCTGGACGCGGATGGTGATGTCGCAGAAGTGGCCGTCGTTCCGCAGCATGTTCAGCTTCCCCAGCATCTCCTGGCTGTGAGCAGGGGAGTTATGAGTGAATGTTTTAACACCCATTTTTAGACAGTTCTCTTAGCGTTCTTCCCACATATGACAGATCAAAGGTATCCTGAAATAAAGAGGAAAACTGTCATTTTCATCTCTGAAAGCAAAAGTCAAGTGGAGTCGTGATTGTAACGAAGAAAATTCATCTGAATCCTCTAAGGACAGGTTCCTCTAAAATCCAGACTGTGAAAGAGACTAACTCTACAGAAATGCAATGACTTGTAGTTTTCATAATCACAGATTAAATTATTTGCAATCTATCCCCACCATCTTCCATACATCTATGGGTGTATCATCTCTCCTTATACCTATAGGGGTATCCACCTCTCCACATTCCTGCTATGCCCACTCAAAACCAAATATCCAACACAGTTCAAAAAAATGTAATACCAAAAATACAGCATTTAAAAAATTGTTATCTGTGTAGAAACCTGTATTTTTATTTTCTGGGTCCAGAAAACCATTGTTCATAGTTCTTAAACCTGACAGACTAATAAAGGTTTCTTTTAAGCAGAAAAGTCAGGTTGAGTCAACAACAAGGATGCAGGAATAAGCAGATCTCCCAGGGAAGGTATTTAATACCAGAAAAGCTTTAGGAGAAACTACAACATGAATTTTCAGAGGCCAGAGTTCAAACTAGTAAACATAAAACAACAGTTGCCAATAGGTCTGATTTCCTGCTGTAGTGCAGGTATTGATTACCTAAAGCTGCTTTTAATAGTCTTAAACTAGGATGAGAAGTTATTGAAAATTCCCTTCTTTCACTCTGCATGAATAAACCTCAAAGGAAAGTTTAAGTTTAAATCAAATACACATAAACTGATTTTGTGTAGGTGATAAACAAAACAAGGAGAGCAACTTCTTTCCTCTGAAAAACACAAACCTGCCTTCCTGGGGACCAGTTCTCTCCATGTGGGAGCAAATGCAAGGTCCTGATGAGGATGGGATGTTTGATCCCTGGATTTCCCCAAACATTTCAGAAACAATTCACTGTAAAGGGAACATAGACCACAGTGCTTTACCTGCTTAAGCCCCTTCCAAGCTCCATGGCAGTTTTCTGTGTTGTACATGCCTCATATAATTAACACCATATAGAATTATCTCACTGGTTAAACATCAACAGCATGATTGTGTTTGATTCATTCCTGGAGTCAGTCAGCTTCTGCACATCTCCCTTCTTTCCCTTCCATGTAAAAAAAAAATCCATGCTTGCAAATGGCTCACGTGGAGCTTCACAGAGCAACTGCAAGTGTGGAACAGCTTACCCCAAATGTGACACATTGAAACAGCAGCTGTCACAGCCCACCTGGTTCTACAGACATTTACACTTGGCTGCTTCTTGTTCCTGGGTTTTCACTTTTCATACTCATACCCTTGCAGACAGAGGAACAGTAACTGTTCAAGAGAACAGATTAACTAACACCTGATAATATATATAAAGTCTGGTGGAAACTCTAAGGGCCTGTTGGGTTTAAAATGAAATTTCATACTGGTGCAGAGGAAGAAGTTAAGCACAAGCAAAACATTCCCTTCACTGAAAGAAAATGGATCAATCTCAAGAGGCATCAGAATATCCAGACTGTTTGTTCTCCAGCATGAATCAAATGAAAAGCATATTTCATTGATCTCAGACCAACACACTACAGCAAAATCTTGTAACAGCATATTCAAAAATGGCCTTTGGATACCCTTCCTTCTGAAATCCTGGTGGCTGCAGCTGTTCCTTGGCACATCACAAGTGCACAAGTACTTCTGTTCAGCAGCTCATACAAAAACAATACACTCACAATGACTAGTCATGGAATAATCTGGATTTAGAAACAGTACCAATACATCGTTCTAAACAAGGAGAACAATCTCAGAGCAATCCTCCCAGTTCCTACAGGCCCAAATGACAAACTCGTTTTCCTCTCTGTTCTTCTGAAGAAGGAACACTGAGCCCCCCAGTCCCAAAGTGAGAATTCAATTCTGCTGCCCTGCTCTAAACCATTCCTTGTCCTGCTCCCCCCTTCCTGCTGCCTCTCCCCTCTTCTGGCTTCCTTTCCCCTTCTTTCATCTTTTGCTTCCTTGACCTTGATCTGGTTACAGAATTTAAAATAAAATAGCGGAAGTCAGTGATGTGCAATAAATTGATTTGAATTTATTACAGGAGCAGTGTTCCTGCCACGAATGTGGGATATTGCTCTGTTAAATCACTTCTGTAAAATGACTTTCACTCTCATTGCACTGACATCTCCATTCAAACAAGTGGCTCCCACCCAGCCTCAGTGTGAATAAGGAGCATGCACACACATGCTATTTTCAGGAAAATCCAAAGGGTCAGGCTGAGGAGGGGGATCAATATCAGTTCCTTACAGTTAATGATGTAGTAAAAACATCAAATATTTTAGAAGTTAATTTAAACAGTATGAAAGTATTTCCTACATGAAAAGATGATCATGCTAAAGCACAGCCAGGTTATCCAGTGGTTCAACCTTCTTTCTAATCTTCCAGTGGCACAGGGCACTTTTACAGCCACCCTCAATTCACAGTGACCTGAGAGGGTAAAGGGCCGCAACATTACAGCTTCAGCCCAGGCCCATCATCTCTGTATCATCACCATTTCAAAATTACATTTTGTCAGGTCTCATTTCCCATTCTGAGGCAGTCCCTGAAGCAGCTCTTGGACCATAAGGTGCAGGATGCCAAATCCAAGAGCTAAATATACCCACACCCCTAGGAATGCAGGGGTGGGGACAACAAGGTGCACACCTAAACTAAGTGGTAAGTGGGCTGGAGCTGGCAAAGCTGTTAATTTTGGAGCCACAAACCATCGGGGATTCTCTAGGCAGGGAACAGGGATGGTATCACACAGAGTGGAGCCTCTCCTCCCATTCCCCAGGCACACACTTAGCCCTGGCCCACAACACATTTCACACCTCCAGAGAAACACAGCAAAATTCAAAGACACTTTCACAAGTTTTAAAAATATTCACAGTGGGACACTTCAGTCCATATTTAACAGGCTGCATTTAAGTTTGCCACAGACGTTTACAGTTGGAGAGAATGGTTTTTCCAGCATGCATTCCTGCCCTGGAAACGTGAGGAATCACCATCACAGCATGCACCCTGAACAAGGTAAGAATCCAAATGTGAGCACTTCAGGGCTTCCAGAGCACTATCAGCCAAAAGCAGTCTGAAGGGAAGTGCTACTGTACCAAAGGCTTTGTACAATTAATTTCAAAATTAGTTGGGTATTTTTAACTCCTAGGAGCACAAATGAAGACCTGACCTTTAAGCAGTCTGGAGTAACTCAGCTCATTCTCGCTGTTTCAAGGCTACTGAAATGCAAGTTTTAGCAACAGCTACCACAGCCCATACACTGCTTTGGGATTAAACAGGTGTCAAGTTTCTGAGCTTGAAAGGAAAGATCAAAGATGAAACTGTACATGGAAAAGAAACTATATTGGAAGTGAAAAATATTGCTTATGTGATGTATCAACTTCCATGTACACAAAATTTAGCTTCTTGTTCACCTGCTGCTCAAATCATTGGGTTTGAAACATGGGATCTGCAATAATATTTTAGAAGAGTCAGTGAATCAAACTCAGGGAGCTGTTTGCATGCAGTTTCTCACTTAGTCACATCATTTCAAACCAAAAGTAGTTTTTAGCACCACAAAACCACCACCCTACCTTTAACCTCTGTATCCTGACCCATGGCAATTAAAAGCATGAAAACACCAACTTTTTCTGAGCACTGAAACCAACAGACTTCAGACCACTTTGTAGCCACATAAGTCCTCAAAATGATTAGGAAATTCTCACCCTGGTGCTCACCAAGCCCTCAGATACATTCAAGATACAACTGTGAGCCCATGGTGTAAACCAGATCACTGGCTGGATTTTAATATTATTTTTTATTTTTAATGCTGATCACTCCTTGGGCCCTGGTTAGAGCAGCATTTCAGACAGGCAGATCTTCCACGGGGATAAACATGTGACCTGTAGCATTTTATCTCTGCAATCTCACTGCAGTACACAGGTACCAGCACCCCACACTCCCTCAAATTAACTGGTTAGTATAATTAAGTATAATTAAGTTCATAATTAAATCAGAACAACTGCTTCAATCAGAACAAACTACAAGTCTGCTATTTCTATTTCTATCTAAACACACATCTGTTTCCCCAGCAGCAGCTGGCCTAATAAAAGGTACAATCTCCACTATCAATCTTGCCCAACTTCACAAAACCAGCCAGAGCTACCACACCATTCTAGTTTCAAACCAGTCAACAGCACTTTCTAAACTTTATTTTAAATCATATTTTCACTCAGGTCAGTAAACCTAGTTTGAGCTCAACCCAGCACTGCCAAGCCAGACAGTATTCATGTAAAAGAGGCAAACACGAGGTTTTTGTGCTCAAAATGACATCAGTGTGGAGCATTCACTTTGGAGCTCTGGAATCTCTGGAATGCAAACCTGTAACCTTTGGCTGCAGAGGGTGAGTGGACCAGGGAAATGACCCATTCTGGGAAGTATGCTGGGCTTGAGAACTTCAATTTCCTCCAGGAGAGCAGATCTGAGGGCACAAAGGAGCCAGTGCTAAAGAGCTACTGCATAAACACCGTTATTTTAAATCTGAAAGAGGTGCCAAGCTGGGACCGAGGTGATGCCAAATCCTGCAAAAAACTGGGAGCACCTGGCCTGGTCCTTGGTCTCTCAGTTGAGGAACCAGACTCTCACCCTCCAAACAATTTCACTGAAATACCCCAGGACACTGCTACTGCCCGTGTTCCTCTCCTCCCAGCTTCTCAGAAGAGGACAATTTTCAGGCCCTTTCTGTTTTGGAGAGTTTGGAGGTGTTTTGTTCTTGGGCAGGGCTCAGTCCCCTGGGAGTATCTCTGTCTGCCCAGCCAAGAGGGGCTGATGACAGGTGAGTAACTCCAGAGAACTCCACTGGGGAGCTGGAATGGAAGAGCAGTTTCACCTAACTGCACACTGAAAGCTGAAATACTACAACCCACCTATTTATTGTTAGCAGTTAATACTCCCTTCACAGCAGAAGGCATATAAAGAGTGTGTTGTGCTTTCCTAATGTACTCCAAAAATACTGCATTTGACAAGACCGTCTATTTTGCAAACACTGGGGTTTTGGCACACCACTGTTGACAAGTTCATGGGCCAGAGCTTTTGAGGCCCCTGACTTCATGACCTTCACAGAGAGCATTTGGGTGCTCTGTACTCACCCCCAGCCTGTTCCTTTGTTCCATACTTAATTTCTAAATATTTTTTAACCTGAAAAAAACCTCTGAACAACCAACTAGCAACCTGAATCTTGCTAGTTCTTACAGTTCATGCTATATTTACCTTCAGTAAAAAGCCCCAGGTGTGCATGCCCCATATAGTGCACCTGGGGTTGGAGAGAGTCCTTCACTCTCCATCCTTCCACACATCACTTTCCAAAGATCCTGCAGTGGCAAATTGCTTTGTAATTTGAAGAATCCACCTCTTCCTCTAAAAAACTCCTCATAAAGAGATGTTCCAAACTGTCGAATTTAGATCTTCTTAAATTTTAGGGTGGCAGGCAGTACTCCAGAACCAGACTTCAGCTCCATGGAGGGAGACTAAGACACCACCAGGAAGCAGCCATGGTTCAAACTAATCCAGGTCAATGTAAATAACCTACATAATTATCAGAGGCTCTGAATGTTTATCACTCCCAGAAACTGCATTGTGACAATAAGCAACTCTCATGCCCCAATTTTAAATGAATTTGTAAACTTTTAGGTAAGTTTCTCTTGAGTGCTCTAAGAGCTGAGGTTTACAAAGTCAACTCACCAAGGCTGCAACTCTTCACAAAAAAATTGCTGAAAAGATTTGCACATCTGGAAATCCTGAGCTGTGACAGGGCCCAGCACCATTTTTGGTAGCAATCAAGCACACAATATTTACTGCAAGTCCTCCAACAGACCAGGAACAGTGTTTATCTGCAAAGGACAAGGTGAAAAGCATCCAACAGCTCCTCTTCCAAAATAATTACTCAGGAAAAAGGCAGGCCCAAAGTGTCCATGAAATACATGTTTTGTATTCCTAACAGATCTCTCCAGCTTCCCCCAAATTAAACCCTGTAATAACAGAAAACAAAAGCTTTGACTGTACCATGCCACAAGAAGGAAGCAGATGTGTGCAGCCATGGCAGAGCCCCAGCTCACAGTTACAGCTCTGACTCACACTGCCACTGCTATCGAAAACATTAATCTTTCATGGGGATAGGAAAAAACTGACTCAGATCATGGAAAAATGCATTTGCATGATGCAAATCTAGAAGGTGCATTTTAATTCTCAGGGCTGGTGAAGGCATTGAGATAAGTAGTGGGGTGCCAAACCCATCTATTTGCTCTACAAAATGGTTTTATTGTAAGTGGAGATGGGATGTCAGCTGCAACATAACACTTCTGAAAGGATAAAATTAGAAAACATTTCCATACAGATTTTAAGGGAACAGAACCAACAGACTTTCCCCAAGCAGAAGAGCACAGATTACCTTAGACTGGTTTGCATGAGTGGAACTTCAGCTGAGTGTTGAATCCAGGAGCTCACACTCCTCCTCTTGGAGTTGCCAAGGCTCCCAGCCACTTCTCACCTTGCAATTTATCACTCAAAATCAGCCTCTGCTTTTGGCAACAGTGCCTTAATCACGGCTAGCTTTTGAAAAAATTTTATCTAATTAACTTCTCAATGTGCATTCCTGTACAAGAGAGAGCAAAAAATCCTCCTATTTTGGCATTCTGTTAAAATTCTTAGCAGCATCAAGGTGTGAGATATGGTCAGACACTGCACCATCCCTGCAATCCACTTCTACACCTTCCTGGTATTTAAGTTCCCTTGCCAAAAATGGACAACCAACACCTCAGCATGTACTTCCTGTTCCTCCCTGGTTTTGCAGAATTTTTGTATTTTTACACCATGGATATTAAGCACAATAACTACTGTTAAAGCAACAGGGACCAAGAACAAATCAGAAATATTTACTTAACTCCAAATATCTCAGTTGTCCTCATTCAATACTACAAAACTCCAGAAAAGGTTCACAGTTTTCAAAGTGAGATGATCCAAGTCTTCCTCATGTCACAAGATTTCCTGAGCATATAAAAGTCAAAAAAAACACCCCAAACCATCTACTGTGATGAAAAAGAGGTATGGTATATACATGTCTACTATTTTTATTTTAAAACGTTAAAATCAACATAAAACATGTCACAGAGCTGTTGCTCCTGTACTGTGAGGTCACAGCAAAGAAAGAGCTGAAAACCATGAGTAAAACAATCACTATTTTTCAGGAGTTGCTGCTTCTACATTCTGTGTCTTAGGGATTTTTGTTTGTTTTCCTGCTAGTCATTTGCATGGGAATTAAGAAGCTGGATGTAAAAATTCAGCACTTTTGCTCTGACAGTGTGAGAGGAGATATTAAAGAGAGCCTGTGCAGGCTGACAGGAGCAGAATTACAGCCTGCAGAGGGCCCAGCACATGGCACAGGATGGAAATGTGTGCATCCAAACCAAGCCAAACCTGCTGTCACAGAGACTCCACAAACCTGCAAAAACTTCCCAGTGATGGAACAGAACCAGGCACAGAACTTACCCATTTGGGCTGATGCATCTTCCAGAATGTTTTTGCAGAGTGTATGTGTTTGAAACCCCCAGGCATGTCCTGGAACTCAGAGTGGAGCTCTCCCATCTGGCAGAATTAAGCACTCATTTGCCTGACTGTAATAATTACAGATTCCAAGGCCACATTCATTAACTTCACCAGCAGCCACATACTTGCAGCAGACTCTCATGCAGCTCTGGCTTGTCATTTCCTCATGAAAGTGACACTTCTAGATTTATTCTTGTCCCTTATCAACCCTCATATATGGCCTACAGGAAGAGACCTACAAGACTCTCTTGTCTGATCTCAAATTGGCAGGAGAGTTTAATTCTACTTCAATCCTCTCTTTTTAATTTTTATGGCAGGAATTGCACATCAGTTATGTCTCAGGCAAATGAGAGTTGTGGTCTCTGCAGCTGATGGACTCCCAGCTGCCATGAAGCAGGCCTGGAGTGGAAAACCAATCCACAAATAAATGAGGACATTATTAACTGCAGAAATGTCACAGGGCTGGAATTGAAGTTGTCCATAGTGAAGTTTCAACTGCTAAACGCTCCTGTTGGCTTCAGGGCAATGGAAATTCGTGTGCACAGCTCTGAAAATGGCCCTGGCTGAGCACAGCCCCTCCTGAGTGATGGGACAAGCTGCGAGCTGGCAACAGCTCAGAGTCCAAAGGCTTGGGAATCACTGAGAGCCGACCTGGAGCTCTGGATGTAGGCACTGAGTGTGCTGGATTAATGCAGCAAGATTAAAGCATAGCTACAGCTCCTGGCCCAGATAAAAACTGCAGATTAAATGACATGTTGTAGGTGTGCAAAACATGTTAACACTCCTTCCATTAGAAGCCAGTCTAAAAGTGATTCCATTAAACACTGCTGTGATTATCCAGAGATACTTTAATTCTCAGGGAAAAGGTGTCAGAGTACCAGGAGAAGTGGCAGGACTGTTCAAAGATTGTCTCATTTTGTGGTGCACACCTGCAAATAAGCTTGGCAACATTAGCACTATGATAATTTCAACTCTTAAATATTTAGTGTACAAGGTCTGATTATTTAAAAAATATAGAGATGTTTTCATCTCTCAAAGATACATGATTGCAGGTGTTTGTATACAAGTGCAGAAATCCAGCCAAAAGAAAACAAACTGAAGAAAAAAGAATGAGGAATAAGAAAACAAACAGAAATTGGGATACCACCTGTGTTTACTGAAGTTAAAGTGTCTCAAACTGAATCAATAATGTATTTGTGAGAAAAAGAGGAAATGCCAGCTATGATGAGAATTTCATTAAATGTTTGACTAACATGACAAATAGAGCTGTTAGTGAAAACACAGAGGTGAACACACAAACTGAAGGGAAAGAGCCAGCTGCAAGAAATTCACCTGCTTGGAATAAGAAATTAAAGAATTCACCTAGGAAGTGCCATAAAAACTTATTTCAGTAAAGATCTTCAAGACACTGGCTCAGAAAACGCTGATCAAAAAGTCAAGGTGTATCATGAGCACAACACAGAAAAACAAATGACTGAGAACTGGAGTGTCAGGAACAGAACAAAATTCATGGGAAGTCAAACATTATGAATTTAACATTTGATGTCATACATTAGGGAGCTAGAATGGACTTGAGCTGAGAACTGGAAGCTAATGAGTTAAAAGTGACTTTGGAGTAAGATCTCCATACTGTTAAATTAAATTAACAGCAAGTAAAAAGCACACAGAACAGCAGCCTACTGCAATGCCTAATTTCTTGCCAGGTATTTGTCAATATCTATTTTAACCTCCTGAAACAGTCTCAAGAAGGGGGTTTTGGTGCATTTTTCTCCTCTGTGCAGCTGTCCCTTAATGTGTCTGTAAAATAAACTGTGCTTAGATCGTTTCAGAGCATCTTCCTTTACCAGGCAATGTTTAGCAGGGATGCTGGAGCAGCCAGATCTGACAGGGAACACATCGAGGGCACTGAGCAGCACAACAGCTCTTAATCTCAGCATCTAATTAAAAGCAGAGATTGCAATAATCAGGGCAGGACAGCAGTGCCTGCTGCATGTAAAGTGATCTGATGCCACAGACTGCTTTTCTGCTGCAGTAAGATATTTCTTGAGATAATTTACAGATAGAGAAAGAACATCTATGTCCTTTTTAAAGACTCTCTACCTTCCTACATAACTGAAGTTTGCTGGCTCCAACAAAACCCATGTTTCATGCACCAGTGACACTCTGCAATAAGATTTATCTGAGGAGAATTGTCTTGTTTCCCTCAGCCATGACAGTTTTTTGAGTTTTGGTGTGATGATTTGAAGTCATTGCTGCTGGAGAACAGAATGTTACTATTCGCTACTTCAAAGGACCCAGATTTAACTTGTTGCTTTTTTGAAGCTGCAGTGTAATGCAGAAAGTTTATGTGCCTAATATAGCTTTCACATGGTTGAATAAGCAAACCAGATAAATGCCACCTTCCCCAGCCTCTGGTGCTTTAAACTCTGCATTGTAGGAATCTCACATTAGCATTCCACATAACACATAAAAGCAAATTTTCTGACAGCACTTAAAACTGAAGCTTGTTGAACAGTATGAGCAGTAACTGTGAAAAGGTCTTGTTCCACACCGAATTACCTCCATTCTCATCATAAAAACTAATGTGTGAACTTCATTAGACCAAGCGTTTTTGGATATTTCACAGCAGATTCACTACCCTGTACTTTTGTTTTTCACCAATTCCCAAAAAAACACATGATCAAACTACTAAATGTACCATCAGCATATGAGACAAACTTCCACTTTTTTGCTTTTTGGTACAATAAAAGCAACAAGTGAATTGAGTCCTCATCACATCCTTAAGCAGGGAAGTGCCTCAGAATGTAATCAGCTCACAGTGAACAGACTGATGTGTTACAGCCCTAAGGCACACATTCAAATTTAGCCACGCTCTCCATGGCAGTGTTCATGCATAATTTTTATGTGATCTCAGTGACTTTTTTATACTTGTGCTCCATGCAAATTCAGGTTAAGTTTTTCCCAAATTTCTCAGTGTAGGAAAGCTGTTAACCGACCATTTCCCCCTCTGTAGGCTGCAGTTTTATAGTCCTTGGTCTTTAACAGCATGAAACCCTCCAATTGAATATTAAATACTTCTAAGTACTGCAAATTGCCAAAAAATGTCCATATATTACTTTCATTTGCACGTGGCAGCAACTGCAGCAACCTGCTAATTTAAACTTATTTCAGAAAGCTATTTTTTCTTGTTTTACCATGGCTACCCACAGCATTTGAGCCTTCACTTTCAGAAGCTCTGCAAGACTATCAATACAAAGTTGGGAAAAATAAACATGAAGAAGACTACTCAAGCCAGCCTCCCAAATTAGTCACAAAATCAAAAATCTCCAAGTCCTTTCTGGTGATGGCACGTGGAAGAATTATCAGGAAAAATGGCACAGCAAAGCAGTATGGCTCAAGATTTTCTTGGTAACATTACTCCTCTGGATCCCTGAAAGAGTCAAAAAGACAAAAATAACAAAACTCCTCCATCTGTGGGTCCCCACACATTATTTTTTCCTTTCTTCCAAGACAAAATCAACCAAAACAGCAACCAAAGTGCAGAGTTCCTCCTCTCCACTATCCCCCAAGCCATTCCTCCCATCTCACTGTGCTTCCTCCTGTCCCTGGAACAACTCCCTTGTCTCCTCATTGGACAGAAATAAGTGACTGGAGGGCATACCACAACCAGCAGGTTTGTCACAACCAAATTTGGCTAAGTGCTAGTTTTTACTAGTTCAGCACAAAGCTTACCTGTCAGCTGATTGGTTGTTTGAAATATTCGGGTTTATTACAAAAAATGACAGCTTTTCTCTCTCACTTTTATTCCAGGAAGCATTACACCCTAATGAAATCCACATTAACTATAATAAATGATTTCTTCTGAAGGGCAATGCAAAGCTGAACTCTCCCTGAAGCACAGCAGCCCCATTAACACCCCCAGTGCTGGAAGCAACACTGAAGAAAAAGCTCTGTAAAGAGCAGGAGGGAGAGATCAAGGCAAAGTCTCACGTGCTGTGTGATCCGAGGAGAGAGCAGGCACTGCTACCCCAGACAGCATGGACTGCTGCCAGGCAGCCAAGGTGTCACCGACACAGCAACAACAGCCACCTTCCCAACGGAAGCAGCTAGAAAGAATCCTCAACAAGTTCAAGCAGGGCAGGAATGTGGTTGTGTCATCACCCTTTCAGCACTATGTGTACCTTTATTTGCCTAATGACTCATTTATGCAGATAAATGCCTACAAGGAATTCTTCTTGGCTCCAAAACCGGAAAGTCCTTGCATTTATGTTGCAGTTATGTCAAGAGGGACATGGCTGGAATCACCACCAGCCCTTTAGTAGCAAACTCTACACGCCTTCTCTTAATAAACTTCTTTCTTTGGAACTCTCAATCCTTCTTTCATAGACCTCTCTCAGCTAACTCTGACTCCTCTTAGAGCAGCTCCACACAGCACTGACTCCTTCTTTCACTCTGCATGACTGGCTGAATTTAAGCTGTCCCTTTCCTGGCCACCTAACCCTGTCTGTCCCTCACACAGCATCTCACCAGATCTGTCCCTTCCTTCTCACAGCACAGCCAGCACACTCCTTCTTTAGCTCCAGCAGACTCTGGGTCTCATGCTCCAACTCAAACTGCAACTAGTGGTCAGCTAACCCACTTTTTTATATCCCCCACATTTATTGGGCAGACAGATGTTTCCACTCCTTGGTAATCACTATAGCTGCAATTCATTGGGAAAGATTCCCTCCTGCACTATCCTTTCAGCCCAGCTACCCACAGATTTATTCACAAATCACCTTCTCAGGTGAGCAGCAGCTCCACAGGGGAGCTGTCTGCCCTTGTATGGCCAAAGCTGGCCTGGCAGAACCATATCCATGGGTCATGCTGGGCATAAGGAGAGACTAGTGGGGTTTTCTTAAACCTCCAGAATCTTTACTAACATTTTACAGAAACTTCTCATAGTAGGTATTTCAAAACAGGGGATTTATCCTCTTAAAAAAACCAAAACAAGATGTTGAAAGAAAACTGCTGGAACTGTCAGACCACAGAGCTCCAACACTGTCAATATCTGCCCCCAACATGAGAGCAATGTGTCCCTTAACCCATCAGTTATTCCCAAATCCACCAGTAATTTCTGGGACTCAGGTCTCCTCAGGACAAGGCACCTTCCTGCTTCCAACACCTTCCAAAAGACTTAACTCTGGCAGATATCCACCACAACTGCAGTTTTTCCATAATGTAATATCCAAATACAAAATGCCTTATCAATGACCATCTGTAGCTGTATTTATAAACTAAGATCTTCTTCACTATCTGTGTTTCCACCACAGTATCTCTCACTATGATTGCTGTGTTCATTTGTACTTTGAATATAAAATATTATACATAGTAAATGTTTCTAATGCTATCACAGAGGAGCTACAAAGTATCCCTTTATTAGGAAGCACATCTCCCTTTATTCAGTCTTCTTGGGTAAAGCAATCAAATAAATGTGGTCAAATCACCTCAGAACAACAGCAGTGCTCAAAGAAAAAACAAACACAAAGTGATGTAGAGCTGCCTCTGCAGACAGATGTACTAAACAGACTGGGACAACCAGCTTGGAAAAGAAAAAGAACTCAAATAGAGAAAACTGAAATTTTACAGGAAACCTATAAAATCACAAATGCGGAGCCGATGCAAAAAAGGTTCTTTACTCTTTCTCACAGAACTGATGCCCAGAAAGGCTGATCTGGAACAGGGACTAGACAGAGCTAAAAGGAATAAAGCAGGTATTTATTGAAAGGCCTTAAAAGGATACACCTTGGGCAGTACAAGAGACTGGCCAGGGCTGCACCCAGGCAGGTGGGTAGGAGGGACTCAGTGAGATTACAGTTTAAAAAGAAGCAAAAAACCCCCAAAGCCAGGTATTGTTTCTGTACAAGTTGAGGGATTCATCACAGGGTGTTCTGTGGAAGCCCCAGGTACAAACTGTTGGAAATGTTGAGGCAATTCCCTCAAGGACAGGTCCAACAGGCACTGCCAGCTCAGACCACCTCGAAACCCTTCACAGCCAGGAGCTGGGGATGATGACTGAGCTGCCTGGGGTTGCTGCTCCACTCTCCCCTAATGATTCACTCGTGGCCACTGTCACAGACCACATGCTGAGCCCTACTCACTTTCTGCAGCCCTCATTATCCCATCGTTCACATACTCTGCTAAATCTGCTCATGTGAAATAATTATTTCCCCAGCTCTAAAGCAGAATGCATTAAGAACATGCTATTTCCAAATAATGCACAATTTAAGCCACGTCCTTAACTTGATTAAATGGAATGTAAGAATTGAATGAAATGCTGAGTGTTTGCATTTCCTGTCACCCCATTTTATCAGGTTTGCAGCTCGTTTCCTACCACCACCATTTCATTTCAGCACCTTGCACAAAGCAGTCCTAGACACCTGCTTCCATCCAGTGAAACCATTAGAAGGATCAATTTGCTCTCCAAGGCAAGAAGAGTGATGGCCTCCAATGTTCACTTAGCAATAAGCACACAACTATTTAATTAGATCTAGATGCTGGAAACTGCATCTTTGAGGCAACAGCCGTGGCCACAGAGAATGAAGGGTTTCAATTTGTTACATAAATCAATGTTTTCAGTAGGTTTTTTTCGGCTTGTAACTGTTGACTTCCATATGGAAACAGTGTCACAGGTAGAGAGGCACATCTCCCACCCAGTTTGGCTCCTGCACCCTCACACAACACTCCCTGGAAGAAACAAGCAATTAAGTTGCTGCCCCTTCTCAGCCACACATGATTCCAAGATTGATGTCGTATTTCAAGCGACAGACTGTGAACACGCTCTGCAACCGTGGCATTTAATTTAGAAGTCAGCACTTGACACATTGAAGTATTTGGAATTCCTGAAGTCTGGCTGTCTGCACAGTTGCATAATTTGAGCAGGGATAACCTACTTATAACTGGGAGAGGAGAAGAATGTCAACAGGCAATCCCTTCTACGTCAGGGGACATCTCCTTCCTCGTTACATGCCAGCAAAAGCACCACTGCTTTGTCATAGGGTGATTTTCTTTTTCTTTAAAATAGTGGATTACAATTCCTAACAGGAGTGAAGCTACATATATCACCAGATGTTCTCTTAGGAATATACTCAGATGTTCTCAAAGCTCATGAAAAACAAGTTTAGCAGATATAATGGACGAGGCCAGTGAAATACTGATGTGAAATACCCCACACAAGTGTGAAGGACACAAGACTTGATGCTGGTCACACAAACATCTCACCAGGCACAAGCACCACACATCCATTCACAGTAAGGCCATAAACAAAAAGTCTCCTTCCAGCAAGTCATGGGATACAACCAAAACCAAAGTCTGGGTGGTTGTTCAGCCTCAGACAGGGGAAAGCTGTTTAGCTTTTGATCCTCTTGGCAAACAGCTGAGCAGACCCTCCGAGCAGCACAATTCTCCACCAACACTGCAGAATGAAACCAACCCTTTGGAAAGTGCTAGAGTTTATGATTAACTTCCTGTTGCAACAAACATGGCAAGGATTCAGTTTCACTCCCTGGCTACTCCTCTTACGTCCTGCAGAAAGAATACCTAAGGACAGTCTCTCCCCTCCAAACCTCACAGTCACAGAGGCAGGAATTCTCTCATCCTGGAAACAAAACCAGGGCAAAACCTCCCAAGCATGATCCTCACTCAGCATCCATGCATCATCCACCTGGGGAGACTAAAGTGGGGCTGGAAATTCCCTTCCCATGGAAAGAGACTGCTTGGAGTGTTAGCACCAATTACAGCTTCGGATTAGAACCAGCTGTTTAAATAGAAGTAGTCCCATGGGAGAGGCACTTAGAGCATTGTAACTGGTTCATGGAATAAACAGTCAGACATCAATGGGGGCATTTACACTGGGAGAGCTGTGTCTGAGCTCCCAGGTTCAGCTCCACCTCCTTAAATAGCAGCACTTAAACCCAGGCAAGGTCTCCAGGCTCATCACACCTTGGATCTGTGTCACGTGTAGGCATCAAGCTGCAGCAGGAGACCTTGAGGGCACAAGAAAAGCACATTGCTTCCCAATTCCCTGAAAGACTCCTGAGAGCTGGTCTGTGACCTGCCTGCACAGGACTGGCTCCCACTCAGCATCACTTTGGGTCCAAAGAGCAGTGGCATTGGGGTGTCTTGCATGTGACAAATAACCATCACCTCATCTATGGAAACATCCAGCTCAGAGCCAGGGATCAGCTCAGGACTGAACTGGGTAACATCTACCTAAGTAAGAGCTGCCATGTGGATAACTGCTGGATACACCCCAAGAATAAATAAAATTAAGATTTTAAAAGGGAAAGGAGAAGCCTCCTATCAGGCAGAAGCACAGGAAGAAAGCAGGGGCAAATGTGTAACTAGGAAAACTGAGAAACTCCTCATGGGGGTATGGCAAACCCAGAGTATCAGATGAGCACAATAATGATTCTAGAAACATCACCAAATGGTTTGGGTTGGAAGGGACCTTAAAGATCATGTCCAACTCCCCTGCCATGGACAGAGACCCCTTCCACTAGCCCAGGCTGCTCCAAGCCCTGTCCAACCTGGCCTGGAATGTTCCCAGGGATGGGGCAGCCACAGCTTCTCTGGGTACCTTGTGCCAGGGCCTGACCATCCTCACAGGGAGGAATTTCTTCTCAATATCCCATCTAACCTGTCCCTCTGTCATCTGAAGCCATTGCCCCTTGTCCTGTCACTCCATGACTTTGTCAAAAGTCTCTCTCTTGCTTTTCTGGAAACTCTTCAGGCGCTGGAAGGGGCTCTAAAGTCTCAGAAAAAAATCCTGGAGTGGACAAATTATGTATATTATGTATATGACCAGAAAAAGAGAAAGTGACGGTATTTTAGAGCCATGGGATGCACAGATACCTAGGAGTACACAGACTACTTGATTTCACTCTGCTGGACTGTTCAGCAAAGGAAACCCCAGTCAAAGCAAAAATCAGGCTCAACCTGAGAGTCTCCCACTGCAGGATCAGCAGGGCCCAGGAAGGAAAAGAGTGGAAGTTTCAGCCATGGAAGATGTAACAGGCAGCCAAGAAGAGATCAGAGATGGGCACAGGGGTGACCTCTCTGGCACGTGCAGCAGGGAGGTGATGGCAGCAAGCACGAGAACAGCTGGCACTGGTTGTTTGTGGGAACGTCCGAGATGTGAGAGGACACACAGTGGAAACCTCCACATGCCTGAGAAATGCCTGCCTGCAGCAAGGCTGCTGGCCTGCACCTTCCCCGAGGGGTGCAAACACACACAGTGCAGCATGCACCGGCTCCTGGCAGGAAATCAGTGGGATAACCCTGGAGAGTGTGGAGGAGGAGCCACACATCCCTCAGCAGTGGGCAGAACAGGCTCCACAGCACAGGAGATGGGCTGGAGGAGTCATCCTTCGGCTTTGGAGGAGGATGTGTCTTTGTGGGTGGGGAAAACCTCAGCAGCTTTCTGCAGACAGGCAGGAGCCCCCTGAGGTGTGGGATTTAACAGGCTGTGCTGGTCAAGCACAGAGTTCAGCCCGTGTGTGCATGGAAACAGGTACAGCAGATTTTGGGAGGCACCGGTACCCTGTGTGTGTTTTGGCAAGCAAGAAACAGATGATACCCTCCCAGAATCTGCTGATTATGTTTATATAGGAAAATGACTCTGGAGAGATGCAGTTCTTGGCAGATGAGCACTGTGACACCCTCACAGTGTGTGGACACAGAGGCAGCGCAGCAGAACCTGGCAGATGGACACTAAGGAATATACAGAAGGGGCTGTTGTAGGAAAAAAACCAAACAACAACAAAGGGACAGCAAGCTCTGCCTCACAGCTAGTGGGAATCCCTCTATTTCTTCCCACGAGCCGGCACTGGAGGCAGCAGGTATCCCGTTGGGATGCAGGAAACAACACAACTTCCCCCCACAGCCCTTGGAGCTCCAGGTTCGTGTGTGTACCCACAGGCTCCGGCAACCACTGCGGCTCCCTCGGGGCAGGGGACACCCCCGGAGAGGGGAACACCGGCACAGGGGACACCCCCAAACACGGGGACACGAGGCAGGGGACGCCCCTCAACAGCGGAACACGGAGCAGGGGACATCCCAGAGGGAGGTGACACCCCCAAACACCGGCACAAGGAACAGAGGACACCCCCGGAGAAAGATGACACCCCCAAACACCGGCACAGGAGACATCCCTAGCCCCGGGAACCCTCGGTGAGGCGCGGGGGCGACACGGCCCCGCGGGAGGGGGACACACCGGCTGTGCACCGCGCAATGGGATCCCCCGGGGGGGTGAGCGCAGCCCCGGGGCCGCGGGGCACGGACGGGAAACACGGGGGAAGGGACGGGTCTGAANGAGCGCGCGCGCCTCCGTCCGAGCTCCCGCGCGCGCCGCCCGGGCACTTTGTTTGTGTCCCACAGTGCACCGCGAGCGGCGGCGGGGGCGGGGCCGCGCGCCTGCGCACTGAGCGCCCGGCGGCGCCGAGCGGAGCCGGCACCCCGCGGGGAGAGCGGGCCCGGCACCGGGAGCGGCGGGGATGAGGGGGGGTAGTGAGCCCCAACGGGGGGGGGAACGGGGGTTAGTGAACCCCAACAGGGGGGAAACGGGATCCTGGTGATCCCCGGCGGGAGAAACGGGGTGTAGTGAACCCCAACGGGGGAAACGGGCTCCTGTATCCAACGGGGCTCTGCTGCACCCCAGCGCGGGGAAAGGGGGTCTTAGTGAACCCTGGCGTGGGGAAACGGGGTCCTGCGGCATCCAGCGGGGTGAAACGAGGTTCTAGTGTCGTCCCCCAAGGGGATAACGGGGTCTGAGGGCTGCCCGACGGACGCTGAACAGGGTCCTGGTGCACCCCACCAGAGAGAGGACAGAGCCCTGATGTCCCAAAACCTGGGCAGACAACAGGGTCCCAGAGTCCCCCTTAACCCATCTGGAGCGAGGCTCCGGGGATCGAGTGGCACCGGGACATGCAGCCAGCAGGGACTTGGCAGTGTGTCCCCGGCTGCGCGTCCAACCCCCCGAGCACGGGGGCCCAGTGGGCCGGGATCCCCCGGCCGTGCATCCCCCGGGCACCGGGATCCCCCAGGTACCGGGATCCCCCCGGCCGTGCATTCCTCGGGCACCGGGATCCCCCTGGCCGTGCATCCCCCGGGCACCGGGATCCCCCAGGTACCGGGATGCTCCAGCAGTGCATCCCCCGGGTACCAGGATGTTGCAATGCTCGCGTTCTCCTCCTCCTCCTCCCCCAGCCCGTGGTGTCCCGGGACAGCAGGATGCTCTGCTCCTGCATCTCCTTGCATTCTGCCCTCCCCAAATGTGGGGTACCCCGGTGCATGCACCAGCTCCCAAAACCCCACAAACCCCTCACCAGCTTGCAAACAATCCCAATCAACTTTAATGAGTCTCTAATTTGGTCCAAATAATTTGGACCTAAATAATTTGGTCCAAATCTGCACTAATTTGGTTAAACACCGTTTAATCCAACAGGATTAACGCAACCCTTTCCTCCGTGGGTTGTTTTGTAGTATGTTTTTTTGTTGGTTTGAGTTTGTTGTCTTTAGTGATGAGCTCTTGGTAAATGGAAGCAGGAAACAGATTGAAGGGCCATGGTCCAAAAGTGTTAATCGGCAGTAAAAAATTTAAAACCTGTCCCTGGAAAGGCCACGCTGCTCCATCAGCAAAAAAAAAAAAAATAAAATAAAGGGGCCAAATTCCCCCTGTGCTGTTGTGAAAACTCAGGGATCCTTTTAGATGCTTCCTTGCAAAACTGGGGGGAGAACCAGAGCAGAGAGTTGTATTCTGCTTAATTCTCATTTCACTTCCTCTTACATTGGTTTTGTATTCCCAGGGATCTCTCTTGCAATCCTGACACATGCAGCCTCCCATTGCAATCTACTCCTGTGTAAAGCAGGAGTGAAATAGTGCCAATTTCAGCACATTACATGTCTGCAGGTAATGAGACATAACTTTCAAGGAAATTTGCTCCTGGCTACCCATGGTAACTCCTGAATCACAGAGGATTATGGAAAAAACCTCAGGCTGCCATCCCTTACCTTCAAAAAGCTCAGAAAAGTCTCGATCAGGGGCTGTTTGATGGTGAAATTGAGTGATTTTAGCCAACCCAGAGCCAGTGCTGTTTCCTGTAAATGCAGAATCTGTAAATGCCTTTTCTTGCTGACTTCCTAGATGTGCTGTTGCAACTTTAAAATTGCTTTAAAATGCTGATTTATAACAATTTAATGAATAAAGTGTCAGGTGAGCACAGCAGAGACACTCGGTGCTGTGGTTTGTCACACATGCTCATATCCGGATTGAAACTTGCTCTGAGCAGGTCATGGGCTTTGCACAAGAGGGAAAATGGGTTTAAACTACACAAATTTCTGGTAGGAAGACAGAAAAATTAAGTATGGTCTGTGTCCTCAGTGTGCTTCAGAAATAAACCAACAGTCTTTAAACCTGCTCTGTCTGACCTGGAAATAAGCCATAAAACTCCAAAATAAAGAACTATCTTGACTTTCTTTTTAAAGAATTAGTTCAGTAATTAACTAGTGATTCCTGTGTGCAGGAAGCTGGCAGGTTTGGGATACAGAGCACTCCACACGTCATCACTGTGCAGGGGCACATCAGCCTGGCTCAGATCTCAGTTTCTTCTGAAGAAAGGGAAGGGGCTGTTTTATTAACATCATTTTATCAGCCCTGGATACCTGGAGAGGTTCTCCAGTGATTCCCAGAGCCAGGGAGAAGAAAAACCTGAGGAGGAACTGCATTGATGCACACCTGCTCAGGTTTCCTAAGCGACTGGGTTATCCTTTATTACTCTGCTTTATCCACTGAGTTGCAGTTTCCCAGTGAGAGGCTGAGAAATGCCAAATCCTGACTCCTGATATTTGCCCAGTGGTGGGATTTGCTTTTACATGCATTTTACAATATTCTGAGATTGATTTGTGGACATAGATGGAGCAACACCAACATAAACCCTGAGTGATTCAGTGATAAAACTGCTCTGTGCATTTACTGCTCGTTTATAGGGACATAGAGGGGTCTCAGGAGTTCCTGGGCTGAACCTCCTGGAATGTGATGGGTATAAAACAGGAGAGAGCTTTCAATGAGATTCTTGTCTGCAGTGTGAGGGAAGTGACTGGAGGTTGTGCCATGCCCTTAAAGCCTCCTTTGTCTGTCTAAACAGAAATTCTGTTTTCCCATACATTCAGAAAACACCCAGGTGTATCTCACATCCATCCCTGGGATCTGCCCCTTTTTATAATCCTTGAATCTCTCCCTTCCTTACCCCACTGAAGCAGCCAGAAGGTGCCATTTCTGGCTAGAAGTTGGTTCCCCCTCTTTTTGCAGCCTGTGGGATGTGTTTTCCTGTGCTTCAGCAGCTCTTGGAGCAGACACTGCACTCCCAGGAACCTGCAGGATTCATCATTAACAACCAAAGCAAGTGACACCTTCTCTGCACAGCCTCGCTCTCACCTCCCTGACCCAGCAGCTCCTGAGCAAAAACATCTTTGCTCCCACACTCAAGGACTTGTTGCCTACTCCTGAATTTACCACTGGAGTGCAGGAGCTGTTTCCTCTCCATCCTCCTGCCTGTTGTGGTCTCCAGAGCTCAGTTAATCTGCTTTAACTCAATCCTGCTGACTTCTCTCTTTGGAAACTCCTGATTTTCTCTTGACATGGGGAGGACTTGGGGTTTATGTGCTCCCTACACCTGGAAGTGCTTTTCCTTTCCCTCACTGAGTGTAGTGCTGAGGGTTAAAGCATCCTAGTTGGCAGGAGAGGAGGTTGAAGCAGGAATTTAGGAGAGAAACCTTTTTAAAATGCAACAGCCCCTTGGAAATGCCATTGCCAAGGAATCAGAGAGTTGCTTGGACACCTGAGGATGGATTTATCTGTGTGGAGAAAGAGGGATCTAACAGAGCAGAGGGGTTGTAAGACCAAGATGGATGAGCTGGGCAGAGGATAACAGCAGAAAAAGGATGTTATGGTTCTAGGACATGGCAGGAAGGATGATTCCATCAGGAATAAGGATGGATTTGAAGCACCAGGTGCTGGTGTGACCTTGCTGGGACACTGTGGTCCCTTCTGTCCAGGGACAATAAATTCAGCCCAGAGCTGAGGAGAGTGTTTTATGAGGTGAGCCTTGCAACGTTTAGCAAAGGAAGGCTGGAAGAGGCCTGACTCCTGTCCACAAACACATGGGGAGGGAGGGACACACCCAGGAGAGAGGAAAACTATTGAAATAAAGAACAGTTTTAGCATAAGGATAAGGGGGAGCAACTATCCAGCAATGGCTGGGGCTGGAGGTCAGGAGAGCCCAGTCCTTGGCGGAGAAGCTTTGGGATTAAGGAGCAAATGACAATTTCAACACATACCTGGTAGTGTTTATGCCTGGGGGAGAAGCCTGTGGCATCCTACATCCTTTGGAAATGCCTTTCAAGAGGAAATCTGCTCATAAAATAAAATTACCTTGGCTGGGGAGGTTCAGCCATGGCTTTCCCCATGGGACTGCAGAGATCCTCCTCTGCCTGCTGGTCCCCATTGTTTCTATGTACCATCATGGATACACTGTAAGAAATGTTCCCATGAGGTTTAGTTCTTACCTCACAGCTTATTTTCTTATCCCACTACTTTTTTTTTAAAGTTAAATTATGATGATTACATTGATATCCTTAATTAAGGACTTTTTCCCTACCTGGTAATATCTCAAAGCCTTTGGCATTGTTTGAAAGAATTCCACTCAAACCCAGGGATGATAACAAAACGAGGAAGTAAAAATGTGGGGGAAAAGCCAGGGCAGGCTGTCACCTTAATGAGCTGCCAGGGCCTGTCCTTGTGCCAAGGGAAGTGACCTGGAATGAATGTCACACCTGGTTATAAATAGTGGCAGCAGTGGCTGTGCCCATTAATGTGGGGACACGTCCCGTGGTGGCTTAACCCATGGCAGGGTGAACACAGGCAGCCTCTGCAGCATCCTTTTCTAGCTGCATCAGTGGATGGAAATCCCCAATATATAGATAATAATAATAATATAACGTAGAATGTTATAATAATAACATTTTGTGTATGTATTATATATTATAATAATGGTTATAATGTAAATAATGGTAACAGTGAAACATTCTATTCTATTCTATTCTATTCTATTCTATTCTATTCTATTCTATTCTATTCTATTCTATTCTATTCTATTCTATTCTATTCGAATTCCTATTAATTCTATTCCATTCCACATAATAATATATAGGAAATAAACCAGAGCTGCTGTTTGACATCAGGATGGGCTTTCACCCAGGACAGCTGGCAGGGATCCAGACTCCCGTGTAATGGGCCCAGGCTTATTCCAGTGAGGTGGCTCCAAAATTCCCACTGGCATAAACCAAATTTAGCCCTCCAGAGTTTCAGGGAACTGCACATCTAGATAGCACCAAATTCCACTGCCTGGGGTTATCACAGAGTGAAGTGAAGGAGTCAGAATCCCCCCTGGTTAAGCTCTGTTTAGGCTCTGTCCTAGTAAACAGCAGAATTATCTATATATATGAACAGATTAATATTCTGTTTTTATATATAGATATACTGTGTCTGTATTATATCTATATTGTGTGTATACAATATATGTTATGTATATATAATGCCCATGATGTATATAAAGATACATTATCTAGAATATAATTATTAATATTGTAATGGAATTATATTCTATTATAATATACATATAGAAATA
>VXBI01004162.1:226357-243795 GCA_013397375.1 Toxostoma redivivum
TAGAATATATATAGATAGATATAATGTATATGTATAGAAAAGAGGTAGATGCTCATAAGGCATTTACAAAACAGAGTTGCTTCAAAATTTCTGCAGAATAATTCCAGTTCCATGGATTTTATCTATTCTCTCATAATATTTTGGTTCAGCATTTTAAAACTGAATCAAGTATTTATTATCAGTAAGATACAGAAAAGAGAGATTTAAAATCTCTCTGGGATGGAGATAATAGTCCTGAGAAAAGTACAAATAAAGACAAATGCAAAGAGATAAAAGGCAGGAAGTCCTTTATTGAAGGGGTAAAGGCAGAGCCACAAACAGACTGTTTTCAAAATTAAAAACAAATACAAACAAGAGGCTAAAAATCAGAAAATTATATTTTCCTCCCTCTCCTTAAGATGAATTCCAAAGCTTACTTTTGGTTGGGTTTGTTATGCTTACACAGCTTGGTTGGTACACCAGAGAGGAGGGGAACACCAGTCAGATACCAGAGTGGATAAACAATGAGCAAAGACATCCCTTCCCCGAGCTCCCTGCAGCTTTCAGAGGGGGGATGTGGGAGCAGCATGTTAAAACAGTCTTTTTTATTCTCTTTTTTCCTTCTTTTTTTTTTTTTCTCCTTTCCAGACAGCTACTGTACAAAACCAAAGAGAAATTTGTAATAAATACCTAAAAGAGGCTCAGTACATTGCTACAATCCTTCACTGAAGGGAAACATATATATATACATATATATATATATATAGCCTAATATATAAAACCTCTTTGACTTAAATCAGCTACTTGTTTTTACAGAAGCCTGGGGCAGGAATTCCACTTAGCATCACCTACACCTCAACAGAGCATCACTGCCTCTGGACCCCCCTCCCAGAGGGATCCCCACCTTCCTCCTCGCTGGAAAAGCAGCAGGATTTGCCCTCAACAAGGAGTTTTTACATCTAGGAAGCTCCAGCGAAGCAGCCACACAGTGATTATAAAAAATTAAAAACTGGAAAAGCCCCTTGGCATGCATGACTCCTGTGTGATAAATCCAGACGTTTTCCTTGGCACTGTCTCAGACTGATATTCCTGACCCATCCTAAATGCTGGTGGTGACACTGGAGAGGAAACACATGCTGGCTTTGAGTTAAAACCCTTGCAGACTCAGAGGGGAAAAAAGAAAATAACCCTGCAAGGCTACATGACTTTAGCATCCAGCTATTTGTTAGAACTTAAATTCCTGGAGATTAATTAGCAGATGTAGAACATTGCCCAAAGGTAGGTCTGTACCACAGCCCAAACAGCTCTGCATCCAAACTCTGCAGCTGGCCTTCAGGTTTTTTTCCCTTTCCTGAAAAAAATAAAGGAGCCAAGCCCTCAATACCTTCAATCCTAGGCTGTAGTTCCCATGGTTTTGATAGAAATCATGTATGGGAGATAAAACAGGAATATTTCATGTTTTCAGGTAAATAGTGAGGTTTGTGTCTTCAGCAGAGCAGCTCATCCCACCACCCCATTCCAAACCTTTCTGGGCAGCCAGGAAAGGGTCACACACGAGCTTGGCTCACTCAGGCAAAAGGGACAAGGAAAAGGATTCACTCCATAAATGTGAATGGGGAATCTGAAACATCACAAATTCCAGCCCTCCTCCCCTTCCTATGAGAAAAAAGCAGATCCCACTGGAAATTCAACATTTTGCTGCCAAAAAGGAAGCCAAGGCAGGGTACAAGAGGAGCCTGGAGATACTGAATTGCTCATCCAGCAATAGCAAAATCTTTCCAAATTCCATCCCTGCTCCCCAGGCACTGGCTGCTGCCAGCACAAGGCCAGCGATTGCTTTGGAAAGGGCAAAGTTCAGGGTCTGAACAGCCATCTGTGCTGGGGCCAGGCAGCAGCTGGGCTGGGGAGAGGGCTGTGGCTGCTTCCCACTGGGAAAGAGCAGCTCCAGCCTTGCCAAGCCTGGTTTTGGACTGAGAATTGCTCAAGCAAGGCTGGAGCTGGCACCAGATCTGAGCATTTTCACATATCCCAGGAAAGCAGAGGTGAAGAGCAGCACTGGTCACCTCTGGCATGATCTACAGGTCCTGGGCTCATCCCTGCTGCAGACCAGGTTAGGGAGTTATCTCCAAAATTACAGCAGGGCTGAAAAAATGAGCCCACAGGGGACTGAAAGGCAAGGATGGGAAAGGAAACGTTGGGACACCAGAGTGCCTGCTCCAGAGGGCATCGCAGTAGGCATTTCACAGTCAGAGCACTGCAGAATTAGGAATTAATTAATCCTCACAGAGGCCCTGTAAGACAGATCAGGTGTAATTAGGCCTTGGTTTTATAGCTGGGGAAACAGAGGTGTGGGGTAACAGCTCTAGGAAGAACCACAGATGCTGGGGGTGTTTGGAGGCAGAGGTTTGTCACCTTGTAGATTATAAATCCAGCAAAAGCCACCTCTCACCTGTCCTCCTGCCTGATTCATGCTAGGATCTGGCTCTCAGCTTATTTCTTCTCCCATTCACACAAGCAATTTATCTCCCAAGTGAAACCCACAGCTGATAAAACACTCCTCATGCTCAAGGACACCCATGCTGCTGCAGGGAGGGGATGGCAGCCCATTCCATGCTTTTTGTGAAGAGATCCTGGTTTTATCAGCAAAGACACCCACCCTGGACCTCCTTGACCTGCAACTGGGATGTGGCGATGGCAAAACCGGGCTCCACATTGTCTCCAGTGCCAAACCCCAGCAAACCTTGCAAAAGCACTCTGCAACCACATTCAATGACAGCTCTTTGGAAACACCCTACAGATATGCTCATTTTTCCCTTTAAGTTACAACTTGCCTGTGAGCAGCCAGCCAGAAAGAAAAGGAAGAAAGAAAGGAAAAGAAGTGATTCCTCCCTGTTTTGCCACCATTATTCTCCCCTCTGAGGTAGACATCGATGCGGTGGGGATGAACCACTGCAGAGTGGCCATTTGTCTGGCGAGCGAGCCCACGGCACCCTTGCTGTCCTGCCCCAGTGTGGTGGAAGCCCGTGGCACCCTGGACTGGGAGCAGCCCAGCGTGGCTCAGCACTGCCTCAGCACACAGGCTGTGGTGGCCGGTGGTGGCCCTGGCGAGCTGCACTTCTCGGGGGCGGTGATTTTGCCGCTGTAATCGATGCAGGACGCGTTGCGCGTCCGCACGCCCTCGCCGCACGTCTGCGAGCACGGGGACCAGGGACCCAGGCGCCACAGAGGGCAGGGCATGTCACCACAGGGTTTGATGTCCTCAGGCTTGAGGGATCTGTTGCAGGCTGAGGAGGTCTGACCCTCCACATCCCGGCAATCCACCGTCCGCCGCTGCCAGCCGGAGCCGCACGTCTTGGAGCACTCGGACCAGTCACCCAGCACCCACTGGGAGGTCAGCATCGGTCGGATGACGTTGACTGACTTCTTCTCTTTGCCCTTCTGCTTGCTGAAAGGGACGTCCTTGGGGATGAAGAAGGTGTACTTGACTTTGGGGGGGAAGACCTCGCTGGCAATGGTCAGCAGCTGGACGGTCAGGGGCTCTGGGAGCTGTCGGAAGCTCTGCAGCCTCTCCAGAGTCGTCATGGAGCCGCTGTATTTCAGGATAGTGCCGTTAATGAGGATGTCCTGCTCCATGGCTGAGATGGCAAAGTCTCCATTCAGCAGGTACTTGCCCTCAAGGGTCTTCAGGGCCAGGTAGTTCCCGTCGTGCCGGACCCCCCGGTGGCTGCGCTGTTTGATGTCGATGTTGGTGGCTCCAGCGGGGATGGTGACAATGTCATTGTAGCCATATCTGCACGGGGAAAAGGGACACGGTTATTTCTCAAGACTTTTAAGAGCACACTCATGTAAGGAACAGCACTTGGGATCCTGAAGCCATCCCTCTGTAACCCCGAGCACTCAAGAGCTAGAAATTTTGCAGATGTTCTAGATGTGAGCTCAGCTGGAAGATTTCTCTGAATTACACATGAAAATGAGCAATGCAATCAAATGAACAGCCCTGTGATTACCAGCCTAGGTGGGAAATTCCCCTCGCTCCCTGTGTTTGGAAATGGTGAGTGTTTGGGATTGAAAGCCTGTCACTGGTGATGCTGAAGGGTTATATCACCTACTGACAGAGATAATATAAATATAGGTACAGATACAGATATAGATACAGATATAGATGTAGAATAACAGAATAGGAGAGAGTCTCTGTTCCTCAGCCCTCAAGTCTCTATTCTTCTATACCTTCAACTCACTTTTTGAAGGATTTTGCAGCCACCACTACAATGCAGAAGTACTGCCCTTGGAGGATACAGAGGACATTCCCATGCCAGGAAAACATTTTCCTGCAGAGCCAGCCAAGGGCCATCCCTGGAGCACCAAGGCTCCTGGGATAGCATGGGGAAGGTTTCACTTGAGCCCTCAGCACTGTGACTCACACTGCAACAGCACAGGATCATTTTCCATGGATCCCCATGGTGGATGCTGCGGTCAGTAATTAGGTTCAGAGTATTTTGGAAAAAAGCCTTTGAGTCAAACTCTGCTCTCCGTCACCCCGGCCTCCCTCACCCTGATCTTAACCGGATCTCTTCTTGGCTGTAGCTCCTAAGCTAATCTCCCTTTAGTCAACCACAAACAACTCACAGGAGAGTGGAAGCCCCGTTTCAGCTGTTCCCTGGAAGGAAACCATTTAGGAAATCTAATTTGACTGTGTGAGTCACCTCGCTGCATGGAACTGGATGGTTGGGCTTCTATTACGGTTTTCCAACAAAAGCCTGAAATTCTGCTCTTTGGCAAAGCCATTGAGATGTTGGGTGAGGGAAGTGGCTGCCTCAGTGCCCTTGTCCCAGGATTCAAATTCACCCTCAAGCCCAGGGAAAAGTTATTAAACATTAATATCACACGTCAGCCCTTGAGTTATGTGTCCAACTCACTGCACTGGTGTGAAATGTGTTTTGTAAACTCGTTGGGGCAGCAGATTTATTTGCAGTGGTGTACTGAGCCTGTCACACCAGTTATTATTTTAGGAAATAAACTCTACTTGGCTTGTATAATTCTGTCCCGAAATAAACTGAGCCTAAGTCCTGGAGTCCGGGGAGGAGCCCAGGATCTTGCAATGCCAGCCAGCTGAGGATGCTAGCTTGGATCCTTATGTATTCCTGGCCTACAACTTTAGTGGTAGAAAAAGAAGAATGAGAGAGGATGCTGGTGTTTGTCCCACAGCCCACCCCTGCAGAACCTCCTCCCTGGAGCCTCACTTGGATCTGTTGAGCGAGCCGGATATTTTCCTGCAAGTGGAGCCATTGCCACCACACACCCCGCACTTGTCCAGCTTCTTGGAGGAGCCAATGACGTGATCACAGCCAGCCTTGATGCACTGCCCATGCACACAGATGGAGAGGGTCTCTGGGCCACACAGCGTCCCATCAATCACCTGGGACAGGGGATGCAGAGCAGGAACCAGGGCATGAGTTCTGACATGGGGTAAACAGGAGTGATTCCATCCCCAGCAACCTTACTTTGGTGACTCCCATCACCAGGAACCTTACTTTGGTGATTCCCATCCCCAGGAATGTTACCTTGGTGATTCCCATCCCCAGCAATGTTACCTTGGTGATTCCCATCACCAGCAACCTTACTTTGGTGATTCCCATCCCCAGCAATGTTACCTTGGTGATTCCCATCACCAGCAACCTTACTTTGGTGATTCCCATCCCCAGCAATGTTACCTTGGTGATTCCCATCACCAGCAACCTTACTTTGGTGATTCCCATCCCCAGCAATCTTACTTTGGCCTCAAAGACTTTGAATTCACTCCTCCCTCGGGCTCGGCAGAAGAGTTTGCATCTGTCTCGGGGGGACACCCCTGCATACTTAGGAACCCACTCCAAGTGATTCCCTTCCAGGTCTGTGAAGTTGTAGCTGTTGTACTTCTCACACTGCTGCTCCCGAAAGCTTTTCCCTGAAAGGAAAGGTGAAATATGGCCCAAAATCCATGAGAACTGCTGCCCTTGGCCATCACAGAGATGTGTGAGTGAGCTGAGGATAGTGAGAGCACGTGGAGGAATGTCATGAAGGAGGGATCCCACACTCCTTCCATCAGCCACTGAAGGTCCCAGTGCCCAGCAGGAAGCTGTGTTTCCCCCAGATATGAATATCCAAGGGATAGCAGAGCAATCCCTATAATGCATTGTGGAGGAGCAGGAGCAGGAGCAGGAGCAGGAGCAGGGCGTGCTTTTGGCACTGCCATCCTTACCATCGGGCGGGCACTCCTGGGTGTGGCAGGACTGGTACTTGGTTCTCTGGCCCTGGCAGTAGCTGCCGCCGTGCTGGGGCCTGGGGCTGTCGCAGTGCCGGTGTGAGAACTGGATTCCCCCGCCGCAGCTCCGGGAGCAGGAGCCCCACGCGCTCCAGGGGCCCCAGCCGCCATCCAGCGCTGCCTGCAAGAGCCCAGCAGAGGCTGAGTCCAGCCCCGAGCCTGCCCATCCCCAGCTGCTCCCTCCCAGGGCGAGCCAAGGGCTGCAGCAATGCTCAAATCTCCCCCAGCCCTGATCCAGAAAAGCGCTTTGGCACACACTTCACACAAAGTTAATACTGACTCCCACCAGTCTGTTCACATGCTTAAAGTTAAGCTGGGCTTTGAGTACTTTGCTGACTGACTCTGACCCCAGCAGGGCAAAAAGTCATGATTTAATTGCAGATCTGCACTGCTTGTTTTGATTCAGACCAGCCCACAGCTCAGTAGCAGACTTTCTTCTATGAGCTGGACTTGCCAGTAATAAATATTAACAAAGGAGAAACATCCAGAAATAAATCAGCCTAATCCAAAGCCAGTCAAGGAGATGGCAGTGGTGGGGTCAGAGATTTGGGAATCTCAAGGGTCAAGCCCCAGCCCAGCTGTACAGGGTTTGTGGTGAGGGGTTATGGGGTGGCTTCTGTGAGCAGCTGCCAGAAGCTCCCCTGTGTCCAGAGCCAACATCAGCTCCAGGATGGACCCACCACTGGTCAAGGCTGAGCCCAGCAGAGATGGTGTTGACCTTGGGGATAATGTATTTGAGAAGAAGAAGAAAAAAAGTTATTGGGCAGATGTAACTGGGTGCAGAGAAGAGAGGAGTGAGAATGTAAGAGGAACAGCTCTGCAGACATGCAGGGCAGTGTAGGAGGAAAGGGAAGGATTCCTCCAGGTATCAGAGCTGAGATTCCCCCCAAAACTCTGTGGGGAATGCCATGGTGAGGCAGCTTTGCCCCTGCAGCCCATGGAGGGCATGGGGGTGCAGAGATCCACCTGCAGCCCCTGGAGGAACCCAGGCCAGAGCAGGGGAATGTCTGAAAGAGGCTGTGACCCCGTGGGAAATCTGAGCTGGTGCAGGATCCTGACAGGACCTGTGGAGAGAGGAACCCACACTGGAGCAGCTCTGCTGGAAGGACTTGGGACCTGTAGAAGAGCCACACTGGAGCAGCCTGTCCTTGAAGGACTTAGCCTGTGGAAGACTGACCCACGTTGCAGCAGTTTGTAGAGAATGTGTCCATGGGAAGGACTGAAGTCAGAGAAATGCATGGAGAATTGTCTCCCATGGGAGGGATTCTGACTCCTCTCCCTGAGCAGCAGCAGGAACAGCCTGTGATGAACTGACCATAACCTCCATTCCTTGTCTCCCTCACCACTGGAGAGAGAAGGGAGAGCTGGGAAGTGTGGGGAGAAAGTGTTTTTAAGGTCTTGTTTTACTTCTCATTATTCAGATTTTGTTAGTAATAAATTCAGTTAACATCTCTAACTTGAGCCTGTTTTGCCTCTGGTGATTGGTGAGTAATCTCAAATCACCTCATGAACCTAGGTTCTATTTTTCCTTTCCCTGTCCAGCTGTGGAGGGGAGTGAGAAGGAGGCTTTGGTGGGCACCTGGAGTGCACCCACCCCACCAGCATTCCTGGTGTCCCCTTACCTGGGGTTTCAGGGTGTCCTGCTGCACACAGCGCCCGTCCCAGCACAGCCCCTCGGCTTTGCAGGGGGTTCCATCAGCCCATGGCAAGCTGCCATTCTTGGTGTGGCAGAGGGGCTCCCCACTGCCCGTCCTGCACCACAGCTGGGCACAAATGTCCTCCTCCGTGGTGTTGGGGCAGTGCTGGAAGTCCTTGCCAAAGATCTGCTGGCACTGCTGGTCCAGGCTGTACAGGGCTCTTTGTCCAGGCAGCTCAGCAGGCAGGGGCACGGGCTGGGCTGGGGCATCCAGCAGGCAGTCACCTGGGCAAGGTTCAAGAGTCAGCCTGGACATGGAGCTTTCAGGGCTTGACACCACTGCCTGCACCAAGCAGGGCACCCCACACCCTGCCCATGGTCTGGTTTGACTCCCCCTGCACCCCACACCCCCTCCAGGCATGGCAAAGAGCCTGAGCTAGTAAGGAAAAGGCTGTTTGGAGTGATGGTGGGGTGACTGGAGCCTTACCATGGCCCCCATCCAGGAAGTCAGTGAGGTACATGGCGCTGCAGGGAGACCAGGGCTGGGTCTTGTTCAGCTGGATGAAGAGAGGAGCCATCACGTGGTGCTCGCCCAGGGGCCCGAAGAGCCGCTCACAGTTCTTGGAGTCGTCGTGGGGCATGCTGAGCACATGGCCTGGGGAGCAGAGAGCACAGCTGAGCTCCCAGCCCAGCTCCTGCTCCTCAGCAGATGCTGTGTGGCACCATCTGTAAGGGATTAAGCAGCTCCTACTTCTGCCAAAGCTATTTGCTGCCATAAATCAGAAGGAATAAAAACCTGCTTGTTCTGTCTCAGTGGTACAGCCTGCTGTGTGCAGGGCAAAGCAGTGCAAATTTGTAGAAATTCAGAAGGGTTTGGGATGGAAGGGAATTAAAGCTCATCTCATTCCACCCCCTGCCATGGACAGGGGCAACTTCCACTAGAGCAGGTTGCTCCACACCCTGTCCAACCTGACCTTGAATGCTCCCAGGGATTGGCAGCCACAGCTTCTCTGAGCAAAAATTGGTCAGTGCAGGAATGGCAAACCAAGGCAGAGATGTGCTTGATCCCATGCCTGAGCTCATCACAACAGGTAAATCATAGATTCACTAAGGTTGGAAATGACCTCCAAGGTCCTCAAGTCCAACCTGTGACCAGTCCCCACCTTGTCACCCAGCCCAGAGCACTGAGTGCCACGTCCAGGCATTTCTTGAACACCTCCAGGGATGGAGACTCCAAACCTCCCTGGGCAGCCCCTTCCAATGCTCAACAACTTCCAGTGAAGAAATGCTTCCTGAATTGGTACAAATGCACCAATTTACACCCATTTGGGCATTTCTTAGTGTTTCTGCTGGTGCAAACCAGCTTTTGTCAGTGCCAGAAGCTCCCCAAGGCTCAGTGCGTGGTCCCCAGCAAGGAGATGCTGGTGCTGACCCCTCCCAGGGGTCAGGAGAAGAAGCAGAACTTCCCCTTGGGAAGGGAGGTGTTACCCAGTTCATGAGCCAGGGTGTAGGCTGCCTGCAGGCCCTCGTCCTCGATCACGGAGCAGCTCTTGTTGCGGTCGCACATGGTGCCGATATCGGCCACTCCCAGCGTGTCACAGCTCTGGTGTCCACAGAAATCCTGTTTGTGCCAGGCAGGGGGAGCAGTCAGCAGGGGGAGGGATTCCCACATTCAGCCCCAACATCTCTGTGAGCAACCCACCAGTGGTCTGCCCCCCACATGAAACCACCCCCAGCTGCTTTGCTGCAAGCTCCATTCTCTGCACATGGACCTCCATGATTCTCGGAATCCGTTTTGGTGTTTTCCCCGAGCTGTGTAAAAGTTCTTGTCTGGCAGTTCGTGTGCCCGAGGTGGAATCAATCTGAGCTCTTTAGTTTTCACTCTCAAGGTTGTTTATTATTTCCTTATCTGTAATATTTTCTCTCAGCCCAGCCAGGTCTGTCTGGCAGGNTGAGCCCCCTCCACCCCTTCCATGGATGCCCTGGCCCCTCTCCTCAGTGCATTCCCGAGGGAGCTGACCTGTCTGGTGAGCAGGATGGCAGTGTCGTAGTGCTCCGGGTGCCGGTCGCTCGGGGGGTTGAACTGCTGCTGCCAGCTGCAGAAGTTGCGCAGGGTGAGCCCGCCATTGTCAGACACCTCCGGCCCTGCCGCCGCCTCCTCCACCACCAGCACCTTCACCACCACCAGGCTGATGGAGTTCCTCAGGCTGGGATGCTTGTAGATGTGAGCTGCCATGGACATCAGGGTCAGGATGTGGTTCTGTGGGGGAGAGATGGGCAGGCAGAGCCTGGGTAAAACCTCTGCTATGGGGAAATGGTTTGGTTTGAAAAGAGAGAAGAATCAGCCTCATTTGTGAAGCCCATCCTGTCCAGACCATGGGCTGATGGGCTCAGTGCTGCCTTTTGTGTGTGTGATGCTTTACACCTTGTGCTGGTGGACAAGCCCTGCACCCCTTCTCCAGACCATGTGTCTCCTCTCCCATGAACCCTTTGCACCTAGAAATCCCTCTGGAAGGAATTCCTAGGGGAAAACATCAGCATTCTGGAGAGTTCTGTGCATATTCCCAAAGCATTAACCCTGCCCTCGCTGCCCCAGGGCAGGAACCAACTCACACACATCTGGCTGGAGCAAAACCACCCAGTGAAACCCCTGCCTGTGCCGGTCACAGGGTTTGAACCCAACATCCTTGGCTACAAACTGGGACTAAAACACTTTGACAGCCAAGACTTTGCCCAGCAGCATCCCCTGCTTGGTGATGACCAGGGATTACTTAATATGTCAAAAGCGCCAGCGATGTTTAGGCTGATGTAAACATCTTATCTGAGCATCAAAATTCCTCCTCTGCTTGGCATTGCTCACGGCCTGGAGTCAGGAGAAAAAAATGCAGCTATTACACAATATAGTATTGGGAAAGAGAAAGTGGCTTCTCTCCTCCCCAGACAAATTACACCCTGAGGTCTCAATTCAGAGCCTAATTAAACTGGAAGGGCTCGATGGGAGCCCTCTCTGATAGCCAAGTTTCACCCAAAATACATTTCCTGAGCAAAGCTGACTCTGTGTGCTCATCCATCATGGCAGTGCCAGGACAATGCCATTTCCTGAGACACAAAATGCTGTTTCCTTAGCAAAAGAGGGAGATGTTGAGTGAGATACAGCATATTTGCTGCACCAAGAACTGCTTGCCCAGGGCACTTGTGGCTATTTTAAATTATTCTGCCACATTTTATCCCATCACTGGCAGCCCCACGTAAACAGATGTTTTGTTTCAACAAGACATCTCCCAAGTCCTCCCTGGCTCATTATCCAAGGGCAGGCCCCAGCAAGGCTGATGGGAGCAGGGAATAGACTGGTTTATTTAGACTGGCCAAATCTCCACGCCATGACTCACATCCAGCCCTGAGCATGCAACTCATGTCACACAGAAGTCACTGCAGAGATAAGAAATGAGACAAGATCCCCACAAGTGACTGCTCCGTGAAACCTGGGGGAATTGTTCACCCTGTGGGGAAAGTCCATTGAGAACCCTGCTAAAAATATCACAAAGCCTTCTCAAATCTATGCCCCTGAAGATCTAGAGAGATGCTCTGTGCTGGAGCTGCTCGTGATGGGATCATCCCTCATTTCCAAGGGAATAAATCTGCATCCTTTTCTAACCCATTAGAGGTTTCTGTCCATAACAGTAGATTTGACCTGGGAGATCTCAGTTCCTACCACAAATCCCCCAGGACACCAACCCTCACATCCTCAGGGGTACATGCAGCCAAAAACCTCTTTCAGCAGTAGGAATAGAGGGACTTGGAAAACATCTGTCCACCTTCCCTGTGTGTGGAAAGGGAAGATGGAAAGCAAAGTGAACAAACAGCTATTTAGTGAAGATTAAAAGGTCAAATTCACTTGTTCCACCATCTGGTGTCTATTTATACCCATCCCTGGCCCATGCAGGAGTGGGTTGGGTTTCAGATGGACCCTGACTGCTCTGGGGAGAGCAGCAATGCACCTGCACTGCCTTGGCTTAGCCAAGGGCTTGAAGCCATGGCCAAAAGCAAATTACAGATCCTCAGGGCTCAGGAGAGGCCAGCTGAGCACTTCTGGCCAACAACTGGCTGGGGATGAGCTGAATCCTGCTGGTCCCATCCTCTCTCTGCCTTTTCAAACCAGCCCTGGCTCGACCATCCACTCAGGAGGGAGTGCTGCCTTCTGCAGGGTTTCCTTCCCAGCACTGAGGCTGAGGATGTGGGGATTGGGATCAGGAGCAGGGCAGTGTTTTGGGTTGGGTTTGAAGAGCCCAGGGCTGCAAACACACGGGTTCCTGCCTTCCTGCCAGGCACTGCAGCCCTGCAGGCAACAGGAGCTTCCCTGCCATTTCCAAGCAGCATCCTGGGAGATCTGGCAGGATGTCTGGTAAACACAGCTGGAAAATCAGCTTCTTACCTGCTCTGGGGGAGAGGACACCAGTGTGAACCAGAGAGGGCTGTGGACTATCCCTTCTCAGCCCCATGCACTATGGAGGGTGATGCCCCACAAATCTCCCACCCCTTTTCCCTCCAGCTGCAATCCTGGGCTCCCTCTGCTCTCAATATCAAATTCCACCCAGTTCCCCCTAAAAATGAGACTTTTGTCTGCTACACCTGCATTACAGGTGAGAGCCCTCCTGCCACAGCATCACTGTGTCTGGGAGAGCCCTGCCCTGAGCCAGGAGCCCTCCAGCAGCAAACAGCACAGCAGAGGGACAGGAAAAATAAATACAAATCAGAGCAAGAACTGAAGTGCTTGTCTTTACCCTCACTGAAGGATTGAGTTTTCTGACACAGGCTCTTGCAAAGTCTCTTGCATGCCTTTCATGGGAACCACTCAGAAGCTGAAGCCTGCAAAGATCCATAAATGCTGGCATTTATTTTTAATTATTATTATTATTTTGATGGGTGAAACTGCTCTTCCACAGACACTATTATTGTGGTATGCACAGAATGATTTAATGTTGCTGGACCCACCCAGAAGAGAGGGACAGCAGGGAGCACCCACAGAACACCCCAGCACACCCTGCCTCCCTCCAGCGTGCTCCCCAACGTGTGGGGAGAAATGTTCAGCCCAGCCTGGGGCTGTAGGATTCCTTGTTGGTTGGATCTGGTTGGGTTTTTTCCCTGTTTTATCCCTGGAATCCAGCATTTCTGCAGAGAGGGAGAAGAAAAAAGAAATGCTGAGATTCTGGAGCACAGGCACATGGAAGGAAGCAAACCCAGGGTCAGATGTAAGGGCTGCCCAGCTTTTAAAAATCAACTGGTAGAAACATGTCAGGTTGTCCCTTTCCCCAAGGCACCATCTGTGAGCTCCCCCCTGGCCTGGGTGCCCAGGGGCTGCTGGCTGCCCTGGCAGCCTCCTCCTGTAGTTTCAAGCCTGGGCCAAGAATTCTCTTGCAAAAATGTGGGAGGCAGCCAAGGGAAATGGGGGGCAAGCCAGGGGAGGGGGGACAGTGTGCCAGCCTGTCGGTGTGCCTGGCTGCCCTCCTGCCTGCCCAGCTCTCTGCCCATCCCTGCTCTGTTTGCCACATGAGTCCCGCCCCCTTCTCCTCCCCTCTTTGCTGGATTTTGGGGCTGACCCACAAAAGCAGCAATTCAAGGCAGGGGAAACTGAGGCACACTCAGATTGTCCCCACCTCCCCCAGGGACAGAGCTGGGGTAAAACCCCATCCTGAGAGCATCCCAGAGCAGGAGTGCTGCAGTCTGGGAGCCAGCATGGAGCTGCTTCAGTGGGAGCCAGCACATTTCATTCTGAAGCCCTGAAATGCAGCAGCTGTTGAATATCCCAGTGTGAGGCCAGTGCACCAGCCAGAGGAATATTTAGGGAGGCTGCCTGCTCCTCCAGCCCCCCACCCCAAAGCGGATGCAGGCTCAGGGTCACACTCAGAGGACAAATCCCAGGAAAAAAGCTGGTGGAAGGCAGCATCACACAGGTCCCCCTTTGCAAAGATCCCCTTTAATCCCGCTCCAGTTGCCTTTGGGATGGGTTTAGGAGGGGCTGGCTTCTTTTGTCAAGGGATTAAGCCAATTTACCCACTCACACTGCAAAATGCCCTAAAGCAAGCCTAAGAGCCGGACACGAGGGGACCTGGGGCTCCAGGGTGGCTTTGGATTTACCTCCAATCCATCTGGGTGTGGGAGAGCCACGGTTTTGGATTTATCTCCAATCCACCTGGGTGTGGGAGAGCTGGCAGCAGGACCCTGGAAATGTCCTGTGCTCTGCACTCCTGTCTGGTCTTAAAGGGAAGGGTTTGCAACAGCACTCCTAAAACCTCATCAATCTGCCTGAAAAAACCACAGAAGTCAGCAAGGAATCCCAGCTTTTCCAGACTGATCTGACTCTGCTGTGGTCCTCAGTCATTACCAGCCCTGGGAGTCAGGATCAGCAGATTCCTCACTTGTGAGAGGAGGAGGGAAAGGGGATCACAGCCATCGTGCTTGCGGAGGAAAGCTTGGAAATGTGTCTCATCTGCACCCAAGAGACTGGAGAAATCCCACCACAGGAATCCCATTTGGCTGCCAGCTGGCTGGGGATGCTGCAGCTGGGTTTTGGAGCTGCCTGGTGCTTTAGGTGTCTTGGCAAACGCTCCCCAGCCATGCAGAGCATCCTCACAAGTGCAGCCCAGCTGCAGGTGCTCAGCCCCCTGCACATGGGCAGGATTAGCCCCATCTCCTGCCTCAGCTCCCCCTGCTCAAAACCCCACTTCATTCTGAGTGATGCTCACAGTCCCTTTGTTTTCAAGCACTTGGGATCCTCTGCAAGAAAAAGGCAAAAACTCCCATGACCAGCCTGGAGCCTCATCCATCCCTACATCAGAGGGCTCTCCCCAGTCCCTGCAGGCTGAATCTGCCCCATCCCCCAGGATTTATTGCCCAGCACTCCCCTGCTGCTGATGCCCCCCCAAATACCCCATCCCCTGCAATCATCAAGCCCAAGCAATGATTAAACCCACAGATTTCAAGTTTAGTTCTGCTCTCACTTCACCATTCCCTCCTGGCTTACATAAAAGTATTGATGAAGGTAGAATAAGCTCTTATTGTGTAAATTAGGTTAACAGCTGAGCTATAAGGCTCAAATTGATTGGAAATAAATCATGAACAGCATTTTCCCACCACAAGCATGGCGTTGATTATAACTCTCAACGCTTGAGTGCATCTTAGGTTGACTCTTCTGCTCGAGCTGTTACAACTTATGCAAGAAAATAACTGGGAATACAAACAATGCTGGTGACCTTTAATAAATATTTGGTAATTAAAGTGTGGTTACGGGAAGAAAAGTCATTATATAAATATGGTTTATTCTGACTCAACATTTCTACTCCCTGGGCATCCCTCCTAGTCAGCTCTCTAAGATCTCACCAGCACCTGCCACTGCTTTTTTCACCCCACAAGAAAGGTATTTAGGGAGAAGCAAGATTGCTGTGCTGCTCCCTGCATTCTTGTTCCAGAGAACAAAAGACACAGAAACACAGCAGGTGGTTTTCTGGTTGTTGTTTTTTTAGCTGCTACAACAAAGCTGATGGAAGTTTTCTCCCAAATATTTTAATGTGTTATTGCTCTATTCATCCAAAACAAGATCTTTGAAGGTTTCCTTCCCATCCCTGAGAGCTGATGCAGAGATATTGCTCTAGGAGCCAGGGAAATGATGGCAAAATTAGAGCCAACCAGGCAGCATCAGCCAGCCCAGGGCTGGAGCAGCCAAACCAGGGCAGGGTGCCCCTGTTCCAGCCTCTCGGTTATGTGGAGGTGCCATTTCCTCTCCTGCTGCCTTCACAGATTTACCCAGAGGGCTGTTGCTTTTTTCCTAGCTCAAGCTGGGCATTATAAGGATTTTCCCTAACCCAAATATATCACCTTATTTCTAGCAATTTAGACACCCTTGGGTGTTGCTTTAAAACCACCAGGTGCCCAGCTGGGTGCAGAAGGTTCACTCTACTATTTTTTCTGTCCTCTTGGGGAATCAGACCAACTTCACACTATGGGGAGAGTAATCCCCACCACCATTTATATGTCTGTTGCTTAAAAAATCAGTTTACTCCACTTTTCTGAGCACTGTGAGCACTCGGGGTACCTCCAAGTGCATCACCCCTCACTCACTGACCCTCTGCTGCCAGCCTGGCTTGGTGGCAAAACCAAGCAAGGAGCAAAACCAGAGTGATGCTGAGCAGCTGAAATCAGCTGGAGCCCCAAGGTTTAACATTTCCCAAGGTCCAGCCTGGCCTGAGCAGGGCTGGAATTAAAGCACTGCTTTGTTAGGAGCAGAGAAGCCCCTAGGGGAAGGATAAATTCGGTAGAAGTGGCAGAGCCAGGCTGCCCCTGGTTTCAGCTTCCCAACTGCTCCCTGCTGAGCTCCATCTTCAAGGACTCTTCTCACAGCTCAAAAAAGCCGAGAAGGAGCAACTTCAATGCACAATTATCCCTTGCAAAACCTCCGAGCATTTCTGATGGTGCAAACCTGAATTTGGAGCTGAACCGCCCATCCCTGCAGGGTAGGTGTGGGGAGCTGACTTTGCCAGAGGCATGAGAAATGAAAAATGACCTGGTGCTGATGAATGAGGCACATCGACAGCCCTGGAGATGGATGTGGGAGGCTGAGGCACCTCGGTCTCTGCTCATGGGGTCTCCCCAAAAGCCGGGTTGGGGCAGGGAGTCCGCAGAGTTTTTAAGGAGGGTGAGAATTGCTGGCGCTGGCGGCTGGAGGCAAGGGCTGTTCATCCATGTGCTCAGCTGCTAATAGGTGGCTCAGGAGCGGGACTACTCATTGCTCAGCCCTGCTTCATTCACTGCTGGCCCCGGCTCCCACTCGGAAGGGAGCGGAGCCCTTTGCTTTGCAGCAGGAAGGGCACTGACCCGCCCCGTCCCCACCTTTGGGGACAGCGGGCTGACGGGACATCACAGTGCCCGGTGCGTGCAGAGACAGGCTCGGGAAGGATGCTGCGTCTGGGAAAGGGCCCCCAAACACTGAGTGAACCCCAAAACCAACACCACCGCCTTTCCCCGGGGGTTTACAGCCGCTACACAGCAAGGGAAGGTGGGGACCGAGGTGGGGACCGAGGTGCCCCCGCCCCGCCCTCGGTCTCTCAAAGCTGTCCCCAATGTCCCGGGACTGGAGGGATCGGGAAGGCGTCGGGCAGGACAGGAGGGGACGGAGAGGCAGTAGGGCTGGAGGAGTGGATTTGGGAGGAGGAGGAGGAGAGACAGCGGGGATGGGGACAGGACAGAGCGGGATGAAGGGATGCATGTGTAGGGAGGATGGAGGGATGAGGGCGATAGAGAGGTAGGAGAGGAGAGGTGGCGGGATGGGGACAGCGAGGCACGGAAGGATGGAGAGGTGGCGGGATGGGGACAGCGAGGCACGAAAGGACGGAGAGGGTTCGGGGACGAGAGAGGCGGGCCAGGACAGGCACACAGAAGGATGCGGGCGGAGGGACGGCAGCCCCAGCAGCCCTTACCTCCACATCCTCCCCGTAGAAGCCCACCATGGACGCCTCGGCAACCCGCAGC
>VXBI01004162.1:252362-265639 GCA_013397375.1 Toxostoma redivivum
CCGGCCGAGCCGCCGCGGGGCGGGCAGGCGGTGGTGATCCAGCTCTCGGCTTTCGGGGAGGATTTCTACCTCCACCTCTCCCCCGACGCCCGGTTCATCGCGCCCGCCTTCGCCGCCCAGTACCTGGGGGCGGCCGCCCGCCCGCTCCCCGCTCTCCGCCACTGCTTCTACTCGGGGGATGTCAACGCCGACCGCGAGTCCTTCGCCGCCCTCAGCCTGTGCGGGGGGCTCCGGGGGGCTTTCGGCTACCGGGGAGCCGAGTACCTGATCAGCCCGCTGGCGGGGGGCGCGGCCGGGGGGCTCCACCGCCTGCAGCGCCGCAGCCCCGGCCGCCCCGTCGGGGCCGGAGCATCCCGCTGCGCCGTGGGCTCCGCGCTCACCCCCGGCGTGCTGCAGGCGCTCGACAAGTACCGGGGGCGTGCGGGGGGGAAAGGCGGCCGGGCCAAGCGCTTTGCCTCGGTCCCGCGTTACGTGGAGACCCTGGTGGTGGCCGACGAGTCGATGGTGAAGTTCCACGGGGATGACCTCCAGCACTACCTGCTCACCCTGATGGCCACGGCCGCCCGCCTCTACAAGCACCCCAGCATCCGCAACCCCATCCAGATCTCCGTGGTCAAGTTCCTCCTCATCGGGCAGGATGACAAGGGGCCCAAAGTCACCAGCAACGCCGCCCTCACCCTCCGCAACTTCTGCGCCTGGCAGAAGAAGTGGAACAAGGTCAGCGACAAGCACCCCGAGTACTGGGACACCGCCATCCTCTTCACCAAGCAGGTGGGTGCAGGGGGTGGCCCGGAGGAGCTGTCCCCCCCTGTCACGGAGCCCTGCTCTGGGCTGAGGTGCTCTCCACCTGTGTGCATGATGGGGGAGGTTGTGCCGGTGGCTGCTCCCTCTGTCCCAGGGAACCCCCACGCTCAGATGCTGGGGTGCGGGATGCAGAGGCACGGAGCAAGCCGAATCGGGCCAGCCCTTGCTGTCCCCTGGGCAGGTTTTGGCTGGCAGCCTGGAAAAATCCCTGCCGTGGGGTGAATGAGGCCGGGAGGTGTCCAAAGGCAGGTTGCCCCACGGGCAGAAACCTGCTGCTCTATCTGCTGCCTCCGTGCAGGAGCTTGCAGCGAGTGCCCTGCGGCTCTGGCGTGCACCCTGAAACGAGAGGTCTGAGCCCAGAAGAGGAGGAGCATGGTCCCGCTTCCCCCTCCCCAGCTGGGAAGAGCTCACAGTGCCACCTGCCAAGAAAAAACCTCTCCCTGCTCCCTCTGGCTCACGCTCGAGGTCCTCCTGAGGAGCTGGACCTCTCCTCAGCACTGGCTGCGCTGCATGGACCCGGTTCAGGGCTGGAAGTGAAGCACCAGAGATTCAGCCAGTGCTAGAGCCCTCGAGTGGGGGACAAGGGAGAGCCACTGCCACTGCCACCACTGCTGGGGGCTGGCTGCACCCCTGTGCTGGGAGAGAGGCTTGGAGCTGCCTTTGGCATGGCTCCGTGGTGATGTGGGGTGTGGGATGAACTCTGCATCCTCCCACCCCCACAAACTGGGTGACACTGAAGCTCCCACAGCCTCTCCCCATTGCTCATCCTTCCCTGTAGTCCTGTCTCAGTGTGGACATCAGTCCAGTGCCTGCATCCCAAAATCACGGATGGGATGGGAGGAGGATGAGCCCAGCTTGGAGGAGACAGTCACGTCTGATGCTGGCTGCAGCAGGCTTTGGCAGCAAAGGCTCCTTGCATTTTCTCCTTCCACTATCCCTGCCCAGATGTTTTTGGATTAGGGACAGGTGAGGAACTCCCCTCAGCGGCAGGGAGACCATTCCTAAAACATTTTTCCAAGTCAAGCACTTGTGGGTGGGAAGGATACAGCATCCAGCTCAGCTCAGCTGTCCCTAGCCTGGGCTCAGCAAGGGCTGACAAGGGCCTGGAGCAGGAATGATGCTGTGCAGGACGTGTGAGATCTTGTCCTGTGTGTCTTCTTGTCCCCTCCACCCGGGGCCAGCTGTAAATCCTATGGGAGCACAGCCAGGATGGAAGCCCAGGCTGCTGGAGCAGCTCAGAGAGGAGGACACTGCTGACACCTCTGCAGGGACGAGCCAGCTCCACTCTGGTGGAAACCCAGTGAGGTCACTGGAGCTGCACGTGGGACAGAGCCGGTCCCAGCCATTCAAAAGATGTGGATCACGTCTGGGCTGCATTTTTTACACATTGCTAAACCATCCATTCCTGAAATCCCAGAGCAAGCTCAATGCAAAGGCACACGGTCAGGGAGACATCTGCCTTCCTTGAATGCATCCATCTGTGGTCCCCTGACATCCCGAAGCTTATCTTCCTGCCAAAAAGCTGTTACATAAGCCCCCGACTTAAATTTCACTCCAGGCTGGTTGATAGGCAGTTTTCAGTTGTGATGATGAGTTGCTGACGAACAGGGCTCTCTTGTACTGCTTGGATTTGCTCCCTCCCAACATCGGCGATGCTGAATGATGGATTTGCCTTTGAGAAGCTCAGTCCTGATCAGCTGGTGGGTGCAGATTCCCTTCCTACCTCAGCCACTGCTTCTTGAAGGGTCCTGCAGAGCATCCAGCCTTCAGCTACTCTCCTGCCTGCTGGAAATATCCCTGCACACCATGGCAAAGGGCTTGTCCATTCCTCCCACCCTCCTGGACCTTGCTGTCACACCAGAAAACGTTTGCTGCACATCTTTGCTTTGCTGTAAAACCAAAGGGATGTTGCATGAAGGAACATCTGGCTGCAGCCTAGCACGTGGCTGGTGCTATGGGGGAATTTGGAAACTGCAGCTCAAGCCTCAGCTCTTTGGAGTTGCTTTGGATGCACACAGGAAGCCTCTGTGGCAGGGAGTGTGCTCATGACTCTGAGTAGCTGAATTAATGCACGAGCCACAAGGATCCCCCTAACTGACCTGTGGAACGTCTTGGGAAGATCACAAGGGATGATGAAAAGCCTTGGAATAGCCCATGTAGGAAGGTCAGGCTGGCAGGAGAGTGCTGATGCACTGAGCAGGCCCCTGGGGGACCAAGCATGGTCCCTGTATCTGCGCCAGCAGGGGGGACACCGGTGACAGTGAGCAAAGGCAGAGCTGGCTCCTTGCACGGTGCTTTCCCACCCTAAACCCCTTCATTTCTCTCTGCTCCCCTCCTGAGCAGCCCCAACACCTGACAAGGCTGAAGAAGGTGTTCAGGTGGGGGATCAGGATCTTTCCTTAAAGCCCAGAGATACTGCTTGGCATCCCCAGGAGTGGGGAGTGAGGGAGAACCCCCTGAAGAGCTGCTGCTTGTGCTCCCAGCGAGTTCAGAGCGAGAAGTGGGTCAGTGTGTCAGTGCAGGTGTTGGGCTGGGAGCCAGAGCTCGCTGTGCTGGCGAGGAAAGAACTCTTCAAAGAGCAGGGAGCGGGGAGCTGTGAGCTGTGGCATTCCTGCCCATGCCCCATCCTCACCCCCAAACCCCCAGTGCTGGCCAGAGCACGGGCAGGGGGTCCTGGGAAGCTGCACCCCAGGACTGGCTCAGTGTGGTGATGGCACTGGGTCTGGGTGGTGTTTTGGGACTGGGACTCTGCACCTTTAATCAACCCGTGCCCATCAGTGGTGGCACTGCCAATGCAACGTGGGGCTGCCACCCCTTGTCCCTGCTGACACTGATGTGTGATGGGATCAGGGATGCAGCAGGGTCCCAGCTGGTCAGGAAAACCGCAGAGCAAAGCTGAACCCAGTTGTATGATGGGGTTTTCCACCACCTGTGCAGACCCAGACGTTTCTTCACGTCACCTCTCTGGAGATCCTGGTTTTGCCTCCACACTCCATAGCTCCAGGTCTCCTGTTAAAGCCATCTCAGCCCTGGCTGGGGCTCTCTGAAGTCATCAGGACTGTTATTTACCCACGGCTGAACCTGCCTGCGCGGGAATGCCTTCAGCTTGGAAACCTTGCTGGAAATATTGGCAGAGCAGCTCCTGCAGGATTTTGAGCAACCCAGGCGCTTTGGCTGGGCGAATGCTGAGCATGAATCACACTTATTTATAGCATGGGAGCGCCCAGCGAATCCCTTACTTTTCTTTTCATGTGGAAAACAGCTCTGTGCCCACTGCACTGCCTCCCTGGGCTGCACCACGGGAGGGGAGGATGCTCCAGCCCTCCCAAACCAAAACCACACCCCAGCAGGGGAAGGGAGCACCTGGGACAAGGTTACTGCCAGGCTGCAGCATCGGTGTGTCTTAAATGGAGTTTTTTTTAGTACAAGCACCTGGGAAGGGCAGATCTGCCTACAATGAGACCCTTCCCAGCCTCTCTCCTGGCAATATCTATGTAGGATCTGGTTGTCCTCAGTTTGGGGGTGGGAGCCTGGGCTGGTTCCTCCTTTGATCAGCTGGGCTTGGTTACTCCTTGAAAGATGGCTGCAGAGTATCTTAGAGAAGCAAGAGCACTTTCTTTAGCCTTGGAGACCTCTGGACCTGGTCCAGGGCTTTCTTGTTCCTTGGAAGAAGAAGAGAAATGAGATTGAGAAGTGGCTCAGCCCTGAGTCCAAGGCCAGATGTGTTCCCATCCACCCACCTGGGTCTAGTCCTTGAGCTCACACTTAAGACGAAGGGAACCAGACTGGCTCATCCAAAACCAGTTCCACTCTGGCCAGAGGAGCTTTTTGGGTGGGAAAAGCTGTTGCTGAAGGCAGGGCAGGATGCTACACACATCCCTGGTGCCAGGGTTCAGTGCAAACACACCATTGCAGCCTGGGCTGGGTCAGGATTGAGGTTTCCTGGGGTGTAGCTCCCCGTGGGGGGGCAGGAATGGGGTGGGGAAGGGGAACCACGAGGCCTGTGCTGTCCCCAGGACTAACCCCTTCCCTCTGTGACTGGCAGGACCTGTGTGGTGCCACCACCTGTGACACGTTGGGGATGGCAGACGTGGGCACCATGTGTGACCCCAAGCGCAGCTGCTCCGTCATCGAGGACGACGGGCTGCCCTCGGCTTTCACCACTGCCCACGAGCTGGGTAAGGCTCCCAGCTCTCCTCTGCCTCTCAGGGGACTTCCAGGAGCTGGCAAGGCTCAGAATAGCCCTGGGTCCAGCCTGTGGGAGATGATATATCTGGGGATAGGGAAACTCTGCCTTGGGAGCAAGAGTCCCCCTGAGCCAGGGGGCAAAGGGCTGCTGAGGATGCAAAAGACTTTGCTTTCATGGTTGTTGCCACAGCTGAGTTTCCAGGATGTCCTGAAATAGCAGGCAGAGGGCACACCTTCCTCTGGGAGGGAGGAGACGAGTGCTGAAGTCACCTGTCACCTCTTCACCATTTCCCTTGCCCTTCCTTTTCCCTGTGCTTTCCATGTGCATGAGGCATCCAGGAGAGAGCTGGAATGTTTGCTGACTCTTCTGGGCTGTCCACAGCTGCCATCCTTGCAGGGTCTGCCCCACTCCATGTCTCACTTTCCCCTAAAAGAAGCTGGGGGTGAGGGGTGTTCCTGCTCATGGTGTGTGCTGGGTCATTCATGCTGCCTCCCTTATCCCACCCCCAGGGCACGTGTTCAACATGCCCCACGACAACGTGAAGGCCTGTGAGGAGGTCTTTGGCCGGCTGAAGACCAACCACATGATGTCCCCCACCCTCATCCAGATCGACCGTGCCAACCCCTGGTCAGCCTGCAGCGCTGCCATCATCACTGACTTCCTGGACAGTGGCCATGGTGAGCCCTCCTGTGCCCCTCAGCCCCTACCTGTGTCCCCATCCCCTAGAACAGGGTCTATCCCTGAGGTGTTTACTGGGAAAAGATGGTTGGCTGTGGAGCTCTTCCTCTCCTGGCTCTGTAAACAAATTTAGGAGGAAATGGGAGGTTGGAAAGGAAGGAAATTTAGAAGGAAATGGGAAGTTGGCAGCATTTCTGTAGTGTCCAGACCTCTGGGTGTCCCCAGCAGTGACATCTGCACTCAGGCTGCTGGCACAGCTCCGGGACATCACCAGGAGATGGAATCATCTCTGTCTGGGACACAGCCCAGATGGAGGGCATCCCTGGGGTAGTTGTGGCCCAATCTCTCCCTCATCTCTCTGGGGTGGTGCTTTCCCTCCCCACTCTGGTGCACACAACCCCCAGGACCTGGCAGACCCCTGTGCCCTCTCCTGCAGGGGACTGCTTGCTGGACCAGCCTGCCAAACCCATCCCTCTGCCCGAAGACCTGCCAGGGACGAGCTACAGCCTGAACCAGCAGTGCGAGCTGGCCTTCGGGGTGGGCTCCAAGCCCTGCCCATACATGCAGTACTGTGCCAAGCTGTGGTGCACGGGCAAGGCACGGGGGCAGATCGTGTGCCAGACCCGGCACTTCCCCTGGGCCGACGGCACCGCCTGCGGCGACGGGCGCTTCTGCCTCAAGGGCAGCTGTGTGGAGAGGCACAACGTCAGCAAGTACAGGGTGAGTGCTGTGCTGGGACCCCAAAAACACCCTGCAGGGTCACTGGGTGCCTGTGCTGGGAGCCCAAAAACACCCCTCGGGGTCACTCAGTGAGTACAGGGTGAGTGCCTGTGCTGAGAGCCCCATAAACACCCCGCAGGGTCACTCTGAGCAGGTGCAGGCAGAGATATCCCCAATTTCCTGATGGTGGATCCCAGCATGGGCACACTGATGTGGAAAGAGCAGGAGATCCCCTGGGTATCATGTATTTCTCAAGGAGTGAGGCTGCTGCTCTGCTCCAGCCAGCCCTGGGCAAGTTTCACAGAATTTGCTGTGTTGGAAAGAACCCACAAGACGAATTGAGTCCAGCCACTGGCCCCACTCAGGACCATCCCCAAGAGTCACACCACATGCCTGAGAGTATTGTCCAAATGCTTCTTGAGCTCTGCCAGGCTTGAGGCTGTCACCACAGCCCAATCACCCTCTGGGGGAAGAACCTTTCCCTGATACCCAACCTAACCCTCCCCCAACACGACTTCAGAGCACTGCCTTGGGTCCTGCCACTGGTCACCAGAGAGAAGAGATCAAGGAAGGTTTGTAGGTGCTTGGGGAAGGTTTTTCTTCTGCAGAGGTGGCTCAGGGTGTGGGGATGGTGGGTGTGGGATGTCCGTGTCTCATGCTGCCCATCCCTGCAGGTGGACGGCGGCTGGGCCAAGTGGGCTCCGTACGGGCCGTGCTCGCGGAGCTGTGGCGGGGGGGTGCAGCTGGCCAGGCGGGAGTGCACCGACCCCGTGCCGGCCAACGGGGGCTCCTACTGCCAGGGCATCCGCGTCAAGTACCGCTCCTGCAGCCTGGAGCCCTGCGCTGCCGCAGGTAAGGGTGCAGCTCGGGCTGCAGCAACCCCAGAGAGACAAAGCTGGGGGTCCAGGCTGGCGCCCAACACCACGTCCCTGTTATTTTCAGTGCCAGGGAAGAGCTTCCGTGAGGAGCAGTGTGAGGCTTTCAATGGCTACAGTCACAGCACGAACCGCCTGACTGCTTCTGTCTCCTGGGTTCCCAAATACTCCGGTGTCTCGCCCCGGGATAAGTGCAAGCTCATCTGCCGGGCCAATGGCACCGGCTACTTCTATGTGCTGGCACCCAAGGTAGGTGAGACACCCCCAGGGTCAGTGCCTGGGCTGTGGGATGGCTCCAGCGTGTACATGTTCCTTGTCTGGTGGGTGGATGGTGTCAGATGAGGTGGTGGAGGAGAGGAGTCCACCAGTCTGGTATGAATCAGCTTAGGGATGGAGTTGGCCCATGGAGGGTCTTCCTCTGGAAGATGTAATTTTAAATTCTTCTAAAGGTGCCTCTGGCATATTCCTGTGGTCCTGGGATAGAGGGTGATAGTTTGGGTACCGGGGAAGCACCAGGTGGACATCCAGATGTGGGACTGAGTGGGATGGTGTTAGCAGTGTCCCCTGTGCAGCCTGCTCCCTGCAAGGGAAAGGGCAGGAAATTCTCTAGATGGGAGCAGAAAAGGGATGTAGTCCTGTCCATCTCTTCTCAGAGATCCCAAAATCCTGCCTGCAAAGCAGAACATGAGCAAAGAGCCACATGGTGCCTGCTGGCATCTCCTGATGGACTGGGGTGGGATGGACACAGCTGGGAGGCCTCAGGAGGTGTGAGAGGGAAATGCAGCAGCTTGTTTTGCTCACCTGGTTTAGGTTGTGGATGGCACCCCTTGCTCCCCGGACTCCACTTCGGTCTGTGTCCAGGGCAAATGCATCAAGGCAGGCTGTGATGGGAAGCTGGGCTCCAAGAAGAAGTTTGACAAATGCAGCGTCTGTGGAGGAGACAACAAGAGCTGCAAGAAGGTCTCAGGCTTGTTCACCAAACCCATGTGAGTGTTTAGTGACCACGAATGCTTCCCCTACTCCCAGCTCTGCGTTTTGGTGTGGGGGATGCAGGAAGGCTGTGGAGATGGTGACAGGATAAATCCATCCTAAGCAAAATCTGCTGGTGCTCATGTACATCATGGCACAGACACCTGGGCTGGCTCTGAACGAGAAGCAGGACACATTTAATGCTCTGCTGACTTCTGCTGATGTAAAGCTGTTGAGCCAGAGGGGCTGAAGCATCTTCCTGTAATGGGTGACATCAGCCTAGCAAAACCCAGTGCAGCAAGGAGATTCAAAATGATCTTCACAGGAAGAAGCCAAACAGAGGTGGGAGGATCTCGGGCTGCAGCTGCACAATGTCTCATGTCCTGCCCTGCCCGCTCTTCTCTTTCAGGCACGGCTACAACTTCGTGGTGGTGATCCCTGCGGGCGCCTCCAACATCGACATCCGCCAGCGGGGCTACAAGGGACTCGTCAGCGACGACAATTACCTGGCGCTGAAGAACGCGCAGGGCAAGTACCTGCTGAACGGGCACTTCATCGTCTCGGCCGTGGAGAGGGACCTGATGGTGAAGGGCAGCGTGCTGCGCTACAGCGGCACCGGCACCGCCGTCGAGAGCCTCCAGGCCTTCAAGCCCATCCAGGAACCCCTGACTCTGGAGGTGCTCTCCGTGGGGAAGATGACCCCTCCTCGCGTACGCTACTCCTTCTACCTCCCCAAGGAGAGCAAGGAGGACAAATCCTCCTACAAGAAGGAGGGCAAGACCCCACCGGACCTCAACAACAGCGTCCTCAGCCTGTCCAACCGCTTGGACGGCGGCAGGCCGAGCTACAAGCGCCCGTCCTACAAGTGGGCGGTGGGTGGCTGGGAGGCGTGCTCGGTCACCTGCGGCGATGGCTTGCAGAAGCGCTCGGTGGCTTGCCGCGACTCCTACGGCCAGCCGGCCGCCGAGTGCGATCTGGCGCAGCGCCCCGCCGACGTCCGGCTCTGCGGGGAGCCCTGCCCGGCCTGGGAGGCTGGGCCATGGTCTCCTTGCTCCAAAAGCTGCGGTCGGGGTTTCAAGAGACGGGCCTTGAAGTGTTTGGTCCCCACCGGGCGCCTGCTGCCGCGGGAGAGTTGCAATTTTCGGAGGAAGCCGCAGGAGCTGGATTTCTGCACCTTGAGGCCGTGCTGAGCAGGTCAAGGGGTGCCTGCGAGGAAGGGCGTGCTGTTCCTATGGCTGGGTGCAGCCCAGAGGTTGGGAGTGGGGGAGATGTCCATAGCACATAGCAAAAGGGGGAAAAATAAGAAAAAAATGGGAAATAAAAAGGGACTTGGGTGTGGGGACAACCCCGTGCACCTGGGAGAGAGGGCTTTTACCAGCCAGGTCGCTTGGAGACAGGGCGGGAATGAACATCTACCTCGAAGCCACTGAACGACACAGAAACCAGCGGTGGAGGCTGGGAGCTGGGGGGACAGATGGAAACCAGGAGGAGCATCCCTGCCTGATGGATCCGTGCTACAGGCAGGGAGATGCCCCTAAATTGCACAGATGAAGCCTCCCCCCACCTTGCCAGGACAAACCCTACCTCCCTTCTCCCTGGACTCCCCCAACACTCATGCTAAACAGGACCAAAAGGATTTACCAATGCAATGACCACCGGTGCGACGAGGCGCTGGGACTGATGCCTCCAGGGCTTGCTGGTGGGGACTGTGTTGTCCCCTGGGCCAGGCTGGAAGGTGGTGGCTTTATTTTCATTCTCTCCTCGTGTTTATGACCTGACCAGTGTAAATTTTATGGTGCTTAACTCTGTATTTTTTTAACCTCCTTCCTCCTCTCCTGACGGATGTAAACCTTGCATAGCAGGGCTGGTGTTATTCCCAGGGGATCTCACCAGCCTCAGGTTCCCTATGGTGCTTTGGGATGGGGCTGTGTGAACATCCAGATGCTCCTTTACACCCTGAAGCTTTTCAGGGCTAAAAGGGATCACAATGGACCTGAGGTTTGAGCTGGCATTCCAAAAAAGCAACAAGCAGCTGTGCTGTAGTTGAACAGGGTCAGACACAGCCCCCCCAGTCCCTGAGACTTTGCTTTGCTCTGGAAATGGTGCTCAATGCTCAATGGGACCAGTATGTCATGCTCAGACATCCATCCCATAGCCTCCAGCCTTTAATCAGGTTGGGGTATTTTTCCTCTTTAACCAGGTTGGGGTATTTTTACTTTTTAACCAGGTTGGGGTATTTTCCTGTAAAGCCTCCCTGAGACATCCTGAGCTCTATCAGAGCTGGGGTGACTTCCCTGGCACCCTTTTTGAGCTGAGGGAGATTCATTTGGGTCTTTGGCTTTCCTGAGGAAAAAGGGGCTCAGAGGGGTTTAGGCATGCAGGGAAAGAGGGGCTGTTGAACCTCTTGCTGCTGCAAAGCATCTGCAACCAGGTACTCCCTCCAGTTCTGGGGTTGTTCTGTACCTCTGGGGTTATTCTGTACCTCTGATGGTTTTGTAGCATCGTGCCCATTGTGGCCAGAGGCTGTTTTACCTCTCCCAAACCCCATTTATCCTTTAGGTCTCTTGCTCAGATCAAATAATCAGAATTTTTTGCTTTGTCACTGATGAAGGTGCCTCTTAATCAATGAGCTGTGACTGTGAGCAAGCCAAAGCTTCTGGGTCAAGATGTGCAGTCACTGGGATCAGCAGAAAGGTGTTTTAGGGATGAGGCACAGATTTTGGACAGGCAGAAGATGCCATCTCAGCAAGTAGAGGCTTGGAGCCTGCTGTGCTTGAAGGTGCAACATGGAAACTCCATTGCCCCTTGGGTGGCTCCAGCTGTGGGCAAGGTGACAATGACAAGAAATGGCACAGGTGCTTGAGAGTTCCCTTCTTAGATCCTTCCAGCAGCTCACAAACTCCATGTGACAATGTTTGTGGGCTCATCCTCCCCAGGGATCCTCTAGAGGGTCGATCTGATGCCTCTTTCAACACCACCCCATCCACAGAGCCAGGAGCAGATGTTGTGGTTGCTGTGCACAGCAGGAGTTAATGTTCTTAGGAAATCCCTTCCAGCTCTCCATTGCCATGAACATGCCACCCCTTTCCCGAAGGTTTTCCTGCATATCTGAGCCCGCTGCGCTTTCCTCTGGGGACAGAGCTCTGAGGAGCTGCCCTTTAGTGTCTTGCCATCCCACAGCTGCTCTCTAAGCCACCGAGAAACTGCCAGCCTCACTCCTGAGGAGGGGAGGGGCTCCTCGTGTGTGGTTCTTCTGCTGAGGGTGCAGCAGAAGGACGGAGATGCCGAAGGTACTGGCTGCTTTGTGTATACCATGTATACTGAACAACGATCTCTGCTGTTTGTGCGTCAATAGCAAACCTGAATAAATCTGTATTTAAAGTTACACCTGCTTCCCTGGGGGACACCTCCTGCAAGAGTTATTTGGTTGGTGGCTGCAGAGCATTCCTTGTCTTGTTTGATCCTGACCCCTTTATAGTGTCAGCTCACTAACTAAAGAACACAACTGTTGCCTTTTGGGGCTACCTAAAAGCAGAGGCCAGACAAAATCAAGAAAATAAAAAGCAGTTTAATTATTGAAGGGCCTTCAGGTACATTTAGGGCAGACAAACCAAAATGGACAATGGGTCACAGGTTTGCACACTTTGATAAGTTTGGGCCATTTGCACACTGGGGTTCATCTTCCAATTCCAGCTCCAGGTAATGAAGTCATTTACCCCAAGTTTGCTCCCCCAATCACTTTTGTTTCCATCTCTCAGGCCTGAGGCAGTGAGGTGTCCTTGATTGCCAGCCTGGAGAGGAATTGTTGTGTCTGCCCCAAATGGGAGAGCAGCAGCTCACACTGGGTGTGGAGTTTGGAGTTCTACACTAAAGAACTGCAGGGTTACAAATAGATGGAAAATACAAAAGCCAAAATCCTACAGCATCAAAACCATCACCTTTAAAAGCCCAACAGGTTTATTCTGATTTGGTTCTGCTACAGGATTGGTTATTGGTAAAAAAGTAACCCACCCTGAAGGAGCCCAGTGGTGAATCAGTCCCTGTGAGCCCCAAGGGGATGTTCAGTGAAGGAACCTGGTTTGCCTTAGGCTTGAATCAGGATGTTCTATTGTCAGGCTGACAGGAATATAGAGTTAAAAGAATTGATGTCAACTGGAACAGCACTCTCACATCCTGGAACAACCCTGTCTGTGTGTTCCTCCCAAAATTCTCAGCACACCCTCCCTGAGTCAGAGCCCTCTTTCTTCCCTGTTGCACTGGGGCCAACGGTGAGATAAAGCCCTTCCTTTTCCTGGGATGTGTCAGCTCAGGGATGCCTGATGTCACCCCCTCCAGCTCTCAGCAGGTTGCCTGGGATTTTATTTTTCCCCAGAAAATGCAATTTATTTCCCCGTTATGTTGTAATGATTTGGCAAATTTCATGTGTTTTACTGGGGGGAAAGCTCAGTTTGCTTTTCATCATCACAGAATCCCAGAATGGTTTGTGTTGGAAGGGGCTGTGAAGATCATCTGATTCCATTCCCTTCTGCCACAAACAGGGACACCTTCCACTGTCCCAGGGTGCTCCAAGTCCTGTCCAACCTGGCCTTGGACACTGCCAGGGATGGGGAAACTGCAGCTTCTCTGTGCCAGCATCCTCACAGGGAAGAATTTCTCCCTAATGTTGAATCACAAAGAAACAGACACAGCTGAGAACCTTCCTCCTCAGCAGCTCCTATAGAGAGCCTCCCCTTTCACCCCAAATCCATCCCACACTGCAAAGGCACCAGCTGCAAATGGCTTTATTTGGAACAGGGAGGGAGATTTCCACCCATTATAGCCATAACTTTCACCTCAACTATCTGTTCAGGAGCAGAAAATTAAGTTAAAATGATCACCTTTCTCCTCCAGGTGACATCCCCACACTTTTAACCAGATGCCCTTAAAGATCACCCAGAGAGACAAAACCCCCAAACAATCCCCAGTGAGGAAGAAATAAACCCAGCATGGAGGGCAGGAACACCCAGGGGAAGGGAAGGGAAGGGACGGGAAGGGAAGGGAAG
>VXBI01004165.1:4306-26779 GCA_013397375.1 Toxostoma redivivum
AAGCAGATTTCTCTGGATTTCAGATTTTCTAATTTAGAACTGTGGAATTGCCATATATTTTTCCCCTTGTAAAAGTTCCTAAAATTTCAATACACAGATTTTTAGACTACAAATTACAGTGTTTCTTCCACCCTGATGAAACTAGATCTTGGTGCTTCTTTGTTGAAATTCAAGTAGTCTGGTGAAAGAAAATTGATTTTGTGGCAGCAGTCTTGTGTCAAGGAAAAGAAAAAAAAAAAGAAATAATGGAAAAAAAGAACAACTGAAAATTAGTTTAGGCTGGTTAGCAGTTATGTTAGCATGTGCTGAAATATTTGGTGAAAACTTATATCTTGCAGTATTCTAACTGCAGGAGGTGATAGAATTAATTTTTGCAGACTACTTTAAAGTAGACTGCAGAATAAACTCTTGCTGTAGGTTCTGTAGTTTTTTGTATACTTTAACCACTTACCTGAAATACCCTTCAATGCTGGATTCTAAAATGTGTTACTACTCATCTTTAGGTGATCACAAGACGTTTCAGAACACAATCTGAAGGACTCATAATTTTGGAGCAATCTTCATCTAGATGAAAATCCTGTAAATGGATCCAAAAAAAAAAGAAAAATGAGAGGCATTTGATTTTATAAATTAAATCACTTTCCTCTATTTTTTATCAGTAGAAATAAAAGTTTTTTGGTTTGTTTTTTTTTTTACTTTTTATCAGTAGGCCTTCTATGTAACTTAAAAATCCCACTCTCTGCACTGTTTAGTTACAAAGGAGTATCTCTGGGCAGCCCATCAAAGATTGACTTCAGGACTTGGACTGTGGGATTTTCTGGCACTTTTGTCTCATGGGCACTATAACATCCCTGTCCGTGCACCTTCCTGAGAGGATGATATGTAAATCTTTCGTATTTCTCCATCTTACCTGGAACAATGTGATTTAACTTGGATAGAGCTAATTTTTGAGGTTTTTAGTTTGCTGAAGTCAGAGTATGAATCAGGGTCTCAGAAATTCCTGTGACTTATTTATCCAGGTCCTGGACAGAGGAAGTCTCAGATGCCTTTAAGGTTAAAAAGAAAACAAGAGAATGAGCTGCTACTTCAATTACACCTAAAAGATTTTGTTGCATATAAACTGTCTATGTTTAACAAATATGAGGTCAACATGCTTTTTTTTTTTGACAGATTTTCTTTCCAATAACTATGTTTTACTTTGCAAGGTCATTGTTGAATTTCTTCATATACATAATGTGTACATATATGCATCACAGCTACATATTTTGAGAATAAATTCAAAGTTTTTGTTGCCATAACAGAGTTTCAAAGCTCTGTATCTGTAGAAAGCAAACTTTATGCATACTCAGGTATCATATAATAATAAAATTAAATTTTAGTCTCAGAGATTCTGATGTTACTGAAACTATATTTAGTTTCTCAGGTAGATTTTTGGTCCTAAGAAACATGCAGTGGGTAGATGCAAGTGTCCAAGATCTTGAGGTAGCCTTCAGTATAGCCAGGTCATTCCTGACATATTCATGTCCAAGTTGCCAGAATTATTCATGACAGAAGTCTTCTACATTATTTAACTGGCCAAAGAGTTTGTTTTCTCAAGTTGTATCAATATTTCCTGTCCAACTTGCAGTGGAACTTGAAAACAGTGAATCATTAGACTCTTTATGTCATATACTACCTCAGTCATTTCTCGTGTTGAACAAACTATTTACTTATCACAGCTCTTATCTCTAAATTATATTTTCTAGCTCTTTAATGGTTGTTGGTTCTCTCCTGGATTCTTTCATTCTTGTGTAAATTTTCTTGAGAATTTATAATTTTTAATTAATATCAGCAATGTCTAAAAATATTTGGAAAACATTGCAAGTATAAATATTAATAACTAAATATAAACAATTATATTTATTGTATTTTATAAATGTATTAAATTCAATATGCAGAAATATTGTAGCTCTTTTTATTAAAGAAATTTAGGTAGATAAAGAACAGAATGGAACTGAACTAGAGATGAAAATTCGTAAAATATAAGAAAGACACATACTAAGCATATAGCTTAACAGAATGAGTACGTAATGCATAGCAAGTTGAAGCAAGATCTGTAAGACTGTGGAGTAAAATTTACAACTAGAACTGAAAAGTGGTATTTTGTTATTTGCCAGTAAAATTATAGCATCATTGAAAACAGGGTCTCCAATCAAACAGACAAAAGAATAATCATTAAGCCACTGCTTAACCTTCCTGGACAAAAATTTCACCATTGATAAGAAAAATATCAAGTATAAAAAAATTTGCTATTGTTAAATGCTATGATAATAGCTATTATTAAATTACCATTAAAAATTCTAGTGATAAGAATATTTTAAACTGTGTTGAAGTTTTGTTGGTTTTTTGGGATTTTTTTTTAAGCTGAAGAATTTTAAAAATAAATAATATTTTAATTTGGAAACACAGATTCCCAACACCCTAAAATATGAGAACAATGAGGAGTCCAATTATGTTTCCACTTCGTAAAAAATATCTAGATATGAGAAAAAGAAATAAAAACCCGAATGTTTACACAGGCATCCTGGGAACAACAGGCTTGCATATAATAATCAAAGTTTTATTCTCTATGTGATGGTGAGAACAACAGGATCTCCTAGACTATGCATATTGTACTTACTTCACCATGTAATATGTCTGAAATTTGGTGCTGGATGGGGTATATGTTGCAACTGACAGTGTATGGGTTATATATATATGTATATCTATGTACCAGACTGCTTTGCTGGGAGTGTCTGATACTGACAAAATGTCAGCTACACTGCATGTCGATCAACCTCTTCTTAGGATGAAATTCCTCCCTGTGAGGGTGGTAAGGCACAGGAACAGGTTGCCCAAAGANGTCTCATGGGCACTATAACATCCCTGTCCGTGCACCTTCCTGAGAGGATGATATGTAAATCTTTCGTATTTCTCCATCTTACCTGGAACAATGTGATTTAACTTGGATAGAGCTAATTTTTGAGGTTTTTAGTTTGCTGAAGTCAGAGTATGAATCAGGGTCTCAGAAATTCCTGTGACTTATTTATCCAGGTCCTGGACAGAGGAAGTCTCAGATGCCTTTAAGGTTAAAAAGAAAACAAGAGAATGAGCTGCTACTTCAATTACACCTAAAAGATTTTGTTGCATATAAACTGTCTATGTTTAACAAATATGAGGTCAACATGCTTTTTTTTTTTTGACAGATTTTCTTTCCAATAACTATGTTTTACTTTGCAAGGTCATTGTTGAATTTCTCCATATACATAATGTGTACATATATGCATCACAGCTACATATTTTGAGAATAAATTCAAAGTTTTTGTTGCCATAACAGAGTTTCAAAGCTCTGTATCTGTAGAAAGCAAACTTTATGCATACTCAGGTATCATATAATAATAAAATTAAATTTTAGTCTCAGAGATTCTGATGTTACTGAAACTATATTTAGTTTCTCAGGTAGATTTTTGGTCCTAAGAAACATGCAGTGGGTAGATGCAAGTGTCCAAGATCTTGAGGTAGCCTTCAGTATAGCCAGGTCATTCCTGACATATTCATGTCCAAGTTGCCAGAATTATTCATGACAGAAGTCTTCTACATTATTTAACTGGCCAAAGAGTTTGTTTTCTCAAGTTGTATCAATATTTCCTGTCCAACTTGCAGTGGAACTTGAAAACAGTGAATCATTAGACTCTTTATGTCATATACTACCTCAGTCATTTCTCGTGTTGAACAAACTATTTACTTATCACAGCTCTTATCTCTAAATTATATTTTCTAGCTCTTTAATGGTTGTTGGTTCTCTCCTGGATTCTTTCATTCTTGTGTAAATTTTCTTGAGAATTTATAATTTTTAATTAATATCAGCAATGTCTAAAAATATTTGGAAAACATTGCAAGTATAAATATTAATAACTAAATATAAACAATTATATTTATTGTATTTTATAAATGTATTAAATTCAATATGCAGAAATATTGTAGCTCTTTTTATTAAAGAAATTTAGGTAGATAAAGAACAGAATGGAACTGAACTAGAGATGAAAATTCGTAAAATATAAGAAAGACACATACTAAGCATATAGCTTAACAGAATGAGTACGTAATGCATAGCAAGTTGAAGCAAGATCTGTAAGACTGTGGAGTAAAATTTACAACTAGAACTGAAAAGTGGTATTTTGTTATTTGCCAGTAAAATTATAGCATCATTGAAAACAGGGTCTCCAATCAAACAGACAAAAGAATAATCATTAAGCCACTGCTTAACCTTCCTGGACAAAAATTTCACCATTGATAAGAAAAATATCAAGTATAAAAAAATTTGCTATTGTTAAATGCTATGATAATAGCTATTATTAAATTACCATTAAAAATTCTAGTGATAAGAATATTTTAAACTGTGTTGAAGTTTTGTTGGTTTTTTGGGATTTTTTTTTAAGCTGAAGAATTTTAAAAATAAATAATATTTTAATTTGGAAACACAGATTCCCAACACCCTAAAATATGAGAACAATGAGGAGTCCAATTATGTTTCCACTTCGTAAAAAATATCTAGATATGAGAAAAAGAAATAAAAACCCGAATGTTTACACAGGCATCCTGGGAACAACAGGCTTGCATATAATAATCAAAGTTTTATTCTCTATGTGATGGTGAGAACAACAGGATCTCCTAGACTATGCATATTGTACTTACTTCACCATGTAATATGTCTGAAATTTGGTGCTGGATGGGGTATATGTTGCAACTGACAGTGTATGGGTTATATATATATGTATATCTATGTACCAGACTGCTTTGCTGGGAGTGTCTGATACTGACAAAATGTCAGCTACACTGCATGTCGATCAACCTCTTCTTAGGATGAAATTCCTCCCTGTGAGGGTGGTAAGGCACAGGAACAGGTTGCCCAAAGAAGTTGTGGATGCCCAGTCCCTAGAAGCAGCTTTGAGTTTCCTGGTCTAGTGGAAGGTATCCCTGCCCATGGCAGTGGGGCTGGAACTAGATGATTTTTAGGGTCCCTTCCAACCCTAACCATTTTGTGAATCTATACTATTCAATCTGATTAGTTGAATTTCAAATAAATTTATTCATAAATTCATACACTGGTAGTGTGTTATATGCTTAGTACTAATCATTTATTCTACACATTACTCCACGTTACCACTATGTACGCAAAATTTTTATCGTCATGTAGCTGTACATGCAGTGTCAAAGAGTGATGCAACTCTGTTTAGGGCTGGTGGAGTTTGGGTTGATCAGAAGCACTAGCCCAGATGAACCTGGAAGCTCCCCTAAATTGCTTCCTTTACTCAAAGAATTGAGAGCAGGTTTTCTTGATTATTGGCTTACCATGTTGATATGCCTTCACTAAGTTGTTAGTAGGCTAGAAACTAGCACAGCACACCCTACAACAAGAGTGGTTGAAATTTCAACCCCTTTAGTGTCCTAAAGACAAAATCTGGCATGTTAAGAAGATAAAGGAGATTCAGAAGGATAAGGAAACATAAAATCTTGAGCACTCCAAACAGATGAAGGTTGGATTTTGAACTTGACTAACATGATAGGAGAGTACAAGGTTTTAGAGTCAAGAAAGGAACTGGTAAATACAAGTATATGATTCCACATTAAGGTAGATTTGAGTACCCTTCAGAATACTAAAGGAGAAGGCTAAAATAATCTGTGCTTGAAAGTAAATTTTTAGTTACTGAAGTATCTGATATGACACATCAAGGTAGTATGCTCAATGTAGTCTTCTCAATACTGTAGTATATGGTATTAAAATAATTAAAATAATACAAAATCTAAGATGAAATCTCTGTCTGAAATAACATTAACTCTTCTAGCCTAATGTGATTTATTGTATTTCTATGTATGTGAAATATAGGTACAACACTGGCCTGACTGCAGGAACTAATATGAACTAAGAAGTCTGCTCAGAAAATCATTGTGGCACAGGTTAAACTCGTTGAAGTCTAAGAAATCCCTAAGGAAGGGCTCTTTCAGAAATGCTCTGGTATCTTTCAGAGTTGTCATTGTGGGAAATATCAAAGAAGCCAACATGAAAAATGCACACTGTAAATGTGAGGGAAGCGTATTTTGTGCAGTGAACTATTTGGCAGTATGAGCTGTGATGAATAGAAATCTCTGCGTCTGCCCCATCTACCATTTCCCGAGGGACAGAGCAGCCACTGCTCATGGCTGCCTCCAGTGAGTACTCCACACTTCATCACGGCAGAGAATTTTACAGCATTTGCACTTTCCCTTATTGTATTTCTAAGTAAAATGTGTATCTCCTGGGATAAAAATAATGCACTTTAGTAAATGAGGAGTACAGATGGGAAATCATAATGAGTAGGAAGAATAAGGTCTGAAATTTTAAAAGAACTCAGGATAAAACTTGGTTTAACATTTTGTGAAATCATACAAAGATAGAACACAAGTAAAATAAAAGTACCATTCCCCATGTAATACTGAACTAGCTAAAAAAGTCAGATTTAACATGGTTGTTTGTAATTTTGGCATTACATAGAATAATGCGTGGTGTACATTTTTTTCTCATCTTAGTCTCTCCATCCCAGTGGCAGAAGCAGAAAAATTTTGTAGTTGAGGATTATAACACTGTATTTCAGAGTAAGCTCCATAATATAACAAACCATCTTAGATCTTTTACTTAAAACAGTAATTCCATTGCACCAATCCATGCTGTATCTGCCTGTATCTGCCACAGCAATATCCTGCTGAGTGCTCCCTAAATTTTTGTGCTTTCTTCATTTCTTTATTTATATTGAAACTCATTTGATTTCACCCAAAAGCTGTTTCTAAAATGCTTGTATAACACCAAAAAAAAGCACTTTATCAATGGATAATCTATTGACTTGCAAATAGATAAACCATCCTTATGGTGTAAGAATACAATCTGTTAGAGTAATAAAGGTTTCAATGCAAACAATCCAAAGTAAAACATTTTTATTAAGTGTATCTTCCATATACAGATCCACTAGCAGGAGTCCCTTTCAAACACTATCAATAAATGGTCTATTTTTTTAAAGTTACTTTACTGCTCTTGTGTCCCATTCTTCAGAAATAGGAATCCAAATAACTCATGCATTAATTCCATAGACAAATTTCCTAAAACTTTTTTGTTTCTAACAAGATTATGGTCATGTGGAGCAGCAATTGACTTTTTAGAATAAGAAATTACAGTAAGGGAGTCACTGTATTTCTGAATTGAGAAATATTTTGCTGGCAATGATCAAAACCACTAATTTACTGCTTATAGGAAATCTTGTTTTCATTATTTTCTAATAATAACTTGAATCTTTCTCTCATGCTCAAACAAATCATGAAAGTTATCTGACTCTTCTGTTAAAAAATTGGTGGGTTCCTACCTGTGATCAATTTAACAAAATACTTAGTTTTCAAGTCCACTGCTCTTAGGCTCTTTATTGCATCTTGTTCAAGTCATAAATTACGGCTGCATATCAGTTGTGGGTAGAGACAGGATCTTTCACATGTCTTGCAGCTGAAATGTATATATTTATATACCGTTCTAGAAAGTATGCCATTCAATTTTAATGTAATGAGTGGAATATTTTCTATTAGGTGGAATAGCGTTCAGTTTAATGCAGCTGTTTGAGAAATCAATTAGGAAATTTATTTTCATCTGTTGGTAAAGCTGGGGATGTCAGACTGTAGATACACGCTGATCTGTTAACTGGTTAATAGCTTAATAGTAGATTTCCTGATGAAAGCTGCTGTTTCTGCAGGTGCCATCACATTTTCTCTGTGGCACACAATTAAAATGAAGCCTCTATATTCTTTGATTACACTGAGAAAGTATGTGTATAAGTAGTCCCTTTGAAATTAATAGGTCCTATTTAGTGAGTAAGATACCAGCCCATCAATATTCCTAGTTGTGATAGGTGAAAAAATAAAATCACAGCACAAAAAATAAACCCTCAAAAATTCAAATAGTGGTTCCTAATTCAAATGCTTATCATGTCCTGAGTAATTTTTCACATTGCTCTATGGTAAGATATTTCTGATTTCTCAGATGGGAAGACACTTATACAACTTAGCAGAATGTGATTTCTTCACCCTGAGAATTTCTTTATTTACTCAGACCAGATGTTAAGCTCAGCAGCAGTCTGTTTCCAGTACTGCTAAGGGAAAGTGAGGATTCTTGTATAAAATGAGCAACCTTTTGGTAAATGCTTTTGGATTCTAGTACCAACAGTTTAAAGATCAGAGCTGAATGTCACCTGTATGTTTAATAAACATCTAAAATTCATACGCATAGCCAAAATAGTAAGATGTCTGTGATTTGCTATCATTCATAAGCAGTTATCTTATTGCTTAAATAGTCAAATACTGACAACTTTGTGGAAAATCTGAATGTGATTTTCTATTGAGGGTATCTGCTGCTGTTTTACTCTTTTATTTTTTCTAGAAAGAAAGAAAGAANACTTTCTGATCATGGAGTAGCTCTTCTTTCAGTATGGAAAATTCTAGTCTAGTATTAGGAAAAGATTTGGATCTCTTTCTATTTGAAAGTCTCGGAGTAAATTTATCCAAGACCAAATGAGTATTAACTGACCCCACCCAGATGCAAACTAAAAAATAGAATAAAAATACAGATCTGGAACTGTCTTTCCATTAGTTCTATTAGTCTCAAGACAATTAAATCTATATAGATCATGTAACATCATTGCCCTGATGTGAGGACTGGAGGACATTCCTTCTGGTTAGTCCATTAGGAAAGTGTCATGCTAGATAAGTTGTGTCTTTGTACAGGCTATTATAGTGAAAAATCTGTGGGAGGTTTCTACACTGAACTCTTCTTTAGAGGAAAAAAAATTTGAGAAAATGCCAATTGGCAATTTGGACTAGATGACTTCTAAACATCCCTCCCAAACCAAACAGTTCTATGATTCTGTGAAACTGCTTAAGATATGTGAAATAGGGTTATAAATGTCAAGTAAAATGTATTTGGAGAAACATGGTTCCATGAAGGAAATTAGACTTTACTCAAAGCATAGAGCTCTCACATGATTGCTCTGAATGCTGGCAATGTTTCTGCTTTTCTTTTGTTTTTTTTTCCATTGTTTCTCCTATAATTTTACTGCCTCATTCATATGGCTTCACTATACATTTAATTTTCATTAATAAAACATTTGGAGGAGGGAATAAGGCACATGCTTTAATAAGAATATGCCTCCGTGGATATATTCGGACTCTTCAGGATAGGGTGTGTCAGAGAAGGGCAGAGGGAGTTTCTGTTTTCTTTTTAGTGTTAAGTACACACCAAAACATGACATAAAGTTTGTAAAAACTGAACTACAATTTTTTGTGTATTTTTCTGATAGCCATGCTTCCAGAGTAGATCTTATTGTTTTTAACTATTCTGTACTTTATGCATAGCTGGTTTTGCTCAGGTGCTGGCCCAAAATCAGGGAACACAGGAAAACAACTTCTACTAAAGCAATGACTAGATTATCCCCAGAAAAGAAACTACAACTCAAAGTCTCAGTTTACACTGTTTCTCCTCTTTTCCCAGTGAGACAATACTTTAGACTGGTCTTACCATAATGGCAAAAAATGTAGAATGAAGCAAGGACTAGGCCTAATTCTTGTCCCTGACTTTTCAGTATGGAAAGGTGCAGGATGCTAAGTAGACATTTATGTTCAGCATATCGAGTTTGAATCTTTTATCATAAGTCACCCTTTATGCATAATCCAGAAGTTCAGTTGTTGCATCTTTTGAATGGCATAAATATTTTAAGAAGAAAAATCGAAGGTCTTGTCTGCCTCGATCCCAAGTCCTTGAGAGTAAGAATTTGTGCTTATTTTTATTCTGTTTTCCTCTTTGGGTTACCTTGACTGCCTCTTACTCTTCATTAGCAACTGAATTTGGCTTATGCTGCTTAGTTTTTTTTTGTCAAGGATTCTACAAAATGCCTCACAAGTCAAGTGAGTATTCTTACAGCCTTCCTCAATTCCTGTGTATAACACAGGTCAGTATCAGAGTACCACTTAGCAGTGCATATCACACAACGTAATTCCTCATAATATATTAGCAGGAAAATTATTTAAACAGTGCATTCTGAAAGTAAACCAGTTAATTGAACAGTGAGGAAATTTTCTAATGTTCCTGATTTATAACAGTAAAAAAAAAATTCTCCAAAACTAGTCCGGAAACAACACAGAAATCATTCTGGTAGCCTTCATACAATTTAAGTAGATTATTAAAAAAATAACTACTCTTAGAAAACCTATCATTCATAATAAAGAGAATGAAGTAAATATTTTTGCTAGTTTTAAATGTAGTTTGAAGGAAAAGCTTTTCTGTCACATAAATTTTGGAGTGGGACAAATTTTAATGGAATCATTGATCCAGATATAAAAGCAAGAATATCTAAAAACGGATGGATAGAAAAAATATTTCATGTGTTCACATTAGGGATAGCAGTAAGGTAAAATAAAATTGTATAAAACAATTAATTTTTAAATGATGCTCAGTAGCCCCTGTAAATTTGTAAAAACTACATGGAATTGCTAAAATTATAGCTCTTTATGATTAAATGTGTCATGGAAATATATTTTTCAGTACTTAGCTTAACCAATCTTAGTTCTGCATTCAGTCCTGATCCAGCATATGAGTTGGGATTTTGATCAAGAGTCCTCCACAGGTCGTTTCCAGATAGTTAGTCTGTGGCTTTATGTTTCTTCATACGAAAATTCCAAAAGCCTGATACATTGGGTCCAGTTCTCAACAGGAAACATAATACTGTGACTGTAAAAGCTGCAAGGCAATAGAATTTAAGAAGCAGAGGCTACTCTGATACAAACAGTTGTCTTGACTGAGATCTTGACAAGAGAAAGTGGAGAGATAGATTTAGTGTTAGTTATAGAAGTAAATTTTGGAAGCATGCATGTGAGTTTTGTGATAGCTAAGTCAAGTATCACTCTTTTTTCTACAAATCCGTGATTTAGATGACCACACCTAAGAATGCACCTGGAGAAAAATTAGCATTTCCTGTCCTATGTTTGTTCACCTTATTTCATGTCAGTTTATACAGTTTTCCTGGGATTTGCAAAAAAGACATTTATGAAGCAAAGAAACCTTTCTCCTGACTTCTCTGGCATCTCAAAATGAAAATAACCCTAGTCTAAGCCTGTCCAGCCAATATGATAAACCAATGGTTGAATAATTCAGGAAAGAAATAACAACATATCAGCTGAGATCTTCTTAAATTACTCGTCAGTGTGGTACTAGTTTTTCATTATATCTTCCAGCTTTGTACAGTCAAGTGTTTCTTGAAACTAAAATGGTAGAATTAGTTAAAAGTCCTGAATCCAAAATGCCACCTTTACTTTAAAAGAAATACCTTGAAAATGAATCAATATTTTTAAGTCAAACCATGTTCTGGGTAGAAATATAGAAGTTTATTTTAATTTCATGAACTAAATAACTGAACTATCACTTTATTACTTTTAAGAATGATACAACAACTGTCATATACCAAAGGAAGATTGCTACTGAATAACCACCATGTTATAGATTTCAGCTCCCCAGTGCTGTTGTTTTCTTTCACCCCGCCCTACCCTTGTCCTCCCTCCCCCCACAAAAAAAACCCTATGATTTAATTTTTTTAATCAATTACTGAGTGTTACAGTGCTTTATAAGCTCTTTAAGTAATATAAACCTGCAATAGCAGCAAGTATACTTTGAAAAAACTGAGACATAAAAGACTACTTCTAGTCCTAGATGCCAATGTGCAACAATTTTTATCTCCTGCCATGCATGACTACAACTTCATAAATTACATTTCTAAAGACTCTATTGTTATTTATTAAATTAAAAAAAAAATCAGAAACTGAGGAGATATATTATGCAACTTTCACTGTTTACACTGAGGTGTTTTTCTTTTTTATGAGTGTTTAATGTCAAAGATGTGCTATGTACTCTGTCTTGAAATATAAAAACAGTGAAAGGAAAAATATGATCTATCACACTTGATCTAGTCAAGAATTTCAGTTACTCAAATTTTTTGTCTAAAATATTATTTTATTTTATATATTTTATTTTTTGGGAGTTGAGTTTTTTGTTATATTTTTTCTTATCAGGTTGATATTAAGATATTAAGCTGAAGGAGGGAAGTAGTGGAAGACTTTCACTGCAATTGTGAAAAATGAACAGGGTCAACCTGGTAAGTTTATCTTGTTGTTGTTGTTGTATTTATGATGGTTTTCCCATTGATTCCCATTGATTTCCCATTTTTCATTTATGTTTGTAGCAAGGTCTCAGTTACTGTTGGTTTTATTGTTGATGCAATATTTCTGTTAATGTCTTAAAATTTGCTTTATGTTTTAAACAAAAGACAAGTGTTCAGTAGCTCATTAACTCTTTGAGATGCAGCTTTGTCATGGATCCAAGTAGTTTCAGTTCCAGCCAGAGTAGCTAGCACATAAAATTATTTTTTAATTCTTTAAGTGTATATACCATACTTCCATATTTTTCCCAGCTTTGTCAGGTCTGTATTTTGCAATTTGAGAAAAAATATGAAATGAAGGGTCTGGGTTTAAAACGTTATTTTTGTGGTTTATTTATTTTATTAATGTCATGATATAGGAATGGCACTTCAAATCATCAGTCACTCCTCCCCCTACCACTCCTGTGGGAGACAAAAGCTAAAGATTATGGGTTGAGATATAAACAATTTACTGGAAACTGCAATAAAATAAGAAAAATAACTACAAAAATATGAAAACCAAAAGTGTACAAAAGAGGGTGATTCACATGGAATAATGCTCCCAAAGCCTGGGACAATAAGAAACAATGGCAGACAGACCCTCCATGCTTCCATGCTTTTTTCCCCAAGTCCTTCCGTGACCACCTCCTTCTCAGAGACAAGAACCCCTTACTCCTGCCACAAGCATGACCTGAGGAGGTTTAGAATAACAATGTAGACATACTCTCACAGCTCCAGGCTTTGCTCACTCATGGCTACTGTGGAAAAAATTAACTCTGTTCTGGCCAAAAAACAGGACAACTAATTAAAATTAAAAATAAAAAAAAAAAAAGCAAAACAAACACAACTTTTCTAGAGTTTCAATCTCTAATTTTAAAGCAGTTATTTATTCCAGCCTTATTCAAACAAATGGTTGCTTCAGGTCTTCAGGTAAGTTTTGCTTTTTTGGAAAACCTTTCTGGGAATTTTATTTCTTCCCCAGAAGAAAGTCAGTGCAATTAAAGCAGTGCCATCTCTTTCAGGAGGATGAGTAGTTTTAAATGTTTAGGGATAAGGGTGTCTAACTCCCCAGTGTGAGTGGAACAAACCCTTCTATTTTCTTTACAGACACACAGCCTTTGGCTAATGGTGTGCTGGGAAGCGCTGGGAAGTAGAAAGACAGTTTTAGAAATTCAGAAATAATTGCAGCACTTAGAAGAATAACATGTTCAAGTTTTAATCTGAAAATACTAAAACATGGTGGTATCACATATCTGATACAATATAAAACCAGATTTTTAATGCATTATATGTATCACCAAAAATACCTAATAAGGAGTTGCAGACTTATGTCAAGACTGGTCTTATATAATCTCTAATTTCATATATATGTGTAAGTGTAGTAATGTATGTATGTATGTTTCTTTCTATCTATCTATCTATCTATCTATCTATCTATCTATCTATCTATCTCCATCTATCTTCTGATGATCAGTTGGTGATCTATAGCCTTTATTTAAAGGAAATACAATAATTTCTGTATTTGACTGCCAGTACCAACAATTAATCAGTAGTGCTTCACCACTGCACTGACTTTGACAGCATAACACATAATAATGACAAGGCCATAAACCCCTCTGTTGTGATTTAGGAGTGGTGTTTCCCAATTTAATGCTCCCACTGAAACACCCAACATCACAACCGCTTGCAAACTCCTCCTGCCCTCCTGGCTATGGCAGCTTGGAGGGGAGAAGCAGAAGCACTAAAAGGTAAAGATCCTGTATTGAGGAAAAAAACAATTAACTTGAAACAGCAATGAAATAAGAAGAGCAAAATAACAATAGTAATACTGATAACAGAGTGTGCAAGACAGGCAAATGATTCACAGGCCATTGCTCATCATGGGGATCCCAGAGTCACTCAACCCCACACTCTGTCCAAACCCTCCATCCCTGCTGGACAGGGTGTGACATGGTGTGGAATAACCCCACAGACCTGACCATGTTCCTCCTGGATGCTGCAAAAATTAACCCTGTCCTGGCCTGAACCAGAGCATTTCCACCCCTTATTCTATACCATGGACATCATGCCCAGGTCCTACACCTTCAAACTCTCTACATACATACGTACATACATACATACAAAAAAATGCACAGGCATCATTCCCATAGTGAATGGCCCTCCCTCCAAAATGTATTTTAAGCTAAATTAGCCCATAACTAGATGTTTTAAACCTTGACTCTGTGTTCTATCCATTCTGTATTTCAGGGCAGGAGAACTGGTATGGTTTGGGAGGTTGCAAGGTTGATTATATGGTGGAGCTTCCTTCAGCACATGCCACCTTTTTCTCCTCCTTTAATGATAGTCTGTAATATTTGTCTTAGGCCAGTTTGTGATGAATTCCCCAGGCAATTGGATTTTTATATTTGAGCTCACTGTGTGACCTGTGTGATCCAGTTACTCCACATAGCATCAGTGGCATGATGTGTTGCACCCTTTGAACATCCAGCCTAGCACTAGCAGTCAGGGTGCCAGGAGAATATTTGGTGCCAATGTCTTCTGAAGCAGCTAGAGCCCCTTCATAAGCTGCCAGTATCTCTGCATATAGCAGTGTCATCAGGATGTATGTAGCAGGTCTCAGATTTTTGTATCCTCCATCTCAGAACCCCAGGGGTTGTCTTCAAGTCTACCTGGGTACTTTTGCAGTAGCTCCAGGAAGGTCCACTCTCTCTGGCTGCAGTGTAAAGCACATTTTTCACATCTTTTTCTCTCCTGACTGTCACAAGGGCTACTGCATGAACAATCTCCAATTCAATTTGTTCAAAATCTTGTTTTTACTCAAGACCCTCCTGGAAATCATTTTTCTTTTTTGTCATTTGATACAGAGCATTTACAATCTGACTCTATTCTGGAATATAGACCCTTCAAAAAACCCACAGTGACTAAGAAAGCTTGTATTTCCTTTTGCTAGTTGTTGAGGATGTAACTGCTATTTTGTTGAAAAATCCATCAGAATTTGGCAATGTCGAACTTGCCACTTTGCTCCTAAAAAAATTAATTTCCTGGCCAGGTCCCTTGATCTTCTTAAAAATCTCTCTCTTACCTCCAAAAATGGTGTTGAATACAGTGAGGAGACATGACAAGCATATCAGCATGCTTTCGTTAACATCCAAAAGAAATTCAAAATTCTGAAAAGCTTTTGTAACAAACCTGAAGGAGAAAAAGGGGGGGAGGAAAATTATCCTCCCCTGTTCTCCCTACAGACTGTGTATGATTATTATTGCATTCTCAGAGGTAATACCTGAGGTAAGGGTAGGAGTGCAGCACTGATTGCACATTCCAAATGACCCCCATTGTCCTTGATGTTATCATGTTGATACCACACAGTACAACAATAAAGGAATCCTCATCCCTCCTGCTGCTCTGAAAAAGAGAATCAGGGAGAGCACATAGTGCACATGTGGAAGAATAATATAGTGTCAAGCACCACAGCCATGTGAATAGACAAAGCAACATTGTAACTGGTGGCTCTGTACCAAATGAAACAAATATGTATATCAAATTTTTTTCCAACCCACTCTGGGCAGATCTGTTGTTATCTCAACCTTTCAAGCCCCACACTGGATGCCAGAGAAAGCTGTTGTGGTTTAAGGATAAGAAAATGAGCAGTAAGAACAACAACATTTGTAGCAATAGGTGAATAGGTGAATGATAGGTGAATGATTCATACGATATTGCTCACCACGTGGAACCCAGCACCACCCGGCTGCACATCTTGCACACCCCGGCCAAACTGGAAATGGACCCAGGCCCCTCCTTACAGCCTGCACATGATATGAGATGGTGTTCAGGAACAGGACTGCTTAAATTTGTCCCAGGACACTTGGGACATGCACGATTTAACATCATCACCTCTTACTCATCATGTCTCTGGTAGCACAAAAATACATTATTTCTTCAAGGAGTTTAAAATGCATATTAATATGTTTAAACTGGGAGTTGTTCAGTCCTCCTTGAAAATTCTTTCCATTCAGAAAGTGAAAATACATCTGTAGGATATCTTTGGAGGAGGAAAAGCTTGTAATTCCATTATGCAGAACAGATAATTTTGTGTAAACTTACCTGCATGCCTCACTTTAGGTATGTACCTTTTAGAATTATTTTCAAAATTTTCTCTTGTTTTGATTCCCATTAGGTATAAGATGATTTTTAGTTGATTGACTGGTTAGTTGGTTAGTTGGTTGGTTGGTTTGTTTGTTAGTTGCTACTTGGCAGTTATTTATACATGAGGGGGATTTGATATTGAAGAAGATTTCTTAGAGCAATTATGAGATATCTGTCCTAGAAGGTGTTCAAGAATAAACTGGGTATGGTCCTCAGCATCTTGATCTGAGTAGTCCTGTTTTAGGAAGAGAGTGGGACTAGATGGCCTACAAAGTGTGCTTCCTTTCAAAATCATTCTGTAGATTTGCAGATTTCTGATTTCTGTGGTTAAAGTTATTCCCAAGAAGGAGGAGGAAAGTCTTATTAGCGTTTTTTCTTAATTTCACTAACCACTTCAACGAATTAGTTCTGAAATTTAAATGAAACTGACATGAAACGTCAGTATGTTCACCTTAAAGAAATTATCAAGGGACTTAAACTATGAGAAAAAGTACTTCAGCTTTGAGAAGATCACATGCTCTTAGGAATAAAGATATTTTGCATGACTTGCTAAAATTGGAGCAATGGATAAGCAACTGAAAATGCAACAAGATTTGCATATAGATATTTGAAAATCTGCTAATGCACTTTCCTTTGGGAAATCTGAAATTGAGGTAAAAACTCAACTGCAAATTTCTGCAAATTTTTGTTTTAGTCTAGTTCTTGTTTCTGAAAGCATCTTATAGTAACAGACATGTAACTTTAAAAGTTACTTAAAAGTATGGTTATTTTAGTGTACAGCTGTACTGCTGTATTTGTATGTTGTTTAACCTAATGAAAACCAAAAAAGGCTTTATGGATGTAATTTCTCCATTTTTTAACTGCAGAAGACTAAAGTGCTGTCTTAATATCATAGGTACAATGATCAAGGTATAGTGTGCTAGAAGTAAAAGGAATTGCATCAGAGATAAATGTGGACAAATACTGTTTAAAGGAAGCAGAGAGCAATTTGACTGAAAAACTATCCCACACCAAAAAATGATTCCTTACTGGAAAAGTACTAATCTTAAAAGCAGTATTGCCAATAAATCATGCAACAGGTAAAAAGTACTACTTTCAGCTATTTAAGTCCTTATTTTTAGCTACTTCAAAATGCCATCTAATTCCTGTCACTCTTTTCAGTTCCCATCTGTATTAATAACTCTTAACCTTTTCTCTACCTTGATCTTATTTTGGCATTTCTATAACACCTTCATTTAACAAGGAATTAATTTGCAGCTATAACAATGATATATAGTTCTTAGCTTTTTTTGCTGTCCATGTGTTTTTAAGCATATTAATTAGAATGACAAAGAAAAGATGATTTGGAGAGCTGCATCAGTAAACACTATAATTAAGTAGAGCATACTGATTTGGGTTTTCTTGTTAGTGTTTGTTGTTGTTGTTGTTTTTCCTGTTGTGCAAAAAAACTACTTTCAGGTTTTTGAGCAATATTTCAGGCATACTGAAACATTAAAAACTCTTAAGAGAAATTAGAAGGTTTCATCTTAATATGATTATGGTCTTTGACATACAGAAAAAGTTATATAGTATTACTGTAGCAAGCAGTATCACCAAAGCATCATCATTAAATCTTTGTTAATTCCACACACTTAATCTGAAAAAATAGAAGTGGTGAGGTTAAGTCTCTTTCCACAGGTATGGGAACAGTTTCATAAACAGAGCTGCCTGCTGCTGCGCTGAGAAAATTTGTTAGTTATACCTTGACTCTCTTGTGTTGTTCTGTTTTGGAAAATATTCCATTTAGTGTAGAGAGTTTTCCCCAAATGTTACCGTGATTCTTTTGAGCAATACAGAATTGTACCCTGCCACCAGTTGAGACAAAGTATAATTATGCCTGAAGTAAATGTTACAGAAACTATCCTGTCTACTTCCCCTAGCTGAAAAGTATGGGTGAGTCTAATTGACTATGACTGTACTAACTATACAAATATATCTCTTCAAAACCAGTTTCACAGGTTTAGAATCACACACCTACCTTTATGTTCAAGATGATCTTCTAGTCCCATATTGGTAAACTGAGTGGTGATTGATCTAACCCTGGAATCAAGATGTCATGTTCATGTCATGTTCATGTCACTGTGTTATTTCAATATAGAAGCCACCAGACACTTCTGTTAAGTTTTTACATCTTCGTATTTACTTGTAGAAGATAATTCTGGTCATGTCCAGTTTCTCAGTTAGTATAGATTATCAGATTTAATTTGATCAAATAAACTAAGCCACTCTGGGTTTGCAGTTCCCTGTTCTCTTGTTGCAATGAAAATTTCTAGGGCTTTTCCCGTGTTTTCAGTTGCATCAAGAATAGAGATGAAGATTCCCTTAATTTCTCAGATTCTTTATTCTTTTTGGATTTATTTCTTCATGATCTTTGGCTTTCTGTTGCTGTGTATGAGATATCTGTGCCCGTGAAAGTGTTATATAAAATCATTGTGGAAAGGTTGCTCTTTGATCTGTTAATTTAGTAGAGGTATGAAAAGACGTTTTTGACATGCTTCACAAACAGTAGATGTGGGTAGGTGGAAGGGTCATAAATGACAGTGGGAGAAGATCAGCTCAGAAAGTAGGACAGGAGTTGGAGCAAGATGAAGTAAAACAATAGAGCTGGAAAGGGAATAAAGACTAGACTGATAAAATATTATAAAGGTAATGAGAAAGAGAGAGAAAAAACTCTGAAGTTAAACTGTGTAGTGTATTTTCAGTGTGTGGTTATGTCTGCAAGGTCACTGACATTTTTCTGTGCCTTATCATAAACATCACAAATTGGAACATTTTATAAGCAAGCAAATGAAAATTCTGCTTACTTACAACATTTTTCCATTCCCCTCTCATCAGAAAAATACTCCCAGAACCATGACCACTGTACATGACACTGCTGAAGCTATAAGTTTCCAAAACAAGGAATATCAGCAGTCCCTTCCCTGATGTCATGAGAAATGTGTGATTCTCTTCCATTCATAATATTTTCTTTAGTTTTGGGATATCTTGCAGATATTTTATTAGTAAATATAATCCAAGTTACTTCTTGACCTCTTTGTTCAGCAGATGCCCCTTTTTTATGTTGGACTTGATGATCTCTCTGGGTCCCTTCCAACTCAGAGTATTCTGTAATTTGGAGAACAAATAATCTGGAGGAAAATTTTGTGATTTTCATGAGATAGGGCAATAAACTGTTCTGCTGGACTTTCATCAGACGATGTAATAGTGGAGGAGGTGATTGCAAGCATTAACATTTCAGAAATACAGAGATCATATTTATTTTCTAAACCTCCCTTAGTTTAGTTCATGCATTGTTCTTACACAGTTTTGCCATTCATTTTGGTTCCATCTGCAGGCATAAGAGGTTAGTAAATTCCCTGAAACTTTCTTGATGAACTTGCTCTCCTAATAACACCCTAATTAAAGCTCTGTGAAAACGAGTCAGATTCAAGGAAACTCTTTTTTTACTTTTAAGAATTTCTATGTATTTTGCAGGGTTGGTTTTAAGCCTTAGATTATCCACGTTTCACCATGAAGGACATTCAGTCTTCTGCTAGTTTGGAGAATTTATAAGCCTTTATTAAGTTACGATGAGCATCTTCCTGTGATGGAAGCAGGAAAAAAAAGGGTTCATTAAGGGAAAAGAGTATCCCATTTTTGACAATGTTCTTTGCTTTTCAAAAAAGCAGAAAATATTCTATTATATGAAATTGCAAAACCTTTTTTGCTCTTTTCTGATATTTCTGTTACAAAGTATGCTTTATAATTAGAATGGAATGGTATAAGATTTACTTTGAAAGCTAACTATCCAAGGCTAGTAAAGAAACCATTTCTTGACCTATGTAGTAGTGAGTTAGGGTCCATAATCTTATGTTTGGACGTCACACGAGCATAAACGTATGTCTTGTGTGAGTTCTGGCTTATTATTGTTTAGTTTTTACTTTACAATTACTGGTACTGAAAATACACCTCCATAATTTCCTTATGCTTTCATGGCTTTCAAATACTGATAGCAAATAAAAATTTAAACATATGCCATTCCATATAGATTTTTTTTTAATTGTGGTACAGTGCCTCATTCATGTTAGAAGAACTCATTTGTCAGAAAAAAGTCCTGAGAGACTTTTATATTGCAAAGCACTTTTACATTTGAGACCTCAGATATTTCCTACATGGTCAATGAACTAAGTCTAAGGATAATTTAATGTTCTTCTACAAGAGTAGGCTGATCAATTCATAAATACATGCTACAACAACTTTCCCAAAAAATTTCTCCCTATGTAGAAGAAATCCTGAAAGACACTGCACAAAACTGGTAATTATGATCCTCTTTGTAATTTATAAAATATTCTTGTTGAAATTTTCTTTGTTGTACCTTACCTAGATAGTTGAGAAATGCTTAACTATCAAAGAAAACTCTTCGCTGTGTTATTTATTATTCAAAATTTATGCTTCTAGCAATTAGTTCTAGAGCAAAATAAAACAAAAGGAAAAACAATGCTATAATATCAAAACTGTACACAATGTTGATTTTTTTAAAATTTTAGGTGTCAGAAAAGGTTTTATTTTCATCACTGGTGCATAAATTAGCTCCTGAGATGGCAAGATGGCGATATTGAAGGTGGTTGGTGACAAGAGTGAGTTTTCACTTCATAATTTATTGTGCTTAATTTATCAGTGAGTTAAGCTTATTCAGTAGCACTATATGTTAAAACATTTTAATGAAAGTAACTTTTCAATTTGCTACTTTATGACTTTGTGCTAGAGCTGATTTATTTTTTGTAGATGAGACATTAACCACTTCTCACTTTATAATATATTAGTAGAGATTAAAAGAATATATTACAAACTTTATGATAAACAACTAATCTCATTATTTATGGCCAAAGTTACTTCACAAACCAATGTCTTCCAATAATATTGCATGAAAAAGAAGATAAGATGTGTTTTGCCCAAGCTAAATGTAATCAAAGAAGAAAATGGAAAAAAATGGCAATGCATGCGGCAGGACAGAGAAGAGACATGACTTAGATGACACACTCTCAAATGCTAAACTCAGTATAGGCTTAATGAGGAATTTCTGTGAGAATGTTTTTGTTTGTTTGTTTTATGAGATGCGAGAAGTAGCACGAATTTTTTTCTGTTATGATATATAACAGAAAAAAAATGTTCTAACATCTCTGGAAATACTTTCAGTAGCACAAATATATTTCTCCTGACCTTTGCTCACTCTTCTAAAAAATACTCAGAGTGCTTTGTTTGTATTGGATTGACCCCATGGCATTTTGCTGCAAGGGTTAAGCAAAAAAAAAAAGAGATGTTGGCAAGCCATATGGAATAGCCAGCATGAATATCATTGAATTAGAGAGCTGCTGTGTAAATGGAAACAAGGGTGAATGATGAGGAGAGAGAGTTCATTAAGGTGCAGAGCCGTATATCTATGTGCCCAGGACAATCCTGCAAGAAAGAAAAGGGAATACACACCCAGGTACTCCCTCATTTGTTAGGGCAAAGGACTTAGATCACAGGACACATCTTGATTAAATAAATACTGTCCTCTACAAGGACAGTCTGAGAAGATGCAGGTACATGTAAAAACTGTTTCCAGCAAATTTCAGGAACCTGAAGTCTCTTAAAGAATCATACAATAATTGATTTAGAACCCTTATCCTTTGTCCTCTCACAGGAGGTCATGGAGTTTTGTCCCATCTTTCTTACAAGCCCCCTTTATGTACTGAAAGGCTACAGTTAAATCTTCATGGAGTCTTCTCTTGGCTAAACAACTTCAACTCTTTCAGCCTTTTTTCATAGCAGAGATGTTCAATCTCTGTGCTATTTTAAACATTTCCAACTAACCATAGTCAAGCTTCAGATTGTTAGTTCTTTTTCCTCTTCACATTTTTTTATCCCCTAATCTTCCCTCTCTACCTCTGTGGGTCTATGTTGAAGAAACTGAGCATCAGTCCTGCTGCTTCTTTTTAAGGGACATCCCAGAACACTCCAAGTTGCATTTTTGTATTCACTATTTTTTTTAATAAAT
>VXBI01004165.1:38371-50977 GCA_013397375.1 Toxostoma redivivum
AAAAAAAAAAAAGACAGGTAAAAATAGACCTGATATAGGAAAATAATAACATAGAAAACACTTCAAAACTTTTGCTGAAATAAAAATGAAAGGGATGCTATTTTGTCACAAAGACTATTTCTCCTAACTTTCAGAGTAATCTTTCTTTCCAGATCTTACATTGCCTCGTTTGATTTAAATTTTAACCAGAAATTATGGACTATCCTGAGCTGGGAGAGACCCATATGGATCATCAGAGTCCAACTCTCAGCCTTGCACAAGAGTCACCCCATGTGCCTGCGAGAGCTTCTCGAGCTCTGTCAGGTTTGGTGCTGTGACCACTTCCCTGGGAGCCACAGTGGAAGCCATAGGCTAAACTGTCAGTAATTGATGTGAGACTAGAATTTTAACCATAATCCTTATCCATATCCTGCAGATTTCCTCTGTGTGTTTTGGTCATTATTTCATTTTTCATGCTTTCATAATTAATTTTACTTGGTCTGTAATTTTCAATTTGCAACAGGCCGAGGTGTCCCTGTAGATCTTTACTAGAAAGCTTTGTAGGATCATAATTCTCTTAAATAATAAAAAAAATTGTTCTATGTTTATTTGATTATTAATGAAGTCATGAAATAAGACATGAATGAAGACATCACCCATAACAAAAGTCACACTTATAAATAGTCTTTCTCATGCTTAAGTGTCCTCATGCTCAGTACAATATTGTAGAAGTATTTTATCCATGTAACACACTATTCTGAAAACAAGTAGGTTTAGACATGCTTTTGAAATGTTGTAAAATCTTCATGTTAATAAAATACAAGTAACACTTCAGCTTCTCACTTTACAGCTACTTTTTTTATTCACAAAAATTTATTTGAAACATTAAAGTACATTTATATATTAAGGCTGAACCTTGGCAGAAAAGTTTCTTGAATCTTTCTTTCTGAAAGATTCTAGGAAACTGCATTAGTGATCAGATTTAGCCAAAGGTAGGATAATGTAGTTCTACCATAAAAATGTTTACTATTTCTGTGTTTATATTTGACTCAGAGTCCTTACTAGCATTAAATCAACGTTTCTATTTATCAAAATGGTTTCTTTCTAAACCACTGTGAAATATAAATGCATATCTAACTCTTTTTAATCCATCAGAATCAAATTTTTTTTTCAAAAACTGTGATCATGTGCAACAGACAAAAATATTCCTTAATATAATGTCTTCTCATTAAGGAATAATAAATCTTACCTCCCATGTACTGTTAAAAGTGGAACAAGAGAAAAAGGGCATTTTTATTTCCAACAAAAATGATACCTTTTTTGAATTTCAAAACATGTTTAAAATTAATGCTATGAATTTTGGCTTTCTTTGTCTCAGTTTGGTAGAAAGAGGGCTAAGCTCTCTTTAGCTTTGTAACACAGATTTACAGAGGATATTCAGTTTATATATTAGGAAAAAGACTTTTCACCATCGGGGTGATATATTCCAGACACTGGAAAAGGTTGCCCAGGGAGGTGGTGGAGTTCCCATACCTGGAGGTGTTTAAGAGGCACCTGGATCTAGTGCTGAGTGATATGGTCGAATGGTTTAGGGGTTACAGTGCCAGTGCCAAGGTGGATGGTTGGACTGGATGACCTTAAAGGTCTCTTCCAAGCTTGACAATTCTGTGATTCTACAATTTGCTTGGCAATGCAATGTAAGCCAGCAAAAGTATATCCAGATGACTTAGAGGGAATTGTAATGAGACATAGAAACTTCAGTAATCCAAATGAGAAGTTCATATTTTATCTCTGAGGGGAGTGAATGAAAGTCAGCAACATCGGTAGGACATTTGGTGCCACATCCATAAAGTTTGCAAGCTAAAGAAAATTGTCAAAATAGTTGTCAGCATCACCCAGTATTTCCTGCTGTCTGTGGTGAGACGCAAACTGGAAAGTTGTAGGGATGCAGGTTTTCTTTCTCCTAGTTATGTTACGAAAAAATGGTGGAACTGCAGTAGAAACCTGGCAAACTCCTTGGTATGAAAAAAACTGGAAATTATGGCATCCCATAAGATGACCCTGATTATATTTAAATTTAAAATTTTATGTGCAGAGTGCCTATAGTTTTTCCTAATTTCCTCCTTAAATTCAATTATTTGACTGCTTTAACATTCACTCTTCTATTGTCACCTGCACATAAATTGGAAAAATACATTGATTCAGAGAATTTTCTGCTGCAACATTCTGTCTTGATGACTTTCTCATTCAAGCAGGTTGAGGCCTGAAAATAAGCCTGATTCCATGAAGAAAGCACACAACAGCCAGTGCAAGCTGGTTTGGTGCTTTAAACCTTTAACGTTACAACTTGTCTTGAACAAAGACCTTTTGTCGTGTCCTTTGTCCAAACGACAAAGGGAAACAAGTTTTAAGTGTGGTATTATCACTGTCAAATGGAATTCCTGTACTCCTTCCAGAGTATGCATGGCATATTCTAAAGCTGGATTATGATGACATTATGCAGGTTTTCTGGCAGGTGCGGAGTAGGGAGATCATTCCTAGATGCTTATAGATGCACAGAAAACAGATGTTTTTCCACACACCAGCTGTGTTGACATATTTCAGTCACCTTGAATGCTGGTGTCTCTTTAAGTGTCACTTACGATATCTACCAGTAGATACTTGATCCAGGAGTATTTTTGATCACTTTCTGAGAGAGCTGCATGAAAAACCATACGTTAGCTATCCTGAATATATGAAATAAACCTTAAATGTTTTTCAGGCTGTGAATCCTAGTGGAATTTCAGCACTAAATGCTGACTCAAGTAGCTAATTTAGCAGCAGATTAGCTTTCTGCATGCAAATGTTCCCATTAACATCTGCAGGCTTGATTGCAGGTTTACATTTAAACAAATACGAGCACTTTTATGCATCAGAGACCAATAGACATTATTTATGTCTGAAACTTTGCAATTAGTAGTAGCTATTATTTCAGTGCATTTTTGCTGCCCCCCAGGTATAGCCTGGAAAGATATATTTGAATGTTGATGTATTTCTAAAATATTCCATAAATTTGTAGCTATGACACACTTTTCACTCTCTGTACACTGAATTTGATAGCCTATTGAAAACTATGATATAAAAAGTAATTTATTAAAAAGTTATTAATATTAAATATTTTAGCATTTCAAAGACAAAGAGAGGGGAAAAGAATGAATCATGATTATATATGAAATATCAAATTTTGTTTTCATTTTACCAAAATAAGAGCCATGACATATACTTCTTCAAATGCAGCTTCTGCATACGTAGCTTCTGTGAGCAGATGTACATAAATCTCCTTTATCTTAGCTTCCTTTTAGCCTCTGAAACAGACTTAAGAACTCTGAGATTGGTAAACTAACTTGGAAGGTAGATGGCTTCTGTGCTAGTACTGAAAATGCACATATATTGTTTTAAAGAATTGAAATAACCTTCATTATTTTGCATACAAATTACCTCCAGTTTCCATCAACACTAATCACTGGAATCCTTTGAATCCTGCGGACTATATTTGAAATACAGCCTGGACTCAGACTACTTTACCACAATTGTTGTCTCTCACTTTTTCCACATAAGAAGCTGAATTATACTTCCAAGTCACATATAGAAACAGAGATGATAGCAAGAGGAGTTAAAATACTCAACCAAAAACAACAAACAAACAAATATCCTACCAAAAGCACAAAAAAGCATTGAAGAATCTCCTGGATTTAAAATATCTAAACCAGGTGGCCTAAAGCTTTCCATTCTTCAAGTGTCTTTTGCCAATTAAGGATCAACTTTTCATATTCCAGTCTCTCAGTATCAGAAAAATTGATGCAAAATCTGTGAAATTTTTGCTATGTTTGTATCTACTTTCTAAGTAACACTGATTAATGTATGGCCCACACTTTAATTTTTGCTTCTTCATTTTCTTTTCTATGGGTCTTTTCCTGTGCTTAGGTATGTCTGTTAACTTGTCCCTCCTTCCACTGTTATCTTTTTTTTATAATATCCTTGGGACAGCCCTAATTTGTAATCCTGCTAGAGCAGGATTTAATCAGCACTATAAAAGAGGAAGCTGATTTCATGCAGGCAAGAAGCCTTTTGAAGTCTACAATTTTAGGTCACTCTTTTCAGCGTACTTTACCCCTAAAAGGCTAGAAATTGTTCTTACCTTTAGTGCCACACAGAAATTAGGCATAAAATGTGTTAATCAGTGTATTTGTTTTGGACTCACTTTTTTCCACTGAATTGGCTAAATCAGATGCTTGTTACACTTATGATCTGTAATAGACTCAAATATTACTGCAAATATGCTTCTTCTCTTTAAAAAAAATAACAGCAGAAATCTTAAGAAGTGGTATTTTTTTCCAGTAGATTTCAGAATTCAGTGGAATTTACTATTTATGATTTAATTTAAAACAGCAAGGAAAATTAATTTCTACATCCGGTCACAAGAAAAGAAAGCTCAAACAAATCTAGTTTGTAGCTCGGATTCAGTCCACAGTCTTTTTGAAAATATTTGTCATTTAACTCATTGTCTCATATAATACAGCCTCTACTACAAAGAATATTATTTTCAGTACAAGAGGGCTAAATTATCTGCTGGCAAAGGTTGGAATGGTGGTGTTCCGTTACTCTTTGTGTCTGACTTGAGAAGTCTTGTATGGAATAAACGAATAGGAATATCCAGTCATAGCCAGCAGAGGTTCATGATGGGAATGTCCTGAATAACTAACTTAATTTCTTTTTATGGCAAGGTCACCCATCTAGTTGGCCAAGGGAAACCAGTAGATGAGGTGGTTTTTGACTTTAGCAAATATTTTTGCACTCTTTTCCACAGTGTCCTTCTGGACAAAATGTCCATCTCTCAGCTGGACAAGTCCATGATACATTGGGTCAGCATTTGGCTGATGGGTCAGGCTCCATGAGGTACAGTAAACTAGCTGCATCAGGCTGGTGGTCAATCATCACTGAGGTGCTCCAGGGATAAATTTCAGAACCACTGCTTTTTAACTCAATTATAAATGCTGTGGATGCAGGAGTTCCCTCCAACCAATTTTGTTGTAAAGTCTTGGCTACAGAAGTAGTATAACCTCAAAAGCAATATACAAAGTTGAAACCATACGCTCTTAAATCAAATGAGAGACCATTCCTGGTAAGTATAACCACCTTCACATGTATTTAGTCCAGCTTCAGTTAGGCTACCTTTAGCCTAAAGGTAGTCAACCATGATAAAAAGAATGGTAGGATGCACCGGTTCTAGGGAATCTCCCAGGAAGTAGAAATTTACACAAAGGGTGTTTCAGTATGTTAGATATTGAAGTTTTAACAATGTAATGGCAGACAGAAAGCAAGGGCTGGTTTTATTTCTGTGGTCATTGTTAGCATGCAGCAGATAAATGTCTAGAATGTCCATCAACACTAAGCATCCATCTACACATTAATTTAAATGGTGTCTTTGGAAGCACAGTGGTTTCTCTAGCCAACATGTTATATTAAAAACATTCATTAATCTAGAGTGTGCCAAAAATATATTGACAAAGGGCTAGCATATCAAACTGTAAGCCATATTGACCTTCTGTCTCTATCGAAGCTGATATTTTACTCAGTTGAGATAATAAAGGTCTAACATGGAAAATAATTGCTACTGGTACCATGAGTACCCTTGCTACCAACCCCATTTACTCTCTTACCAGACCATACTGTGATGGGATTTAAATGGATTTCCAGCCAGAGGACATATCTAAATATAGGCTGTAGGTAATTCGTGACCTTGCCCACTTCCCAACACCACTTTGTGCTGATATTAAAGGCTGATGATATAACTAGAGGTGTTTGTAACTGAAAACCTAGGATAAAGTGATGGATTTAATTTAGGATAAAATGGTGGTCCAGTGTGGTCAGACATATTTAGATTCCTAAATAACATGCCTTAGGCATTTCCAGAACCTTAAATTCTAATATAACTTTTTCAATCTCATGTCAGATTAAGATTATGCTTGCCAAAATGAAGGTACACATTTCTTGATTAGAAATACACTGAATTACATTTTAATTAAGTAGAATGCAACAAAAAAGAAATAAATAAAAGTAATCCAGTGTAAATTCTTCCATTTTACTCTTTCTGGATAATATTCAACATAAATTTGCATTGTTTTTTGGTTTGCTTAGAATTTTGTTGTCGTTGTTGTTAAGGCAGGAAAAGAAATTGGTAATAAAGAAGGTATAAATGTGGGGTTGGACCAATGTATATATATGTATTTGTGTAATGATATGTAATATTCAAAAGTAGCATCTTAAGAATAAAAACAGTGAAAATGGAACAAGAAAGTGAAAGCAAAAACGAAAGGAGAAAAGCACCTCAAAAAGCAAAGTAGCCTCAAAATAAAATAGATTTTTTAGCATAATTCATAGGTGCATCAATAAACACAATTTCTGGAAATTGGAAGGGAAAGTGGCATCATTTCTGAACCCTTTCTAATCAAGATAAATTTTTTTTAAGTTAATTCTTACATTAGTCAAGAACAAAATCTGTCTTAAAATTTTCTGGCAAATTTGGATACAAGTTATTTGCTATGTTCTGATAAAAAGAACTGGCTTCTTTATTGATTTGAGAAAATAGAAATATACTGTATAGCTTTTTAAGGTGTCCTTTAACATTAAAAACATTACCAGAATTGAGGTTTGGTCCAGTATATAATTCATTATTAAAACAAAAAAAAAATTCTATAAATAATATAGATCAAATTACTTTAACTGGTAAGAGATGCATCCACATTTTTGACTGTTTAAAAAAAGATGTAGTTTTGAAGTTCTCCATTTTTATCTTTCAGCTGTACTACAGCCACAAATGTAAAATTCAGAATTAGCTAAATGAAAAAATATGACATATGCCTTCTTTTTGAAGACAGTATTATGTCATCTTTCTATATATGTTATATTAATGAACTTCTAAAGTGCTTTAGTGATACAGACAACCAAGTATGGGAATATCTAGAATAACATATGTATGTGTCATTTTGATAAGGAGGTAAGGTAGAAAGCTATTCAGCAATATTCCTCCATGCTCTGAAATTATCAAACAGAATATTTTACATTTATTTTCCATATAAGGCTTTGGTGATTAAGGAAAATGGAATTGTCTAGAGGAATATGTTTGTGATACTTCAGTGTTTCAGCAATTTAAAAAAATACTAATATGGAGATCCTGCAAGAGAAAATTGTAGTCTGCGATTAAAAAGACAAACGATTGTCCATTTTTTTGTCCAAAAAAATTCATTTATTGTCCAAATAAAATTCATATTGAACTTGGCGACAGAGATAAATTTGATATTTCTTCCTTCGTTGCCTGGAAAGGCTGTGAAACTCATGCACCTGAAGGCCTTCAAAACCTATATGGAAAAGATTTTAAGCAAGCTGATCTAATTTGAAATTTTTACAAAGTATATTGAAAAAATTACATCCTGAGGTCTCCTCAGCATAAATTTCTCTGTGAAAGTATCATCATATTTTCTCTGCGAAAGTATCATCATCTTTTCTCTGCTTTGCTTGTCCATCCCTGACAGACATCTACAGAGCACTGGTAAATTCTGCCACAATTAAACCAGTAAATAAATGCATGGGTTTTTTTTCCTTACAATAACATGTAGGAAATATGTTTTACTGGATAATGTAATTCAGAAAATAATGGAATACAGCGAGAGAAGGTATAAAAGATAATTTACAAGCAGTCTCTAGATTTACAGGAAGGCCAAAATTTACTTATTTTTGAAATTCTAGTTTGATGTAAATCAATATCTTTGAAGTGAAATATTGGAATGGTGTGCATTTAAGATGATGGCTATATTTATAAAGAGAAAAAGGAAAGATATATTTCATGTCTCTGAATGTGCTACTATCTCCTTCAAAAATATAATGAAAGAAAAATAACGTTATCTACTCTGTTGATATATTGCACACAGGGATGAAGATTATGCTTTCACAAAATCACATAAACAGAGCTTGGTGACACGTCTTGACATTATCTAGTCCAAATCTGCTCAAAGCATAATTGGCTGGAGCAAGTTTCTCAGTAGGGTATTCTGCCAAGTTTTGCATATCTCCAAAGAGGGAGACAACACGGCCTCCCAGGGAAGTTGTTTTCAGTCTCCAAACACCCTCACCCTTTTTATTTCATTTAGAGATGAAAAATTAATGAGTTTTTTAGGTGTGTCTATTTCCACTTGTCCCATCAATGCACACCACTCTGGGAGTCTGGTTGTCTGGTTTGCCCTTCAGTTCTCCCATCAGGTATTTATACTCAGATAAGATGCTGCTGATTCTTCTCTTCTACAGGATGAACATTTGCATGTCTCAGTCTCTTATCATCTGAGAAATGCTCCAGCACTTTCATTGTCTTTGTGGCCTTCCACTGGACTCACTCCAGTAAATCCCCATTTTTCCTTTATTGGGAAGTCCAGAGCTGGACTCAGGACTTAGCAGAGAGAAAGACTCACGTCCCTCAACCTGCTGGCAAATTTCTTCCCAATGAGTCCATGTAGCTCCTTCACACTTCTTTGCTGCAAAGACCAACTTGTCCTCCAGCAGGATGTCTTCTGTACTGATGCATAGGGTTATTTCCCCTTGGGTGCAGTACTTTTAATTTCCTTGTAGTGGACATTTTTCCTTGTTTGAACTTATAATTTTGTCTTTATAAATAATTTCTTCTTCCTTTGCATGATTATGTAGTTCCACCTTCTTCATTTGAAGAATGAATATGTCTAATTTTGGGGATGCATGACTTCTAAAAATGTAGTGTTTGGGTATACTATTCTGTGAAGTATTTTAGAACCATCTTTGAGACGTGGGAAATCATGCATGTACAAAATAATGAGAATTTATAAAGTGGAAACCCTGTAATTTAAAATCTATAATTTAGTTTTTGTTCATCACATCATAATTTCAGTATTTTATGAAAGGGTTGTTTATTCACTAAATAATGCTTAGAAGTGGTTTAGTGCTAGGAAATACCATCAAAGTTAGTGAAATGGTAGAAGTTTCAATATATAAATGTTACAAATTTGCTCTGGAGTCATAGAAACACAATACTTGCCCTCAAAGAAGCTCTGCATGATGGGTTTTGTGGGCTTCTTGTTGTTTTGCTTTGTTGGGTTTTTTCTTTCTTTCCCAATTAGGATTAACAAAATTAAAAATACCTTGTAGCTTATATTTAGAGGATTTTCTAAGGGAATATTTTATAGTTTACAGAAAAAAGTTTAGCCTTTATCACTTTCCAGAATAAACTTTGTTACTTCTGGGGTATTTCTCTCTTTTTTTTAAATTTTATAATAAAGTTTTTAACATACACTCTTCATTTTAAAATTCAGCTCAAAGACAATTTTTGTAGACTCCCTTTCATTATCAGACCACTGGAGGCAGGAAGGGAGTTGGTTTTCAAAGGAAAGAATAAACACTGAGAATTTTGTTGTCTTCCATAAACAATTTTAGGAAACAAAGTAATACTTTCTCTATTTGAATTTTTCCCAGGAGGAGTAGACTTTTTTCCTACTAGATAGTTGTTTTAGATATGAGAAAGTTTGCACTACTGAGCATGTAAAGAAGTTGAATCTTGGAATGTGGACAAAACCTGAAATTTACAACTGCAATTACCAGTTGATGAAGGCTTAAAAACATTTGGGGTGTGAAAATAGTGGCACAGAGAACCGATCAAACTCCAAACCTCTGTCCAAAAAAGCACGTGTCCTATGCTGAACTCTGTAGCAATGGCTACTGTTAGAGATCAGGCCAGTGTGGTTTTGTGAATGTGCATTCTTTGATGTCATTCTCTATGTCTTCACTGCAGTGAAGTAATTCCAGAAGCAGGGCTTTCTCTTGTATCTTAGATTCCAAAAAAAATAATTCCAAAAAAATAAGTAAACTTATAAAGATCTCTTTGTGTATCACTTCTGTTTTTTTTCAAGAAAGCTGCAAGACAAGTTTTGATAGATGGTTGAATTTTATTTCCTCTCGTGAGACCATTAAAAATGTTAATGTAAACTTTTTTAGATGTCTAAGAGACTAAGTCAGGAAAAGTGGGAGGATGATATAGTGGAGAGAGAGGAGAGAAAGGTTAAACTTCTTTGTGAAATGCCAAGTTGTGAGCAGTGTGCTTGTTCTCACAGATATAATGTACAATCTGGCATTTGGCTTATGTGGAGTAGGAACAGAAGAACAAAGGACTCTGGGTATATATTTGTGCTTATCAGTAAGAGAGTATCTTTTCTTGTTCTACAGAGTCTTCAACATGTAACAGATGCAACCAAGCAAACTGATTTTCCTAATGCAATCTGCTGCTCCCTTCCCCATCTCCTTTTTTTTAGAAATATATATTTTGAGTATTGAAACAGTGCGGACCTTGATGAAAGTATAACTTATCTTAGCTGAAACCCGTAGGAAAAGAAATGTAACCAGGAACCCATCGCAGATGCTACACTGTGTTATAATAAAACCATTTAAAGAAGGATTTAGTTGAGAGATTGCTGTACTGGTGATTATGTCAATTTGCATTATTTGACTTTGTATTCCACTAATATCAAGCGGTTTGCTACTTTGGAAGTACTAGAAAGAGAAATTGCAATTGACCACAAGCTTTTCATTACTCACTCCATTCCTCCTTCCTTCCCTTCAAATGACACATTCTGCTGAGGCACAAAAGGGAATTTTTGCAGTGCTGTGCAGTGTTAGCTCTGAGCTGACAGAATATGCACCTGGACTTCTTTTCTCTGTCACAGCAAATGCATGGTAAAGGAGATGTGATAATGGTATCTTCCAATTACACCTGCTGAAGTAGAAACTTCAGAAGAGTATATACTGCTGAAATAGCCATAGGTAAAACTCATCTTCACGAGGACCTTGTAACAGCCCCTTGTCTTTAAGTTTTGTTTCATTTTTTTTCTCTTTGAGAAGACAGTCAACAGAACACAGTGATTCTACAGAATGGCTTTTATGAAATATAGTGTTTACTATGACTGCTATACAAGCATGCAATATCCAAGCCATTTTTTGTTTCAGAAAAGTAACTTAGGAGCTAGAATTAAAAAAAAAAGTTCTCTTAATTGCTATTGAAGTATTAAATAAAGGAAAAAGTAGGCAGATGGTAATTTTCATCTTATTTTTTCGTGTCCGTCCTACCTTTGATGCACCACGTTTTAAAGCCATAAAACTCTGACAAGGACCACACACACATTTACTGGCATGAACCATGCAAAGGACAACTACAACAAGCAGTAACAGGCACAACTCAAATATACTGAAGAACATCACACAGAACTGAATAGTGAGGAAGATTGTAAGACTATTATATCTATATTGGTTTGACTGTGTTGCTTAGGTCTTCCTTTCATTTAGGTTTGAGCAAGGAAAGGGATGCCACAGCCTCCACTGTTTGAAAACCCTCATAAACATCAATTAAAGAAAATTTATTTATTTTCCTTATGCTTCCTCATTCCTCAGCACAGAAGAATCTCACTTTTTTAAGGTTGAAGAGACCCAGATCTCTCATCCACATGCTCCAGCTTTGGCCATCATGAACTAACTCCACTGATATCTCTTTCATGTCTTGTTTTGTTTGTGTAAGTGAACAATTATTTTTATAAACAGATACTTTTCTTAGGTACAGTATTTTGAAAGTTAATTACTGAATGCTAAACTGGAACAAATTCTGTTCTCTCAAGCTTCTGGAAATGAGTCTGCATTAGAAAGGTTCATATGCCCCATAGGGTGCTATTAGGTTAGATTCTGACAGGTCTCAAATTATTTCTCCTGAAGTCTATTAAACTGTCTCATGCTTGTGCTGATTTTAGAAATAATGTCAGTTTTAAGTCACCTTAAAATGTGGGGCTTTCTTTCCCTTCTGTAATTGGGTTATACATGATGTGAAAGAAATGAGTTCATTGTGTATTGTGTTCATTCTGTGTTGTGTTAAAGTACATATTTCATTTTTATCACTTTGTTTATCAATTAAAGAGCATTAAGTTTCCCGTCACTTTTGTTTTCGTTATGAGGATTTTATCCTTGCCCGTCCACATGCATATCAATGTACAGAGGTTCAGCATGATAAGTATTTGTTGTGCTTACCTCTGAATTATGATTCTGTCATAAATATATAGACAATGGAAGGATAAGAAATACATAATAATATCTTTGGTGAAGAGTAACTGGCAAGGTTGCCAGTGAAAAATAAGGAAAAAATGCCTGTGTTTCATTCTGTCCTTATTCTGCTGCAACCCAATGTATTTGGAGGAACAGATTCTGCAGCCTCTCTAAGCTACTTGTGTTCCTCCTGAAGTAATTAACTACTGCTGTCAGATTTGAGTTCCCAGAAGGACTGATGCAGTGGTATTTTATTAATGATACTCTGCAGTAAAATGTGTAATGAATTGTGCTGTTTCATTTCACAGAAAATCCTCTTGGTTGCTAGGGGTGCATATTTCTCTAGTAAGCTCATATTAAGGGTAGCTACTTCACTAAATGTCCCTCTGTAAGTGATGTGAATATATGTCTTTCTTTCTTTCTTTCTTTCTTCCTTCCTTCCTTCCTTCCTTCCTTCCTTCCTTCCTTCCTTCCTTCCTTCCTTCCTTCCTT
>VXBI01004166.1:0-38200 GCA_013397375.1 Toxostoma redivivum
GAGGCTCCATCTCTGGAGGAGGACACAGCTCGGGTGGATATGCATCAGGCTCTGGCAGTGGCAGATGCAGCCCCCACAGTGGGGGGATGAGCTCTGGAGGTTGGAGTGGCTCTGGCAGGAGAGGCTCCATCTCTGGAGGAGGAGGAGGAAGCTCAGGTCATGGAGGATCCAGTTACGGCACTGGTGGGTCCATCAGTGCGGGAGAAGGAAGCGCAGGGTATGGAGGAAGCTCTGGCAGGAGAGGATCAATCTCTGGAGGTGGAGGAAGCTCAGGTCATGGAGGATCCACTTATGGCAGTGGTGGGTCCATCTGTGGAGGGGAAGGAGGCTCAGGGTTTGGAGGAGGGTCTGGATATGGGGGTAGCTCAGGGTATGGAGGAGGAAGCTCTGGCAGGAGAGGCTCCATCTCTGGAGGTGGACACAGCTCCGGAGGGTTGGGATCAGGCTCTGGTGGTGGTGGGAGCAGTTCTGGAGGAGGAATCAGCTCTGGGTATGGAGGAAGCTCAGGCAGTGGAGGATCAAGCTCTGGGTGCATTGGTGGTGGAGAAGGAGGTTCAGGGTATGGAGGAGGATCAGGATATGGAGGAAGCTCCAGCAGGAGAGGCTCCATCTCTGGAGGAGGAGGAAGCTCAGGTCATGGAGGATCCAGTTATGGCAGCGGTGGGTCCATCTGTGGAGGGGAAGGAGGCTCAGGGTTTGGAGGAGGGTCTGGATACGGGGGTGGTTCAGGGTATGGAGGAGGAAGCTCTGGCAGGAGAGGCTCCATCTCTGGAGGTGGACACAGCTCCGGAGGGTTGGGATCAGGCTCTGGTGGTGGTGGGAGCAGTTCTGGAGGAGGAATCAGCTCTGGGTATGGAGGAAGCTCAGGCAGTGGAGGATCAAGCTCTGGGTGCATTGGTGGTGGAGAAGGAGGTTCAGGGTATGGAGGAGGATCAGGATATGGAGGAAGCTCCAGCAGGAGAGGCTCCATCTCTGGAGGAGGAGGAAGCTCAGGTCATGGAGGATCCAGTTATGGCAGCGGTGGGTCCATCTGTGGAGGGGAAGGAGGCTCAGGGTTTGGAGGAGGGTCTGGATATGGGGGTAGCTCAGGGTATGGAGGAGGAAGCTCTGGCAGGAGAGGCTCCATCTCTGGAGGTGGACACAGCTCCGGAGGGTTGGGATCAGGCTCTGGTGGTGGTGGGAGCAGTTCTGGAGGAGGAATCAGCTCTGGGTATGGAGGAAGCTCAGGCAGTGGAGGATCAAGCTCTGGGTGCATTGGTGGTGGAGAAGGAGGTTCAGGGTATGGAGGAGGATCAGGATATGGAGGAAGCTCCAGCAGGAGAGGCTCCATCTCTGGAGGAGGAGGAAGCTCAGGTCATGGAGGATCCACTTATGGCAGTGGTGGGTCCATCTGTGGAGGGGAAAGAGGCTCAGGATATGGAGGAGTGTCTGGATACGGGGGAGGGTCTGTGTATGGAGGAAGCTCAGGATATGGAGGAGGAAGCTCGGGCAGGAGAGGTTCAATCTCTGGAGGTGGAGAAGGAGGAAGCTCAGGTCATGGAGGATCCAGTTATGGCAGTGGTGGGTGCATTGGTGGGGGAGAAGGGGGCTCTGAGTGTGGAGGAGGGTCTGGATATGTGGGAGGGTCTGGATATGGGGGAGGCTCAGGGTATGGAGGAGGAAGCTCGGGTAGGAGAGGATCAATCTCTGGAGGTGGAGGAAGCTCCATCTCCAGAGTTTGGGGATCGAGCTCTGCTGGCACCCGTAGCCCTGGCAGGGTGGGGGAAGGAGGTTGGGATTGCTCGGGAGGGGACAGTTATTATGGAGGAGGGACCTGTGGTTACGGGACACCCAGCTGCAGAGAAGAGACTGAGGAATGCAGATCTGGAGGAGGATGGTCTTCTCCAAGGCCAGGTTACTGGTCTGCCTATGGAAGTGGCACAGGTTCCTCTGGAGATGCTGCCCACAAGTAAAACTTGGATGCAAAATCTCACCAGTGGAACAGGATGAAGCTGTTCCCTCATTGCCAGGGGCAATGGGACTTTCCTGCTGTCACCACTCGTCTGGACAGGCTGTGCACCATCCTGAGCTCTCCCTGCACAACCATCCCTGGACTCTCCATCCCGCTCCTCTGCTGGATGCTGATATTGTGACGGTGTGCCTTTCTTGGCCTTTCTCAGAACTTTTAATCTCTGGCTGTCTGGAACCTTTATCTTTGGCAACTAAAGGCTTGAAACCCTGTCTGGTGTGTTTATTTTGGTCTGGGGGAGGGCAGGACTCTGATGTCTCTGATGAGATGTTTGATATAACTTTCCATATAAATGAATTAATGGAAATCTGATCCAGGAAAAAGCTCCTGGAAAAAGTGAAAAAGTGGAAGAAGGTGGCTGGAAAATAATGACAAATACAGATTGTCTGCTGTAAAAATGGGGTTTAGGGTCAAGTCCTTTAGGTCTGGTCTGACCAGTCAGCCAGGACACGTGGCTACACCTCAGATCCATCATTCCCTCCAGGAGTCACTCATTAAATAATTTGGGGGCAGATCCTCTGTGTAGCTTTTTTTTTTGGCACTGCAGTTGCAAATGAAGAAAGGAGCAGAAAGTCTGGTGTTGGGAGTTGAATAATTTCTTTTATTTTCTGTGGAATTTTTTCCCCATTGTTATGCTAAGTACTTGTGGCCACAAGTTAGTTGCCTCTCACCGGAAGGTGAGGGGGGGTGGGGAATGGACCGGCTCTGCCCACAGCACCGGGAACTGAGCTCAGGAAAAAGGAGCCTGTGGCCAAAGGGGACTAAAATTGAGCTGTACTGTTCTGTTCTGTTGTCAATTTCTAAAGTTGTTGTTGTTTTTATGCTGTTTGCCTGGTTAGATATATTAGTAAAGAACTGTTATTCCTATCCCCATATCTTCTGCCTGAAAGCGTCTGATTTCAAATTATAGTGATTGAAAAGGAGCGGGTTACGGGAAAAGGGGGTCTTGCCTCTCCTTGGCAAATACCTGTCTCTTAAACCAAGACATCTGGGAATAATAAAGTCTCATCTCACTTTTGGTTCAGTTTTCCCCCTGGAGTCCCAAGTTAAGGTGAGATAGGATGTACCTGAGGAAACATTTCTTGGCCAACATCTGATTTTGGGGTTGTCCTGTGCAGGGCCATGAGTTGGACTCGATGATTGTTGTGTGTCACTTCCAACTCAGCATATTCCATGATTCTATCATCTTATTCAGTGATGATTTTTATCACAGTAAACAAGATATTCCCTAAATTTCTTCCAGAACCTCCTTAAAGTACAATCAAAAGTTCTAACAAATCCCAGAGCAGGCAAAACCTCATCTTTTATGATAAAAAGTGGGTAATTCTGCACAGTGTAGAAGGTCACAGGGCTTTGGTTTCACAGATAAATTAATTGTGCAGCCAGGGTGTTTCTCATCTCTAATCAAAAGAAATAAAATTTCATAAATAATAAAAATATCAGATTATTTATAATAAAAGTATTGAATATAAAAATATTGGACTAATATAATTATCTGATCAATAACCTAGTTATCAGATTAATAATGAAAATATTGAATTATGGATTAAATATTTGATTATTAGACTAATAATAAATCTATCAGATTAATAATTAGAATATTGGATTACTAACAAAAATATCTGCTTAGCAAAAAAAACCTGAATTTATGATATAAATATCTGATTAATAGCAACATATTTTATTACTAATAAAAAGATGAGTGCTGTGGTCAGGTCTGACTGGTTTTTATTGATCTCTTTTTTAGCGTGAAAGGACAAAATTAAGAAAATCCTGTTCTGCTCATCAGCGGAGCCATCAAGGGCTGCCTGCTTTCCTGAGCCAGGTGTTCCAGCACCTCCTTCCATATCTAACTATCCCTGTCGGAGCAGGAGGGGAAAATCTCATCTGGCATTTGAGTTGTCTAAAAATACCATACTTTTAATATTTACAGTGGTTCCTTTTTTCCAGCAGCTTTTGATCTGGTTCCTGCTGGTTCTGCAAGGAGAGTGTCTGGCCCAGTTTAGGACCTTGGACCACATGGATTTAAGACCAACACTGATATTTAGGTCTTTGGACCACAGAAATTTAAGACGAAGGCTGAGATTGAGTTCTTTGGACCATTCAGGTTTGAGCTGGGGTGATCAAGCGGATAGTTTTCTTTCCAGTGCCAAAGCACATTGAAAAATGTGTGGAAAACATAAAAAGAAGATGCAATGTTGATGTTTCCACACATGTCCACTGCTGGCTCTTCATTGGCTTGTCCCTAAGTTCATAGAACAACAGAATCATTGAATATCCTGAGCTGGGTGGGACCCACAAGGATCATCCAAGTCCAGCCTCTCTTTCAAATGTCAATTTGAGATCACACAATTTTTTGGTGGAAAATGTCACAAGATTGACTCCACAAGACTGCAGACATTTTGAGTTTTGGCGTTCAGCAGCTGAGCTGAAGACATGGGAAGAAGAGGATCAAAAGAGGGGGCCCTGGGCTGAAGTCTTGGGGTGTGTTTCCCGTCACCACCGGGCTGTGGATGCTGAGAGAAGGAGTTTGCTGACACCCTGTGCCCAGGCAGGGCAGGAACCTCCAGGAGTGCTGGCGGATGAGCAGGATCTCAGGAATGGGGGGCGGACAGGGAGCAGGGAGGAGCTGGAGAAGGTCAGTTCTCTTTGGAGCTGCTGTTGGCTCTGTCTCATTGCTGGTTTCATGCCAGAGGCTCACACATGTTTTACAGAACATCCCAGGCTGAGTCAGCCTTGGAGCATGAGCTTGTGGGGAACGTCAGCTTTCATGGATTAAGGACCTCGTTGTCCAAGTGCTGTCCTAAATATTATGTCCCACTGCTGTAACAACCTCCTGCTTGTTTCCAGGTGTGAATTGGCTATGGAATATCCAGAGCAGGAAGGGACCCATGAGGATCTTTGAGTCCAACTCCTGGCCCTGCACAGACACCCCAAAAATCCCACTAATTACAAAATCCCACCTCCTGAGATCATTGTCCAAATGTTCCTGGAGCTCTGGCAGCCTTGGGGCTGTGACAATTCCCTCGGGAGCCTGTTCAGTACCCGACCACCCTCTAGGGAAGAACCTTTTCCTGATCTCCAGCCTGACCCTCCCATGGGAGACAGTCACAATCTGCTGTTAGTACAGGGCGGGGTGTGATGGTTCGTTTGATCTCAGAGGTGCAAACAGGCAAACAGCGGGGGACAAATCAGTTTATTCACAGAAATGCATTTTTATTAAATGCCAACAACTCAGTTGTGATAGAGGGGAAAGATATAGGAAACAGTATAGAGAGAAAAAGAGGGAGATTGGGGAATAGCTACCAACAGACGAGACGGGCATCCTCGTGGGCCAGCCAGCGGACGGGTCTTCATCCCTGGTGGGATCCCAAAAGCTTCTCCAGAGGGTCACTCTTTCACACTCCCTTCCCAAAGCGACTGGCTTCTGGCCAAGAGGTGGGAAGATTTATGGGCCATTGTGAGGTGCTCTGAGAGGCAGGTGCGGATGCGCAGTGCAAGCAGTCTTCAGTTGGTACCATGAGAGCACAGCCCAGTGAGCACAACACACCTGCACTTGACAAGCATCCACCTTGGTCAGGCCAGACAGCCATTGGCCAGAGTCAGTCTGGGTGGGGTCCTCGGGGTCTTCTTGCGACAGTCGTGAGGCAAAAATGAGGGAAACTTGGGAGTGACCCTTACAGAGAGCTCCAGGCATTCCCTGGGTCCTGTCCCTGGTCCCCAGAGCAGAGATTGGAGCTGCCCCTCAGGACAAAGCTGCAGCCTCCAATGAGCCTGCCCTCAGACTCCTCTGGCTGGACAAACCAACCCTCAGCTGCTCTTTGTGTGGCCCCTCCAGACCCTTCCCCATCATCACAGCCCTCCTTTGGGTGCTCCAGGATTCTCCAGGATGCTCCTGGCACCCCCAGGAACCGAATTGGGGGCCCAAATGCACTAGATACCACCATCTAGTGGGAGGAAAATGCTGTGCTACTGTGGGGCTGGTCTTTGCCCCAGTTCTCCCAGTCTGACTGGTGGAGTTTTTTACATCTTTGCTGTGCAGATGTGACCAGAACAAGATGTTCCCTCCTGATTTACTTTGGCAAAAAGCCGTGGAATTAGTAATGGCTGTATTGTAGGACCATGAAAATTGTGGGGCTCATTGCTGGGCCTCTTTCCAAAATTCCTGGTGATTAGAGGAGCATTAGTGAGCTGCGATTAGCCTGGTGTACAGGCTACATCCAACCCTCCCTGTCCTGGGAGGGAGCTGCAGAAAGGTGGCTGCTCTGACACAGATGCACCAAGCTCCACCAGCTGGGTGGGAGAATTGGAGAAGAGCCTGGTGTGCTTCAAACCTGGGGACCTTCCGCTGTCAAGTGAGGCATGAACATCCTGTCTCCTACAGCAGTTTGTGTGGGATGGGGTGGAACGGGGAGAGGGAGGCAGAGCTGATGCTGTGAGCCTGTAAGCTACAGCCCAAGGGGGGCATCAGGTGGCCTCAGGTATCTTTTGGGGACTCGGGGTCATCAGGGGTCAAGTGGGCTGGAAGCCAGAAGAGAGGTCCAATGGATGAACCTTTTGTGATATTCAGGGCTGTGAAAATTCAGAAGTTTGGCTCAGAAAAGTGGAAGAAAACTCAATTAAACCATGATATTTTGCAATTTATTCTGGGAGGACGACCTGGACCCAGCCATGACTCTCTTGGCTCTGGCCACAGGAAGGAAATAAAGACTCTGTGAACTTTTTCTTTGCTTGAAAAGCTCAAAAATTTCAAGGCAGGTGCTGTGAGAACCCTGCTCAGGGCCCTTGCGGTACCTCAGGAGTACCAGGAGGAGGATTCAGCAGAGCCCAAGGAGAGACAAACTGGAGGCACAAAATGAAGCTGAGTCAAAGCAGCTCCAGGCCAAGTGTCCTCCCCGGGCTCCAATCCTGCTCTTCCAGCTGGGAATGCCAGGGACGCTGCCCCTGTTTAAATGAAACACAGACTTCAATCACTGCCCTGTGTGGGTGTAATTGATAGCGCTGTCAAGAACCCCTAATTAAGCTGCTTGTCTTTCCAGCTGCCTCATCCTATCAATTATCTCCCTTGCAGGGCCCAGGGCAAAATGTTCCAGAGCAGAACATTTGCAAATAATGAGGTACAGGGAAACCTTTGGCATCAGCTGCTCTTGGAAAACAGAATTCCAGCAAAGCTCCTGGTAACCAGATTTGTTTTTCATCAGCTTTCTTGTGAAAAGTGGTGAAAACTGTTTTGACAAGCCCAGGAATTGAAAAAAAAAATTAAAAAATTAAAAATTCCTGAAAAACAAAGGAGAGAAATGAGCAGGGGAAATATTATCCTGTGTCTTGATGATTTGAAATGCCTAAATGTTAATGTCCAGAAAAAAACACTGACTGAGGTTTGAGACTATTGCAAAAGCTCAGGATTAATCTGGTGGAGTAGCAGAAGAAAATTATTTCTTCTGAGTGATCTGAATGAAACCTTCAACATTTTTTGTTTTGAAAGAGACTTTGGCAGGAAGCCATGACCAGAGAGATGGAATCTTAGCTCCACCTCAGGCTCTCAGCAGCCCTGTGAAACTCCTCAGCCTTTTCTTCTCCATCTGTCAAGACACTCCAATAAATCCATTTTTATTTGCCTTGAGCTATCCTGAAGATTTTAATTACAAGCTCCCATATAAAAGATAGTGACAATGAGTAGCAGATGGATTAATAAGGAATTTTGCAGGATACAGGTTGCTCATTCCTTAATGCTCTGCCCACCACAGCCACCTTACAACTGCTCGCAATTAAATTATTAACCAGTGTCCAATCAACAGCCTTGGGACAGATCCTCCTAGTTCCAAAGCTCTTTATTGCCTTCTCCATGTGAGTTTTGTTTTCCAGGTGTTCTACACAATCAAAGCCAAAGACTTAACAAGAATCACAGAATCATGTATTGGGTTGGAAGGGAACTTAAAACTTGTCCAGTTCCACCTGTGCCATGGGCAGGGACACCTTTTACTTCCAGGGTGCTCCAAGCCTCATCCAACCTGGCCTGGGACACTTCCAGGAAGGGGCCAGCCACAGCTACCCTGAGAAATCCATTCCAGGGCCTCATCAGCCTCACAGGGAGGAATTCCTGCCCAATATCCCATCCAGCCCTGCTCTCTGGCAGTGGGAAGCCCTTCCCTGTGTGCTGTCCCTCCATCCCTTGTCCCAAGACTCTCTCCAGCTCTCCTGGAGCCCATTTAGGCACTGGAAGGGGCTCTAAGGTCTCCCTGGAGCCTTCTCCTCTCCAGGCTAACCCTCAGCTCTCCTACCTTGTCTCCATGGCAGAGGAAATTGTCTTGGAAGAAGGAAGCACTCTCCAGGCCATTTCCTAAGCTGTCTTTACTGTAGGGAAGGAGGACAAACTAACCCAACAGAAGAATCTGAGCTCACTGCATGATTTACACCTAGAGAAATTCCACTGGATTTCACAAATGTTCACTTGTACTGCATATTTAAACCTCTCAATTTCTGCCAGGTACAGCAAACCCCAGGAATAGCCCAAATTATTCCTTTTGACCAACCAAACCCCACTCCTGAGATGTGTATAAAGGAGGAGCCCTGAGGTGTTGGAGCAGAGGGGTCCTTCTGGGCTGTGTCCTCTCTTCCATCGTGTCTTCCAGCACGAGCTAGCAGCTGTCAGCTGGGTGAGCTTCCCATGGGAGAAGATTCTTCTCACCATCCTTTGCTTCTAGTGGGTTTACCCTAGGTTGAAGCAGCACTTTCCCCTCCTGGCATTGTTTGGGAGAGGCTGTGAAGCCTGCAGCCATGGCCAGAGGCTCCAAAATAAAAGGGATAGAAATGGGTTTGTTCCAGGCTCTGGGGAGATCAGGGGTGCTGGGGCACCAGTGGGTTGGTGGGCAGATGTGGAGGTGCTCAGCTGGTGCAGGTCAACAGGGACCTCCTGCAACCCCTGGGTGTGAAGGTCAACCCTGAAATCCAGCAGACCCAAAAGCAGGAGAGGGAGCAGCTGAAGAGCCTCCACAGCCAGTTTGCCTCTTTGACTGACAAGCTGAGAGTTGAGAGAAGACTTTGCCATTCCAGACTTTGATATCTCTTCTTCTCCACTGCGGTTCATGAGCCTTGAGCTGCTCTTAGTGTGTGTGACCCTGGTGCCATGAGTGCAGGTGGAGCTTGTTATGTTTTTTGATCTGATTTATGCTCTTAAATGCTTCAGTGAACTGCATCTGGTTTTATTATTAATATGGGAGGGAGCTGTTCCTCCAAAGTGTCTGGCAGGGTTTTGGCACTGTTGGCTTCTTTCTGCAGCCAGACTTTTTTCCATGGTCTCTTATCCATGACTGAGGGTTTCCACTTTCAGCCATTGATGCAGATTTATTTGAAGTTTGATGTTTCTGTAGCTGCCACAAAGACTGTGCTATCCAGGGCTCCCTTGGAGAAGGGATGAGCAGCAAACTCACTTTGCTCCAGGATTCATGGATTAATGGAATCATGGAATTACAGAATATGATAAGTTGGAAGGGACCCACCAGGACCACTGAGTCCAGCTCCTGGCCCCATGCAGGACACCCCAACAATCCCAGCACGTATGGCTTGGGTTGGGATGGACCCCAAGGCTCACCAGTGGAGGCAAGTTCCATTTTCTGCTGGCAGTCTCAGGATCCACAAATCTTTTTTTCTAAACTGAGTTTAATTCACTTTGGAAAGAGACTCAAGGCTCCTATGTAAACCACAAGTATCAACTCCCAGCTCCTTCTTTCCTTACTAAGAGTTCCAAGAGCTTGAGGAGGAAAAGTGGAGGCATTTCAAGAAGCTGAAGTCCCACCATTGAGAGGTGAAAGAGCTGAGTTTTGTGATCCAGAGGAGGCAATATGACCTGGAAAACATGAAGGAAGAGGTGAGATGGATAGGATTTACTGTCTAGATCCTATGTGTCACATCCCAAATTGTGTTTTCTACAACTTTGTGGCATCTATAAAAAAATGGGGACAAATTTTTTAGCAGAGCCTGTGGCAGTAGGACAAGGGGTGATAGTTTCAAACTGGAAGATGGTGGATTTCAATTAGATAAGAGGAAGAAGTTCTTCCCTGTGAGGTTGACGAGGCCCCAGAATGGATTTCCCAGAGCAGCTGTGGCTGCCCCACCGCTGGAAATGTCCAAGGCCAGGCTGGACAGGGCTTGGAGCAGCCTGGGACAGTGAGAGCTGTCCCTGCCCATGGCAGGGGTGGCACTGGATGAGCTTTACTGCCCTTTGCCACCCAAACCACTCCATGATCCCACAATTTCTTTCATCTTTATCAAAAAGAGTTGCCTCACACTGGCTGCATTCGTCTAGGGAGACTCCTCCCAGAGCTGAGCAGGGTAGGATTATCTCCTTTTGGATCCTTTTGATTATTGCAAAGAACTAATTCCACCAAATTAGATCATGGGATGAGCTACAGCTCTCAGAAAATTGCTGAAATTGCTTCAGCAGGAATTTTGGCTTCTCACATGGGTTCAAAGCATCCAATGAATGGGTAGAATTATGACTCACCAGTAATTCAGCACCAGTAGAAACTGGTATAATTTCCAGACCATCTAATTCATTATATAGTTTATAACGGGAAGCAATGGGAAACCTTAATTATTAGTTCCAGTTAGGGCAGAGTATTGGTATCCTGCAAACAAAACTCAAACACAGTCTGGCAGCACAGGGATATATGTTCAGACTTCTTGGAGTATTTTATAATTGATTATTGATTTTGGAAACATTTGGCTTTCCTAAAAAAAGCCCAAATAGCCCCCAGATTAGGACTCTCAAAATAAGCAGGATTTTCTCTTTTAGAGGTAGGAATGATGAGACAGAAGACAAGAAAAGGCAGGATGTCTCATGTCCCCCCAGAAGGTGTCATCTTTGCAAACATCACGTGGTGACACTGAGCAGCATGGGGGTCATGCTCTCAGAGATGCCTGAGGGAGGCACAATAAGCTCTCAGACAAGCTCCAGGAGGCCAAGGATGAGCTGGCATGGGTGCTGCAGGACTCCCAGGAGCTGTGGAATGGCCCTGGATATTGAGAGTACAGCCTACAAGACTCTGCTGGAGGCTGAGGAGAGCAGCTGGGTACCACCACAGACCTGTGTGGGCAGTGCTGGGTCCTTGGGGCTCCTCCAGAGCCTCAGGAGGGTAGAAAGTGCTAGAAATACTCATTCCATCGTGGGTAATCTTTTGACCTCCTTCTCCTCCAGGATGTGCCTCAGGAGCCCTGTTGGAGTACGTAAGATAAAGGTTTTCAGTTTTCCTTACAAAATTAAACCATATCACTGTGGCTTGGAGGGGGAGGAGAAGAAGGAAGGGGAGAAGGGAGGTTGTGTCCTCCTCAGGAGTGACTCCTGTAATGCTTTCCCACAGAGTGATTTCCATGGGCTCTGGGACTGACCTGGGATGTGGGTCTGGACAGCCCAGAAGATTCAAGTCCTCCTGCAGTGCTGCATCTTGACCCCACAACATTTGTGTCTCTCATGGAGGATTCACCTCTGAAGCGTGGCTCCATAGTGAGGAAATTTATCCTTGGTTCTCCTGGCTGCATTCCCAGGGGAGAGGAATTTAGGGCTAGAGCTGGGGGCTCAGTGTTTCCAGACACAGGGGCACTTGGGAGGTGTGGGAAGAGCTGCAGGGCAGCCAAGAGCATGGGAAGCTCCGCTCAGCCATGAGCGATGTATGGGCCAGGGGCGAGGATTTCAACTGGACCTCCTTGTCCTAGGAACAGCCAGAGCTGAACTTCAGCTGTGAGGGTTGTGACAAGCAGGATTTAAGGGCTAAAGCAGAAAAATAAAGGTCCTGCTCCACTTTTAGGGCTAAAAATAACCTCAACTCTTCCTCGACATGAGAGAGAGGCAGATTGGGTGTGAGAACACTGGAGCATCAGGAAACCACATCAGAGAAGCTCCACCACTGGGATCACATCAAAAAGGGACACTTGGAACATTTAAAACCCTCAAATCCTTTTGATTTCTACTCTTTCTTTAAAGGGTTGCTGGTTGTGTTGGGGCACTTACCCTCTTATCACTCAATTCCTATTTCCCTTTTATTTTTCCTCATTAAACCTTTGCTATCTCTGTGCCATACTGTGAGATTTAATCCAGAATCTTTTACCTAAAGTGTTCTGGGAAGTGTTTCTGGAAAGGAGCTCATAAAAGTCTCTCTGATGTAGCTTTAGGAGAGTCAGTGGAGTTGTGTGGTGGGACACAAGGGGTCATGGGAAGGAAGGGAGGAAGGGAGGAAGGAAGGAAGGATTTTAGTGATGTCTTGGGAATGGTTGGTTGTTCATGTGAAGGCAAGGAAGCCATAAAGGAAATCTTGATTCAGAATTCCACCTGCTAGAGTCAGCAAAGATTAATTACTCCACTCATGCTCCTTGGACACACATAAATTACACCACCCTCACTTCTCCTGGGATGACTCAATGGGTTTAAACCTTTTGCTCCTTTTCCAGTAAAATTAATGGAGAACCAACATGTTACTGTTTGCTTTTAGATGTTTACCAAAAGTACCAAAATGCCCATTATTTAATTGCACAAGACATATCTAATGATTAGAAGTCTTAATTAAAACAGAGGAGGCAGAGTGGTCTGGAGAGAGTCATGGAATCATGGAATGGTTTGGGATGGGAAGAACCTTAAAGCCCATCCAGTTCCACACACTGCCATGGGGAGGGACAACTTCCACTAGACCAGGTGGCTCCAAGCCCCTTCCTGCCTGGCCTTGGACACTTAGAGGGGTGGGGCAGTGCAGATCCAATGATGTAGATACAGTCTTTGGTTGGTGTAAATTTAAGCTCTTTTAAGATTATTTGCACCAAATTTGACTCCTGTCTGAATTCAACGGGTGTTTTAAAATTCAGAATAAAGCCATCTCAGTCTTTGCATTTTTATGTCGTGTCTGCCACAGATGTGTGATGAAAAAACACATTTTTTTTAATATCACTTCAAAATCTGCTGGAAGAGGGTATTATGGGGGAAGAAGCCCCATAATGTGCTTGGTTGGTTTTTCAATGCAGTTTTCAAGGTCCTATGAGTATGATTCAGGCTTTCAGAAAGATCAAAGAGAGATCTTTTTGTTTCATTGTACATTTGAGCAGATTGAAAAAGAAACCAGAAATTAATAACATAAATCAACATAAAATCTATAGTTAAAAAAAAAAGTACTGAAGTGTTTTGTTATTAAACTGATGAAAGAGCACAACAAAGAAATGAACCTGAGGTTGGGCAGATATATTTTACCAAAGGCGAAATCCAGAGTAAAAGTCTTATCTCACCAAAATTACCAGGATTCAGAACTGGAAGAGCTTCCTCTTCCCCCACACTCTCATGTGATAAGAAGATACTTCCCAATCAAATATGAGAAGCACAAAATAAGTCAGGCTCTGTCTTTAATGAAGGAAACCACAAGAAAGATTTGACAAGAAAAGAGCAATCAAATAGGTATAAATATTCATTAGGAGGGCTCTAATCTCCAAAGGTTTCCCATTGGAAGCAGACCATCCTCTCACTTTTTATGCAAGAGGGGAATAAATCAGGGCAACGGCATTGAATTGGGGTTATTTCCTTGCCCCATCACCATTTCAAGATGTGATAAGCTAATTTGACAAGTGTTGAACTTCAACCTGGCCTCTCTGAACATCAGACATTCTGCAGCACCTCCCAAAGCTGCACCAATCCAATCCAATCCGATCCAATCCGATCCAGTCCTTTATTTGGGCACTGGACTTTTGGCATAACAAAAGGAAGAACTTTTCTCCTTCTGGCTGAATTCACTTCCCACTTTCCACAAGCAGCTCCTTCCTTGGGATGGCTCAGGGAATTTCTCAACTGGAAAACCATTTCCACTGGAAGGGATCAGCAATCCTGTGGATTTACAGAGACATTTCTGTAACCTTTTAACAACTGAGGTACTTTTCTCACCTTTTCTAACACTTTTGCTGTGCCAGGCAGTGGGATATCATCCTGATCCAGGACTCCCATACATCCTGCATTCATTTCCATTGCAGGAGGAAGATCAGAACAGGAGGAAGATCACAATAGGAGGAAGATGAAACCAAGCCTTTGCTTTGTTGGGAGCCTCAGCTCTGATGCCTCCAATCGCAGGATGGGGCGATGCAGCACCAGGAGCGGAGCAGATCCAGGAGCGTGGGATGTTTGGGCTCTCATTAGGACTTCAAAGGTGCTGAAGAAATTCAGTGCCCAAAGGGTGGGACTCATTTCACCTCCCTCAGCCTCCCCAAGCGGGCGCCGGGGCTGGTGTCTGGTTGTCTAGACGGCCTCTGGTCTCCAGGAAGAACAGAGGGAAGGAGCTGCAGAGGTGGATTCCTCCCACCTGCCTCCACTGCCTATTTTGGGAGGTGATGAATCAACGTCTGGAGATGCCAGATCTCTTTCCATGAGCCAGAGAGAGAGTCTCAAAGAGGAAATTAGAATCCATAGCCACTTTGATGGCTGAAGGAGGGAGGAAAGTTCACCCAGGCCCAGCGTTTGATGAATTTCATGAGGAATATCCCTTGAAAATCCCAGCTTTGACTTCCACGTGGATTAGGGGGATGTTAATGAGAGGCAAAAACACATGACCAGACTGAATTGCCTTGGATAACTTTGGCTTTAGGATACAAGGGGTTGCACTAATCAAATCAATCCTCCAACATGTCATTAATTACTTGGACAGGAGTCTGCATAGTCCAAGAAACTGCAAAAGTTCATGTTCCGACCCAATCTTACATGGATCAAATGGTGGTGGCACAGGCAGGTTCCTGCCATTGTCCAACCCGACTGTGAGGAGCTCTCGCTGGCTGAGGATAATAACAGAGCCCTTTGAGACTATCGCATAAAACACCTGAGAGCTCATCCAGATTCATCTCCAGAGGCAACAAAGAAATTACTGAACGCCATTGTTCCTCTAATGAATTCCCTTTTCGGCACAGCATTCAGGGAGTGAAATGCTGACAAAGGAAGCGATTGCAAGTTGTCAAAATGACTCAGCCAACCCCTCATCAAAATATTTTCCTTTTTCCTCTCTCCTTCCCCTCTTCTTTTTCTTTTTTTTCTTTTTTTCTTTTGAGTCATAAAACTGCAAGTTTTTCTTCAGAGTGCTCTCCCCTTTCCCATGTCCATATTCACAAAAACAAATTGTTTATTCTTGAAGTCTTACTCACCACTTACTATTCCTTGGAAATACCTAAAACACATTAAATAAAACTTCCTTTTCCCTGGGATCTAGAAGAAACAACAGGGATTTGGCCAATACAAAAATTTTACCCAATGCTGAGCAACTTTACCCCAAATGTCCTCCCTCTCAGGAACCCAGTGGTTCTGGTGAGTTTGGGAACCAGGGCTGCTGCAGCACAGCTGCTTCACAGATGTTTAATTGCAGCCTATGCTGCATTCCAAGTGTCTCCCACACATCCAACTGGAATAATGGGGTGCAGAGTGGGAACAGGGCACATCTTCAGTCCGACTGATGAGCCTGGTTTCCTCCACAGGGTTCCGAACAACTGCTCTACTTTGAAGTCAGATCTGCATTTTGCTTCTGATAAATCTGTTTAAAACTTTGACTGTGGAAGTTTCAAACTGTAGCTTGAAGCCTCTCGTATTTGTTTAATCTGATATTTCCAATTGTGCTGGCAGCCCAGTTTACACTGTAAGCCAGAACCACTACAAACAAAGGTGTAATCTGAATGTTGTAAATATCTGGAATTATCCCTTTTGGATACAGCAGAAGTAGCAGTTTACACAGCTAATTTAAGTAGCAGTTTACCCAGCTAATTTATACCACCAGCCCCTCAAACTCACAGAAGTTGCAATTACAGGTTCAATTAATGGCTTTGGGGATCCCAGAGTTGCAGTCACATCCCGTGGTTTCCATGTACATCTTATTTTCAACCTGTTGATATTGGAAAGTTGCGTGTTTGGAGGAGGTTTAGCATAATTTTTATGATCCTGACTCTTGGAAAATGTTTTTGGAGGAGGTTAAGGAGGATGAGGGAACACAGAACCTGGGTATCTGCAGCTGCCATCCCATTGTATAATATGGATATTCCTCCAAGCATTCCTCCCTTGGAAAGGAAGGACCACGGGTGTTCAGTTGTTTGAACTATAATATCCTTTTCTTCTCTCAAACACTTCATCCGCAAAGAGCTGGAAGAGCCCTTATGTTTTGACTTTCCAAGTGCCAGTTTGGAGAAGGCCTTGAGAGGTTTCCTGCCTCACCTCCTTGGGCTGGTGATTAGGAAAGAGAGGGATTCATGTCCCAGGTGTGAGTCAGAGCCTTCCCTGGTGTCCAACCTAATCCACTGATTAAGACTTCCTCTGTTGGTGCAAAGCCCAGCCCCTGCGGAGAGCAAATTACCCCCATTCCCCTGAGCACGGCCCCGGGGACTCCCCGCCTTGGAGCTGTCTCCCTGTGGAATCTGAAGGACAGGTCTGGCAAAGTCACCCAAATTCAGCTGTCACTTGGTGAGTGTGGTGGATCTCACCAAGCTGGAACAGACTATTGTTCCTTTTTGTTCCCCGTAGAGACTTCCAGGAGGTGAATCTGAAAGCGCTCTGACACCCAGCCTTGGGAGAAGCTCCAGAATAGTGAAAGCCAAAGAACTAACTGTCACAAATATGAACTTGCAGCATAATTCTAGAAAAAAAACTGGCACTGATGGCACAGAATATACATCTGTGAGCAAATGGAAATATGTCACAGATCCTGGATGAAACCTGATCTGCTTCACTGGTGTTTCAGGGAAGGTCATAATGAAACACTGTATGTTCCCAGAATTCTGCACATTCCCAGAATTCCCAGAATTCTGTGATTCTGTGCATGTAACTGGGAGATATTTTGAGTCCTTGCATACAAATCCAGACCTTCAACTCAGCGAATTTACTGGTGTTTTAGATACAGAAACTTCCACAGTGTTTGTTGTTCTACAGTTGACTTTCTTCTTTTATTTTTCCTTTGAGTTACTTTTCCGCACCCAAAATTGTGAAATTACCCCCACAAAGTGCAAGTCCGCAAAACATCCCATCATACACAGCCCTATGAGACACAAAACCCCAAACGACACACTGCAAACAAATCACAAAGAGTTCCTTCAAAAATGTTCCTAAACTATAATTAGCACGAAGTTAGGGGAGTACTTCAAACTGTAATGTATTCGAAGGCAACTTGCAAACAGAGCACTTTTAGATTCCTTTTTATTTCCTCAGTAGTTACTATTTGCCAGGCTGGTTTGCATTTTGAGGAGCATTTATTGCTTCCAGGCAAACCAAACCCTTAAGTACTTAAATTAACGTCCTGATCCTATCAAGGCCAGCTTCCCAAAATATATATAAGGGACAGCATCCCTGCGTCGCTCCAGTGGGATCTCTGCTCCAATCCTGCGCCAGAGCAGCCCCATAACTTTGCTATTCCACCTTCAAATAAGCCACGATGAGCAGGCAGGCACCTACGGTGAGATCTGTCCTGGGACGAAGAGGCTTCAGCTCAGCCTCGGAGATCTGTGGTCGCAGCTACGCCGCGTCCGCCAGCCAGCCCGTGCGCTGCGGCGCCTACAGCAGCAGGAGCGTCTGCAACCTGGGCGGCAGCAGGAGGATCTCCTATGTCAACGGGGGCTGCGCCACCGGCTGCTTTGGGGAGATGGGCTTGGCAGGCATGGGCTACGGGAACGCTGGCGGAGGGAGGATCGGCCTGTGCGGCCCCCGCGGATACAGCATCGTGCGCGGATACCCCGAGCGCAAGGCCGACGGCATCCAGGGGATCTGCATTGATGAGCGGCTGCTGAAGCCCCTCTGCGTCGGGGTGGACCCGCTGGAACACGAGATACGCTGCCAGGAGAAGGAGCAGATCAAGACCCTCAACACGCAGTTCGCCTGTTTCATCGATAAGGTGAGTCCAGAGCTGCTCCAGAATTGCTCTTCCTCGAGGAAAACAAAACCTGAAAAACCCCCTCCCAAACCCATCTTGTCCCAGGCATCCATCGACATCCTCCAAAGCCCCAGTCCAGCTCTGCCATGAATCGCTGAGCTGGGTCCACGCAGGGGTCCAGTTTTCCACAGAGAATTTTAAGATCATTCTAATAATTTTTAATAACTGCTAATAATTTTAAGAGCATGTTGGTCCAGACTAAGATCTTTTTAATGAGGGTCATTTCAGCCCTGTTCTGGCATTCCATGGCCTTTGGACCATGGCCATGGTTGCACTGGACTTTCTTGTAGGTGTCTCTTCCTAGACAATCTCAGTTCAAATTGGATTTTCTTGCTGCAGCTCAGGTGGAAATTACAGCCCTGACAGGTTCATCTTTCTGTCCTATGTTAAATAATTCCAATAACTCCCTCCTCTCTTTGACTTTAAATATAGCAACAGTTCCAAAAACCTTCCTGAAGGCAAAAGTGGTTAATCTTGATCTAGACATGTAAAGGTTTGAGATCAAATCTGATCTGTCACCCAAGGATCCCTTTGTAAAAAAACCAGAGACAAAGCAGTTTCACTATCTGGGGACTCAATTTTATCCTACAATATATCAGAGGCACCATCTGGAAGACTTTTGTTCCTAATACTTGTTAAGAAATGCAGATTTAAAAAACAGGCTCCTGGATTTCTAAATAATATAGACATAGGACTCTTTCTAAATAGTGTAGATATGACATTTAGATTTCTAAATAATTTAGATGTCTGAATTCTAGATTTTTAAATAATTCAGACTTGTGGCATAAAGATTTCTTAGTAAGGGCAAATAACTTTCAGATCATGGTGCCATATCATCTCTCACTTCCCATTCCCGTGCCTGTGGTTAAGAGCAGAGAGTTAAGCAGGTGTTGAGTCCCTGCCCTCACCTCTTCACTTGAAGAATTACTATCTTTTGCCTTCAGGTCCGATTCCTGGAACAGCAGAACAAAGTGCTGGAGACCAAGTGGGGCCTTCTGCAGCAATACGTGCTGCCAAAAAAAGGGAAAAACCTGGAACTCTACTTTGAGAATTACATCTGTGACCTGAGGAAGCGCCTGGACTGTTTGCTGTGTGAAAAGCAGAAACTGGGCAGTGAAGAATGTGCCACAAGCCAGCTGGTGGAGGAGTTCAAGTGCAAGTAAGGACCTTCTGGGCTCCTCTAGTTGGTGGCATTTTGCTTTTCTGGTTCATCTTGGGCAACTTCTTCCAGACTTGTGGCATGTCCCCTCTGGGAATGCCACATTCTTCTGTCTCACTGGGAAGCTCTTTGCATTGGTAATCTTGTTGCTCATGAAGAAGCTTCTGATCTTAGGATGGTTTAATGTTGCTCTCCAGACACTGATCTGGCAGTGCCTGATGACAGTCCCAGCAAGACAGAGTTGTTATTTATACCTGGTGGTTACTGTCATTTATACCTGGTGGTTATTGTCACTTACACCTGAGGTTATTGTCATTTATACCTGATGGCTGATGTCTGAGTATCTGAGCATTTTTCTTTCCTCAGCCCTTTTCTCGTCCTATTCCAACAGGTATGAAGAGGAAATCAACAGGCGCACAACTGTGGAGAATGAGTTTGTGGCACTCAAAAAGGTGAGAAGCTCAAATGACATGAACCATTATACCTGTAGCAGGTTTATTTGGGGCAAAACATGGCTGAAATAGTTAATTATTTTAAAAAACCCCACAAAAGTATTAAGATGAGTTGGAGGGAGACTTAGAAAGAGGCACAGGGTTGGGAAAAGAGACAAGTAGAAAGTAAAAATAATGTCTCCTCAAAGTTTGCATCATCAGCACTACAGCACCAGTTTTGTTGCCTCAAAAACATTCCTGAAGTGTGGGAGGGGGACAGAGCAGGACAGGTCACACCAGAACACCAGGTTATTTCTGGCTGTCTCTCCACATCCTTTATTCTTGGACATCAGAAAAGCAGGAATCATTTGAAGAATATTAAAAAATTGTGTTTAAATACTCATTAGTCAATTGTGGGTTTGTAGCTGCATCCTAAGTGATAAATCAACTAATTCCTGTAAGTCGTGTTGGAATGGTTTCTTTTTCCTTCAGGAGGCACCAGGATATCCTGACTCACCCTCTCACACCTTTTTTTCTCTTGAAATCTTGTTGAGACACATTTCTGTCTTGTTGGTGTTGCCTCTGTGTGTTTCTCCAACATTTACAGCCAGGTTTGGGCTAGAATGTGTGTGTCTCTCCTCTTGCAGGATGCAGACTGCATCTTCCTGAACAAGGAAGAGCTGGAGGTGAAGGTAGATCTGTTAAGGAGGCAGCTGGAGCTGCTGAAATGTGTGTTTGAGGAGGTGAGTTCCTCTGGTACATCCCTGGATTTTGGTGGTCCTCTCTCCTCCTTCAGGTGCTCCAAATTTCTATTGCTTGAAACTCCTCTGCGATGTGTCTCATACAAAGCTCTGAATAATTAAAAGCGTGGAAGTACAAGGTTGATATAAAATTAACATGATTATGCAGGAGATAGGGTGGCTCCCCTTTCCTTCATGCAGCTCCAGGTAGGAATTGGCTGAGTCCTAACTCTTACCCTGGAGAGAAGATGCGTCCGGCTTGTTCCTCCAGATTGCAGTTGCCTGATTAGAGCTGAAGCAACTCCCAGCTCAGTCCTGTCATTAAATCACTCAGGCAGCAGCAGATGAGAGGATACCAAGGGTTAAGTCACTCCAGTTCCTTGCCCTTGATGTGGACAGAATTGCTGCAGGTCAGCATGTAGGTCAGCAGTAACAGGTGGCAACTCATGCTGCTGGAGGATTTTCTGCTGAGCCATCCCGAGGGGCATTTCTTGACTTGTTCTATCCCTCAGCCACTCTGTGCCCCAGCCTTTCCCTCCCTGCAGAGCCTGAGAGGTGAAAAGAGCTGACTAAGCCCTTCCCAACCCACAGGAAAGGGCCCAGGTGGATCGCCAGCTCTGCGACACCTCGGTCATTGTCAAGATGGACAACAACCGAGACCTGGACATGGAAAGCATCATCAAGAACGTGGAGTGCTGGTACCAGGAGATTGCCCAGAAGAGTAAAGAAGAAGTTGATGCTTTCTACCAGACCAGGGTGAGCAAGAGGCCAGCTGAGTCTGTGCCTGGCAAAGTCACAGGCCAAAAGTGACAATTGTCCTGTTTCTTGGTTCCAGTTTCAGGAGTTGCAGGATAAGAGAGGGAAATACTGCCATGACCTGCAGAGCAACAAGTGTGAGATTTCAGAGCTGACCCGGATGATCCAGAAGCTGCAGTGTGAGCTGGAGAGTGTCAAGAAGCAGGTAGGAGATGTTTCCAGAGAAGTAGGACAGCTCAGCCAAAGGGCAAGGTGATGCATTGATCTTGAGAAGACTTGAGATCTGCTCTAGGCCCTGGCTGGAAAGTGAAAAGTGGGTGGAGAGGGATGAGATGTTGGTGGGTTTTCCCTGTTTGCAATTGGAAGAGCAGATTTATCCAAACCCAGAGTGTCCAAGAACTAGGATAAGAAGCTTTGCAGACACCTGCACTGTTGTCCTCCCCGACAGGTCTCTTGCCTGCAAACCTCCATTTGTGACGTTGAGCAGCGTGGGGATTGTGCCCTCAAAGATGCCCGGGAAAAGCACGTTGAGCTGCAGAACGCTCTGCAAAAGGCCAAGGACGAGCTGGCCTGCATGCTGCGGGACTATCAGGAGCTGCTCAATGTCAAGCTGGCCCTGGACATCGAGATTGCCACCTACAAGACTCTGCTGGAGGGTGAAGAGAGCAGGTGGGTGACACATTTCCCCCATCTGAGGCCATGGCAGCTCCTGCTCCCAAGTGAATTCTACAGCTCCAAGATCTCCCCAGGCTCACAGAAACTGGACCTGGAGAGGTGCTTGGAGGCCATGGAGGCCACATGGGTGCCAGCAAAAACAGTTCCTGTCCTAGGGACAGCCAGGCGTGTTACAAGGGATTAAGTGGTCTGGATTGTGGCTGGAAGTTGTGAGTAACGCGCATTTCTCTCTTCTCCCCACAGGATATGTGTGGGGAACCCTGTGAGCGTGTGTAAGTAACCGCACATTTTCAGCCATGACGATTTTTTGTTTTAGGAAAGATACCTTTGGGAACAGCATTATCTGTTTGCCCCAGGTCCCTCTGCTTCCATTCTCCAGTTCTGGAGAGCAGATGTCCCGGAGCCACGGGACGTGTACTGAGCCTGGGAGGCACCAGCACCTTGGGAAGGGGGAGGATCCATGAGGGGATGTGCTGGAACGGGGAGGAGCAGGAAGGAACAGGGGCTCAGACGTGTTGGACAAACCTGGAGGAAATCAGGTTTGGTTGGTTCTGTCACTCGAGAAACAACCTGCCTTGTGAAAGCCTTCCAGTTTCCCTCTCTGTGTTGCAGCTGTGGTCAGCAGCGGCTACAACATCCCCGATGACTGCGGGGTGATGGTCGGCGGCGCCGCCTGTGGCTACGGCTCGCTGGGCAGGCGGGCCGGCAGGCACAGCTCCCAGAGCGGCGGCTTCAGCTCCCGCAGCGCCGGCATCCACCCCCGGAGAGTGCTCAGCTCCGTGGCCAAGCAGTGCATCCCGGAGGTGTTCTGCCAGGCCGCAGGGGTCAGCTGCAAAGCCGGGGGGTTCAGCTCCCGCAGCGGGGGGTACCCGGCCCGCGCCGCGGGCAGCGCTGGCAGCGGGGCCCTGGGCGCCAGGATGGGGCCCTGCCAGGCCGGGGGAGTGCTCGGCTTCGGCAGCCAGGGCTGCGTCATCCGGCAGCTGGCAGGGCCCCCCGTCGTCGTGTCCAGCAGCCCCGAGGTCGTGGGATGCAACAATGGCGTGGTGGGGAATTTCGGGGTTGTCAGAGACCCCTGTGTGGTCCCGTAGGGACGGTGGCGCTCGGACGTGCCAGCGCTGTGCCGAGAGCATTCCGGTGATTCCTCTGCCTCTCAGTACAACGTTTGTCACCAAACCCATTCCCACATTTGTTAGCCCCAGATTTATCCTCCCAAACTGTGTTTTCAGAGTCCCCAAAGCCTAAATACCCCTCTAGAAACTTCTGCAGGTGCTCAGCACAGTGTGATTTCTGAATCCTCACTTAAGGTTATCACAGCTTTAAGGGTTTGTTTGTTGCGCTGCTTCCCCCTCTGTCTTTTCCCACAACGAGCAGAATAATTAACAATATTTCCCACTCCAAGATCCCTCTTTTTTGTTCCAGCTCCTCCCAAAGCATTTCAGAAAAGAGAGTGAGGATTGAACTGCTTAACTTTCCCAGGAGATGCTGCAAAGAGCAGAGTTCCTTTATTTTTATCCTCTTTTTTTGCTCCAAGAAAACCCTGTGCTGCAAATCTATGCATTTACACTTAAATCTGAAACAAGGCAATTTTCAAAGCACCTGCTGGTTACTCCACAGGCATCAGCTTTTTTTTTATTTTTTTGCGTGTGGAATTTGCTTATGGATGAACATGTAGTACTTTCATTTGCTTCTGCATGTTGGGGTGGCTGGCTCAAGGCGTGCTGATTTTTAGAAGAGATCATCCCCTATCCTTTTCCATCCCCCCAAAATGCCAAGGGAAGTTACTGGTGCATAAATTGTCCACGTTGACACCTTGGACAGCACAAATGGAGCTGTTCCCATTGACTGCTCAAACTTCCCAGTTTCTCACTGTGTCCTCAATAAACTGCTTTGAAAGGACATCTTTTGTCTCTCAATTTTTCCGTAGACAGTATTTAAAGAAACTACAAAATAGGTGAAAAAATACTCTGGGGACAAGTAAGAACCAAAGAGACCTTTGGATTCTCTGCAGGCAGTTTGGGACATGGTGGGCTCAGGTGTCACTGGGGATTACTCTGATTTATTTATCTCCTCATAGCATATCATGTAAGATATTTTATAGACCAATTAACAATTTATGTCAAAGGTTTCCAGAAACCTCCAAAATAAGCACCACATGGTGGTGTTTTCCAGCCTGTTGCAACCTCCAAACAATGCATTTGTTTGATCCTTTCATGTCAGAGTAGTTGAATGAAGGTGAATTCAGCACTGCCCTTCTGGGCTCATAGGGCTGTGGTGTGGGACCAGAGTCCTGCTTCAGACACAAAACCTTGGCTTTAGTGGCTTTGGTGATGATGACAAAGTGCTATTTGAACGGTGTGACTTAAAAGGCAATGAGATCTCTTGGCCATAATGGGGTGGGATCGACTTTGCCCCGGTTTTGGAGTCTCCCATATTGAGCGCAGCGGAGTTGCTGGGGGTTTATTTCATGGAAAAAAAAATTATATTTCCACAGGGTGATTCATCTGGCCAAACATAGGTGCCTAATTTAGTATGAAATGCATTGAGCTTGAGGCTGTCTGGAACATTGGATCTGTCCTGGCTCTGGAGGCAGCCCCAGGCAGGGGGATTATCCCAAACATGGGTGTCCCATGCCAGGCGCCTGCAAGTTCCCAGGAATCCTCTCTGCCTCTCCCCACCAGACTTGCAGACATTATTATCACAGGGAATTTCTTCCTGTCTCCAGCCCAGGAAGAATTACAGGTCACACAGCCCCAGTAATCTCCCCACTCTCACAAGGCAAAATTCTAATTGCAACCTCAGAAAAGGGGACAATTAAAGGGCAAGGCGGGGAAGACAATCAGCACCTCTGGGGAAGGGCAGGGGATGTCCTTTCTATGCTGAGAGTGGAAAATGCATCATCCAGCTCTGACCAGCTGCGTGTCACACCCTGGTGGGTGAGGTGGACGCTTGTCCTCCAGCTGTGCCCTCTGTCCAACGAGGAATCCCAGTTCAGCAGTTTCATTTTTAACCAGCTCCAGGTAGGGGGGATGGAGCCCACCTCAGTAGGGAATTCTGCATCTGAGCTTGTTTGATGCACCACTTGCAAATGGAATTTGGGAATAGGAGTCTCTCACGTCAGGCAGCTTCTGTTAAAGGTGTGAACATCACAGATTCCTTGTGTGGTGTCCAGATGTCACTCAGCCTTGGCCAAGGGTCCAGGAAGCTCTGCAGCTCCAAATCTGGGTCTTGTGCCTGTGAGGAGGCCTGGCCATCCCTCACAGTCCATACCAGGCATGATTCAGCTTGGCTTTGTGCCGAGGTCACTTTCTCCTGCGTTTGGCTAGAAAGATGGTTTCGTGAGGAAGAGGAGGGGGAGGAAGTCCTGCTTTGGAGCTGGGCTTTGGTCCTCACCTGGCTGACCTGACCCATTGCTCTTCCCCCACTTTCTCTGCCTTTATGGCCTGGAAAAACAGGAGCTGACTTTGCATGGCGTACCCAGCTCAGTGGGGTGGGGGCCTGGCAAGCCCCAGCGTTTCCAGAGCTCCCCCCCGACCATTAAAGTCAAACACGAGGTAGCCCCAGGTGATAGGGGACTCGAGCCTGGGCTGTCCCTGTGGGGCCTTGGGCTGAGCTCAGACAGGAGCCTGAAATATTCTGAGCATTACCAAAGGTGACTCTTCCCATTCCTGACTGAGGAAGCAGGAGGTAACTGCCTAATTTCAGAGGAATAATGAACTTTTACTGGCCTGAATAATAGAGAGAAGAAAGGGAGAGGATCCTGCCTCACCCAAAACAAGGGCAGCTCCTTTCCTCCTCCTCCTGGAGCCAACACCCAAATATTCTGAGCTATAATATTAACAAACCAAAGAGGGAAATGAAGGATGCATTTATTTTTCTCTCTCTGGCTACAGCTCTTAAAAATTTTATCACAAGAGCAAAGGGAAAAGGTTCATCTCAAATGGTTTTCAAACCATTCATTAAAGCTAAACAATCTCAAAATTCTCTCCTGGCAAGGGATTGCTACCTGTCTTCCCAATATTTATTTTGTGTTTTTATCTTGGGGATTGTTTTGCCTTTAGTATTTTTATTTCATTTTTAGTCTTAAGGAGTGTTTTGACTATTTTTCCCGTTCTTTCCAATAGCAACAAATACAAACACTCATTATTGAGGAACTGGAATTTCTGTCAATTAAAAATAATCAAAGAAACCATTTTGATTCTGGAGCAATGTCTCCATGAAGTTCTTCTGGAAAAAAAAATTAGAAATACCATTCTAGGAATTTTCTTCTATTAAATGTCTTGGGTTTGGTTGACTAATTGAATAAAATTAACATCATCCCAGCCAAACCCAGGACACCAAACCAAAGCCCATCATGGTTGAGGAGGTGAAGAAGAGAATGGGAAGAAGCAAAACCATCCAGGCTGAGTGGCATGGTCCAGGTCTCTTCCATCTTCCAGGGGACACATGGAGGGGCCCCCCCTCCAAGAACCAAATGTGTGCTGCCAGGAGAGAGCATGAGGAGAGGGGAGACTGCTCCTGCATTAGACACCTCCCCACCCTCCCTAACAAGCATCTTGCAGTTCAACCATCCTGAGCTGGGTGGGACAATTCTGCCATAAATTCATCTTTAAAATAGGAGAGATTGATGGCATCAACCCACCCAAGCTGAGCTTAACTTATAGACTAGAAAGGTGAGGGTTGGGCCTGGCACAGGTTGCTGAGAGAAGCTGTGGCTGCCCTATCCTGGAAGTTCCAAGGCCAGGTTGGACAGGGCCTGGAGCAACCAGGAATGGGGGGGCTTTAAGATGGTTCAGTGGGATTCTTCTTCTCTTGTATCATCTCTCTGCACTGAAAGCACCAAGACTGGAATGTAGGAAGAGGAGGAAGAGGTGGGACTCTGACAGGAACAGAGAGAAAGCAATCTCCCAGAAAATCATCTCCCCAAATCATCTCCCAAAATCATCTACCAGAAAATCATCTCTCCAAAGTCCTGGCCACAGCGTGTCCCTGCAGCACAAGGCAGGAACAGCAGCACAATCCCAGCAGGAAGAACACCCATCCCAGTAAATAGTGGAGCTGGTAATTAACCCCAATGAATGGAACAAGGAAGTGTTCTCCCTGCCAAGGCTGTCATTTAAGCTTTTCCACTTGCTCATTATTCCTCGTGTCTAAGAGTTACCAAAATGTTTTTTTTATGTCAAAAGCTGACACCAACCACCACAAGCCAAACAAAACCAGGCAGGCTCAAGAGACATTTCTTCCATCCAGCCTGGATAAGGAATCCAAGATAAGGAATATTTTCCTAAGTCTGCCACTAGACAGGCTCTTTCCCTGGCCTCTCTGCCCCTTCCTTCTCTCCTGACCTAGAATAAGATAAAGATGCTGAACCTCTGCACTTAAGCATTGAATGAGGAGTTTTTGAAGCCTTTTAGCTCAGGATCAGCAGTAAAGGTAAAACCAAACTTGTCCAGCATTTGAATCAACAGCAACAGCAAAAATTGGATCAGACTTATTGGAACAAGAACCCTCTTTGGCCCCTGTGGAGATGATGGTGGTGGAGTATGTCAGGAGGAAGCAAGAGGGACACGAGGGGAGGACGTTTATGCCTTAGGTTTGGCTTTAACAATCTCAGAATCTGAGGAGTGTAGAGATTTGGGGTTCTGGCAGCAGAGGAGTTGGAGGATGAATCCTGGTCATGGTGATCCCAGTTGCTCTCACTCTGCAAACAATGAAATACCCAGAGAACGAGCAGAGATCTGGGGATGAGTCACCTGGGACAGTGAGCGAGATAAAGAAATCTCAGGAGCAAATCTGCCTCCTTTGCTGACAAGGCAGGAGTGGGATTTTTGCTTTACTCCATGGTGAATTCATTACAGAGTCAAACTGGGAAGTCCCCAGTCACGCCACAATGATTTGGTTTGGAATATCCCACTTTAAACCAAATCAACTTGTGCCGTTTCAGCTTTTCATTTTAGGTGTTAACAAAAAGGTTTAAATGTCTGAGAAGTTCCTGGAGGACAGAAGGTGACTGATGAGTCCCCATCCCTGGAGGTGTCCAAGGAATGACTGGACACAGCATTCATAGCTCTGGTGTGGGTGACAAGGTGGGGATCAGTTACAGGTTGGACTGATGATCCTGGAAGGCTGTTCCAGCCTCAGTGATTCTGGGATTCTGTGAGGCAGATGCAGATGTATGGAATGATTATCAGGGATAATCTGGGCTTCTTTGTCTTTGGCTATCCAATTATCAGTCTATTTCCAGTTCCTGGGAAGTCCAGTGGTTTTATTTCCCCTTTCTGACCCCAAATGAGATGTCTCTTGCCTGAGACATTGCTTTCTATTCATTACCAAACACACCATTTACTACACCCATCACTGCATTGTCACTAGCCCAGCACACAAAGGTGGAGCCAAGTGGGGGACTCCATGGGAAATCCAAGGTTGGATTGTCAGCCCTGCAGCCCCAGGAATGTGGGGACAAACAAGATCCAAAGAACCTGCAACAGAGCAGACTGTGGATAGATAGGTAAGAAATTAGTCCCTAATTAGTTCCTCCTGCCAACACTCATTCCTTGCAGTAAGACAGCTCGACAATCCACGCTTTATTCCAAAGCAAGCTGTTCCCTGTGATGTGGTCAGTGTTACTAATGGGAGGGAGGGGAAGGGGTTTGGTCAGAGATCTGAGTTGTGAAGGGGTGGATCAGGGCAGAACAAAGATATTCCAGGCCTGTGGTCCAGGCTTAGCATGTGGGGAGGATTCTCCACCTCCTCGGATAAAGCAAAGTGGGATCATGCAGGGCTTTTTTCCCCCTCTGCTTAGCACAGCTTCCCTTTGAAGGTGGTGTTAGTGGAAATGCTTGGGGGTTTTTTGTTTTGGTTTTGGTTTTTTTGGTTTTGTTTTGTTTTGTTTTGTTGTGGTTTTTTTTTGTTTTTTTGATTCTTCAGCCCTGGAACATGGGGAACACTGGACCTATTTCTTTGGTGGCCAAACCAAACATCTGGGTAAATTCTGACCTAATTTTAAGGGGTTCAAGGTTTCTTTTCTACAACCATGAAACCTTCTCAGGAGATTTGCTCTTCCCAGAGCACAGAGGAGCAGACTTATCTCTGTAAAAGTTGGACTTGGTGATCCTTTTGAGTCCCTTCCAACTGAGAATATTCTGTGATTCTGTGATTGTTCCTCTCTACTTTTCCAGGTCTGTGTCATTGAGATGGCTTGAGGAAAATCCTAACCACAGACAACACCCTCCACAAATCTCCTCAGAAGAAAAGAAAGGAACCCAAGCCCCAACCAGCCATGCAAAGCAGCCAAGTGTGAACCAGTGTCACTGGTCCTGTGCTGGCTCTGGAGCCGCAAGAGCGCCGTGGGGCAGGGTGGGCTGGGGAGGCGAGAGCTGGGGCTGCTGTGTTTGAAGAACAGGAATCCCTCCCTTTCTGTCCATAGGGCAATGCAGGTTGGATTTGCTTTTTTCCCCTGAAACACCATTGTGTTCAGGACAGCCTAGTTTGGTGGTGACAGAGCTGGGCTGTGCTGCCCACCAGGGTTTATGGGCTGGTTCTATATGGGAGCAAAAATACCACGAATATTCTTCAGGGTTCAGGTGGAGAATCCTCTGTCTCCACCCAGCTCAGCAGGGGGATTTATTCACTTCCAGGATTAAAGAAGGCTTCGGTGTTTTCTTCTGTGCTGAATCACCCCAATCTGGGCTGTTGCTGCAGGATGGAGGCTCCCATTAGATAATTAGTTCTGCATTTCCCCAAAGTGATGCAAATGAAGGGGATTCACTCTGGACAGCAGCTTTTCTACAACCTTTAGGCACAAAGTTTGTGACACCTCCATTGCTGTGAAAATGGACAATTTTTGGGATACAGGCCCTGTCAGAAATCCCAGGGCACAGCCCAGAGCAGGCTTCAAGGCTTTGAACCATAAAGGAATGAGGAATCAGCTACTGAATATTATTGCACAAGGGCACTTCCAGCTCTGGAGGAGCCCAGATGTTGACCTGGGATAAGGAATTAAACAGGACCTCTGCCAGCTGCCTTGAAATGGGCTGTTTTGTACAAGAAAAATTAAACGAGCAGTTACTACGTGAATAAAGTAAGGGGAAAGAAGGGGAAGGATAAAAACCTTTCTGTTTTTAAGGTTCTTGTTCAGTTTTGGGGTCAAAGAATGAAGATTCAGGGTAAAGGAGTGAACTCTGCATCCAGAGCTCTGGATTCAGAGTGGGGGCCAACAGCCTGCCCTGCAGAGCTCTGTGTGTGTGGGTTTGGGTGGGAAGGAGGTGCTGAACCCTGCAGGGTGACAGGCACTTAGGCCAAACCCAGTAGCAATCTCAGAAGTAACCAGACCTCTTTATCATGAACTCTTGGAGCGACTTGAAAGGAGTTGCTCAAAGGGGCAGTGACGTTCTGGGGACAGCCCAGGGTGTTTGTCAGCCCTTAATGAAATGAGGCAGAGGAAGCCACAGTTGTCGTGCTCAGTAATTAAAGAGAAAGTAAAGCCTCCTGTCTGTGCTTTGGGAGCAGCCTGGCTGCAGACGGGATCAAGAAGGCTGAGCTGAGCAGCGACAGCATTGCAAAAACGCCCAGGAGGAAAAAAAACATGAAATGATCCCCAGGTGAAGCTAAGGAGGAGCTTGGAATACCAGGGGTGCAATTATTGGGATGCCTTGAACACCAAGCTGGCATTGGATCATTGAGATTTCCACATGCAAACCATTCTGCCTGGGGAACAAGAGACGCAGGTGCTTCACACTCCCTGGGATCACATGCAGTGCCCAGCAGGTGGATTTCCCCATGGGATATTAAGGGAGAAAATTCAACCACATAATAACAAGAACAAAGGGAATAACAAGGCCAAACATTGATGTGTGTTTGTTGCTCTGAGAAATTGCCCCGGAGTTCCCCCAGTGAGTGTCCCCAGTGTGTCTATCCTGCCAAGCTGAGGGGGAAGAGGGAGCCTGAATCACTTGGGATCACCCAGATGCTGAGCTGGAAATAAAAATGTGAATTTCAAGATCCCACTCAGCACAGTTTGCCCAGAAAAGTGTAGGTTTACCTAATGTGCTTTCTTTGATCCTCCAACAGAGCATGGCCAGAGAGTCCTGTTGGCAGGACACAGAGATTCATGGAATGGGTTGGGTTGGAAGGAACCTGAAAGATCATCTAATGCCATCCCTACCATGGCCAGGGACACTTCCCACTAGGCTGCTCCAAGCCCTGTCCAGCCTGGCCTTGGGTCCTCACAGGGAGGAATTTCTTCCCAAACCCTGCCCTCTGCCAGTGGGAAGCCATTCCCCCTTGTCCTGGCACTCCAGGCCCTTGTCCAAAGTCCCTCTGCTGCACTCTTGGAACCCCTTTAGGCACTGGAAAGGGCTCCAAGGTCTCCCTGGATCTTTCTCTACTTCAGTCTGACTCACACACACGTCCAGTGCCAGCCCTACCATGGGCAGGGACACCTTCCACAATCCCAGGCTGCTCCAAGCCTTGCCCAACCTGTCCTTGGACACTTCCAGGGATGGGGCAGTCACAATTTCTCTGGGCAGCATGTGCCAGGGCTTCCCTATCGTCACAGGGAAGAATTTTTTCCTGATACCTAATCTAAACCTATTTTCTTTCAGTGGGAAACCATTCCCCTTGTCCTGGCACTCCAGGCCCTTAGAAACAGTCTCTCTGAGTGTTTCTTGTTGTCTCCTTCAGGCACTGAAAGGCCACAATTAGGTCACCCTGGAGCCTTCTCTTCTCCAGGTTGAACAATCCCAGTTCTCTCAGCCTTAACTCACAGCAGCTGCTCCATCCCTTTAATCACCTCCATAGCCTCCCCTGGACTCTCTCCAGCAGCTCCACATCCTCCTGTGCTGGTGGGGTCTCACCTGAGCAGGGCACAGTGGCAGAACCCCCCACCTTGCCTGCTGCCCACGCTGGGGTCTCAACCCAGCACAGAATTCACTGGAGGATTTTCCATTCTTTCTCTGTGCTGTTTCTTGGCTTTCTTTTCGAGTCACTCAGTGCTGGGTTTTCTTGCAGCCCAGGTTCCCAAGCTTGGTGCCAAGAGATGTTGAGAGGGGCCCAGCTGGATTTCAAAGCTAGTCTCTGCACATCTCTGGCCATGGAAGGAAGAGTTTCCCAAAACAGAAGATTTAGGTCAAGCAGTGAAGAAATCCCCATCAGAAACCATGAAATCAAAGCGTGACTTTGCACCTCTGAAGGAAGTGGTGGCTGCCCCTTCCCTGGAAGTGTCCAAGGCCAGGCTGGATGAGGCTTGGAGGAACTTGGGATAGTGGAAGGTGTCCCTGCCCATGGAAGGGGGCAGAACAAGATGAGCTTTAAGGTTCTTTCCAGCCCAAACCATCCCATGGTTTTGTGATTCCATGAGCTGCTCAGTGTGGGGAGGGATCATCACCCTACAGGTGCTGTGACTGTTGCTTTGCTTTATCTCCAGGAACGTGTGGTTTTGTGGCAATTCAATTGTTAATGTCTGGAAATGGAGGCTCCAACCCTGCAGGCTTTTCTGAGCCAAGGAAATAAAGAGTGTGGAGCCCAATGTTCCATCTGGCTGCTCCAGGGCACTGGGGCTTTAGGGAACATTGGAGCAGCTGTTCCTGAGTATTAGGGCTGCAGTGGAGGTGGTTGCCAACTCCTCCAGGACAAATCCTGCCTTTATCTCCACTTATTTCAGTGGAGAAACCATCACACACAGCACACACACTGAGCTGCCACCGCTGGGGTGACACACCGAGGCTTTCTGCATGTTGGTGACAAAATTAATCACAAAAGTGACTCCAACCATTCATTAAGGTAATAGGTACATCCTACAGAAGCTCAGCCTTCTCTCATCTCCTTAATCTGAGTGTCCATCTGGGAAGTCTAATGAGTAGGTGCTCACCACACCATTGTTATTTCTCCTGCTTCGAATTTGTCCCTTTATTTTGCTGAGGCAGCTGTGGACAGATAAGAATTTCTGCTCTGGGATCACCCTCCCCGGGCCCTGCTGACTCCTGTCTCCAGGTTCTCCTGCAGTGGTGGCTTTAGAAAACAATATTTTCCTTGATGATCCCAAGATCTCTCATTGGCTATTCCTGGTCTCTCTCTCCAACTTGGTGTCTGGTTTTTAGGCATCTGAATTTAGGTGAAGGACTCCCATGCTGGAAATGTTATTTATTGGTGATCTCACCTGCCAGATTGTTTTTACATGGCCTGTGAGAGGCTTTGTTCTCTAACCAATGTCTCTCCATGTCCTTCTTCACTTTTAAATTCAACAGAGATCATTTTGCTGATAAAATCTCAGCGTTCTCTGCTCTGCTGCCAGCAAACAGCATGAAATGTTTGTGCATTGTCTCCACTTTTGCTTTAAAGAAAACTAAAAAAAAAGTTTGCAAAATTAACTCTGTTACACCAAGCACCTGCTCACTGAGCAGCTCCTCCCTGTGGTACTGCAGATACTGGTGTGCACAGACAGATTTCCAGACATATTGATGGGAACTAGTTGAAGTTCTGAGGCTGAATTTCCCTCCTCCCACACTCTCCCCTTTCACTCAGCTGCTGGAAGGCATCTCCAGAGTCCCCAGTTGGCTCTGGGCATGAAAGAACATGTTTTCTGATTTAAATCATCTGTACCATACAAGAGCTGAGACAACTGTCCTGTGAAATAGCACAGCCCTATTTCCCACCTCCAGATCTGATGCCCACCCCATGGGAGATTTTTTCCCCAAAAAACTCTTCCAGTGGACACCTTGTGCCCTTGGGGGGCTCTTACACCACAGGGTGACTCCCTTCAGTGCTCCTTCCTGGCTGCTCTGCTTTCTCTTGCCACCACCACTCTGATTCCACCCCATGACTTTGAGCCCCTGTGGTCCCTCAGCCCCGAGTGCTGGCACAAACTTGTCTGGATGATGTCAAAATGCCTCACAAATTCCTATGCAAAGGAGGGATGTTACAAAGGAAGGGGTGGACACTTGTGGTGGTTGGTATGAAACCTCTGTCTCTTGCAAAAGGTGGCTCCATGTGTTCCTCATGTGAGACATCACCTTGAGGAGGGACATTTTATAGAACCATGGAATATCCTGAGTTTGAAAGGACATATGCAAATCATCAGTCCAGCTCCTGACCCTGTACAAGACATGCCAAAAATCCCAAAATTCATGTGCCTGAGAGTGCTGTCCAAAGGCTCCTGGAGCTCTGGCAGCCTTGGGCCTGTGACTATTCCCTAGGGAACTTGTTCAGTGCCTGACCCCCCTCTGCAGGCAGAACCTTTTCCCAATATCCAACCTAAGCCTCCTGACAGCTCCAGCTGTTCCCTGGCTCCTGCCCCTGCTCACAGAGAGCAGAGATTGGAGCTGCCCCTGGAGATGAAGATGCAGCCGCTGATGAGTCTTCCCTCTGTCTCCTCCAGGCTGACTTTGTGGCCCCTCCAGACCCTTCCCCATCCCCACGTCCCTCCTTTAGACCCTCTCAAACATCTTTAGGTCTTCCTTATACTGTGGCACCCAAATCTGCCCCTCAAATGGAGGTGAGGCTGCCTCAGCCCAGAGCAAAGCAGGACAATCCCCCTCCCTGGCTGGGCTTGGTGCCCCAGGAGATGTTGTCCCTGCTGCCTGCCAGGGCACACAGTGGATCCTAAACTCATTTTGTTCTCTGAGCAGACTGCCACAACACCCCAACAATGGTGATGGGACCACACAGGTCACCCACAGTCCAGCAGAAGGAAGGGAGGAGTTTTGGGAAGGTTGTACCTGGAAACACCTCAAATACCAGTGGTACATATGGGCAGGAATCATGGAACAGCCTGGAAGGAACCTCAGGAATTATCTTTTCCATCTCTTTGCCCCAAAGCAGCATAAATGGATGGGGATGATCCAAGCTGAGGGTGAGGAGCAGCGGTGGAGCAAGGTTACTGGTTCCCAGTTTCAGACCATCATCTCTTCCCCAGTCCCCACTAAATCCCTGTCTGCTTTGATGTGGGAGCCAAATCAAGCTGCACTTAAGAGATGGGGAACAGCCACCTTTGGAGAGCAGGACCAGTAGAACCAGGGGGAGGTGTCCCGGGGGCCTCATTAACCCTTTAATGGTGACTTTGTGTCCCTTCTGCAGGGAGCCACAAAAACTGCCCAGCCTGCAGGGAGGGAGGGAGTGCACCACCAGCAGCACCATCAGGCCCTTACAGCCCCATTTTTCAAGGGGAGGGTCTTAAAAATTGCTTTTCTCACTGGGACAAAACAGACTCAGGAGGCTGTTGGATGGTTTTCACAGCCAGAATCCAAGAAGAGGTTGGAAATGCCCCCAGGCTCTCCCTGTCTGCAGGGGTGGCTTAGCAGGTCCCAGTTTAGTAGATGCTTAAGCAGAATGAATTTATCTGGGCACATGTAAATCTCAAAGGTGTTAAAGTCTCATGAAAGCCACCACAGCTCAAGGAATGTTTAGGGGCAAGCAGCTCAGGGGTTTCCCCTGTAAACCTGGGTGGAAGCTGTAGGATTAAATTAAAGATGAATCCCTGAGAAAAGTGGTTTCATATCCTCCGTGGAAAGAGGAAGGTTGGTCCCTCTCTGCCAACACCATCTTACCACAACCAGCCAGGACAAAGTAGGGACAGTGAAAAGGTCTCAAGGAAGATGACCTGTGCATGAAAGCCATTGCAAACCTTCTCCTGGGAAGCCCAAACCCCATCAGAGTCCTTCCTGCTTTGAAGTTGGTGGAACCTCCACCATGTGACTCTGAGCCAGCTTTGTGAAAGCTCAGCAGCTGCAAACCACAGGCACTGCCCTGGACTGACTTCCTCTGATGTGCAAGGTTGGGCACCTGGAAAAGCCACTTCTTAGGGACAGGAGCAGGAGCCAGGGGTTGAAGATCAGGTTTGTTGTAGAGGAACAGCCTGACAACTCTTCATACACAAGAAAGAATCTCAGAGCTTGCAGCTGGTGGAGGATCGTTGTCCCATGAGCAGCATTTTCCCTGTTTTCCAACAAAACCAGGGGGTTGGAAGGTCTACAGTCCTGAAATGAGCATCACCCATGAGGCACGAGGAACACCATGGTGGCTGAGCAGGGATACACGGGATAACTGGGACCTGACCCAGCCAGATACAGATTTCTCACAGCTGGAAAAACTGGAAAGTTGTTGTCCTCAGGGGAAAAGGGTCGTGTCTTTCTTGCCATGAAGAGGAGATGCAGTGTCTCTGTGGTCCTGCTGGGCAGCAGAGCTTGGGGCAGGGCTGCTCCGACCCCGCAGCTGTGCAGGGCTGAGCCACGTGGAAAGCAGAACTAGAATCTGGCTTCTCCTGGTTTTGGCTTGCCCATGGTTGTGCCAACCTAAAAAAGTTCATGAAGGTCATGTCTGAACCTCCCTGAGGCCTCAGTGATGCTTTGTCCTATCCGTGGACGCCCTGTCCCCAGGCAGTGCTGCACGTTTGGCTTCAGACCACACACCCAGTGTCTTCTCCAGGGATTGCACCAATGCTTGGGTTCAAAATACAACTCATTTCCAAAATATTTATTCTCTTTTCACTTGCATGCAAGAGGTCCCAGTGCTTGGGTTACCTCGAAGTTACATGAAGGACGTGGTGCCCAAAAGCTCATTTGATTTCTCCAACTATCTGTGAATGAGAATAATTTGGAATACTGAAAGGTGTTCCTGGCCACAACAGGGGGTTGGAATGTTTTATAGTCCCTTCCAACCCAAACCATTCCATGATTCTATGAAAGTACATCTCATTGCAAGATGAGCATCTGTGCATATTCAGATCAGCATTATTATAATGGAACTACTACTACTACTATTATTATAACTAAATATAGTATTTTTTTTTCATTTCAACCCATTATGAGACATGTTTTAAAAAAAGGAAAGACCCTTCCAGGAAATACTCCACAAATATTCTAAATATCCTGATTCTTTTTCCTGACTTTTAATTCAATACACTGCATTTCACATTGACAATAGCACTGAGTCCTCCCAGAACCAGCTAATTTTGTCCCAGCAAAGATGTAAAGATTTCTCAGGGCAAGCTCTGCAATCCCTTGTGTTTTTATGATTAGATCCCTTTTCGAAGACAAAAAAAGGAACTTGATTTGTTTCCAAGCAAATTCAAAAATCTTTTTAAGAATTTTAATTGAGATGATGCTTTCTCATTACCAGATGCTACTGGAAGGATTTAATGTCAAAAAGGTGTGTCAAGGGACAACCAGGCAAAACCTTTACTCCGGCTGACATTTCTCAACCTGCTTGTAACACTTCCCTTTGCTACTTCTCCTGTTCATCTGAATCTGCTGTGTGACCTGGTCCCATCACACCCATGTTAGAAATGTAACAGCTTCCCTGGGTGCATAACTCCATAATAAATTGCTGTCATCTCCCAGAAATGCCTTATTTTCAATTTCAGGAATTCTAAGGGGCAGTGGAAGCCCTCTTGGGCCCTGGCACAGATTGTCCAGAGCAGCTGTGGCTGCCCCTTCCCTGGAAGTGACCAAGGCCAGGCTGGATGAAGCTTGGAACCACATGGGATAGTGGAAGCTGTCCCTGCTCACGGCAGAGGGTGGAATGAGATGAGCTTTAAGGTCCCTTCTGAGCCAAATCACTCCATGACTCCATGATTCTGTGAACCCCCAGTTTCCCAGAGCATCCTCCCCATGACCAAACTCATCCTCAGCATCACCTCATGTGGTTCCTGCTCCATCAATATGGAAACCACCAACCCCATCCTTCTGGTCAGCACCCGAATTCTCCCCAGGAGCCACAGCCATCCCCACAAGAGGAAGGAAGAAATGCTTACGAGAATGCTCCCGACAACGTCAGTGCTGAGCCGGGACGGATCCGCCTTCCCTCCCCCTGTCACCAGCGGTCATTGCTCAAGAGCCAGCCTGCAGCTGCCCACGGACCCTGGAAGGGGCGGCATCCCCACGACATTTTGCAGGAGGTCCTGAAACGTAATTAAACGCTGTGGTGAAACCAAACCGTAAACAAGCCATGAATAAAAACCCCTTGAATTATTTTGCTAAACTATAATTACACAATAAGGAAGCAGATTAATTAAGTAAAATATAAGTCCTGAAACTGAAGCTTGCAAGCAAAGCAGTTTATTTTAATTTCCACATTATTTCATATGAGATAGAAGTGTTTGCTGTGGGTTTAAAATGTTGGAAGCCATTCCTTGCTGCCAGGCAGACCAAACCCAGTGGATAAATTAAATTTTTGCATCTGAGGCACCTCCTGAAATGTATATAAGGAGAAGGGCTGTGCCTCAGAGGAGCTAAAGGAGATCTCCTTCTTCCAGTCCCTGCTCCTTGTTGCTGCTCCGCCGTCACCGCCCGCCCACGCCAGCACCATGAGCCGACAGTGCTACACCTCTGGCTCCATCCTGGGAAGACGAGGCTTCTCCTCGGCCTCCGCTGTCTGCGGCCTGGGCAGGGCCAACAGCAGCTCGGCCTCCGTGTGCCAGCCCGTGGGACGCAGGTGTGGGATCGGGGGCTTCAGCAGCCGCAGCGTGTGCGACCTGGGCCGAGGCCAGAGGATTTCCTTCGGCGGGAGCTGCCGCAGCGGGGTCTACGGCG
>VXBI01004166.1:38238-113400 GCA_013397375.1 Toxostoma redivivum
CGGGGGCCGCTTCGGAACCGTCGTGGGCTTTGGGAACTGTGCGAGCTTCGGCGGCCTGGGCAGCTACCGAGGCCTGGGCGATGGCGTGGCCATGGCGGGCTACGGCGGCGGCATGGGCATCGGCCTCGGCGGAGGCAGGTCCGAGGGGATTCGCGGCGTCAGCATCCACCCAGAGCTCCTCAAGCCCCTGTGCGTGGGCGTGGACCCTGAGGAGTGCCAAGTGCGGACCCACGAGAAGGAGCAGATCAAGAACCTCAACAACCAGTTTGCCTGTTTCATCGACAAGGTGAGACCCCGCTTTCCCTGCCCCGTGTCCCCAGAGACAACATGGGAGGCTGTTTGTCCCGGTACCCTGGTATTTAAATATCCCTGATGAGCCATGCTGGTCCTGGCCTGGACATCCTCTGGATTTGAGCCTTGCACCAAGGCCACACCATCAGTGTTGTACCTTTGGATGGCCACCAACCTGCTAAAGAGCTCAGTTAGGAGCAGCTCCAGGTAAATCCAAACCTGTGATGATGAGATGAAGACACAGAAGGATAGGAAATTTTATTTCAAGTGTATAATCTGATGTTGCTTTCACAAATCTATAAACTCCCGACTTCTGCATTCTTAAAATAGTTCGTGTTTCATTACAAGGTGATATGGAAGGATGAATTTAACTAAAATGGGAGGAACTATTTTAATTTCTCTATCTCTCCAGTCTGTGAATGAAATGATTTGGTGATTTCCTAAAAGGATGTAATTTACTGTTGTTTTCTTGGCTACATTTAGGGGTTTTCATAACTGTTTAGGGAGCTGTTATGGGAAATAATTTTTCAAACAGCAAAGAAAATCTGCTCTGTCTCATCTGATCTTGATTTTCCTGGAGAGTTGTTCTGCAACTGGAAAAACTGAATCCACCCAGGAGCAGCAACTCCTTCTTCCCATTTGTAAAATGACTTATTCATGACCCATCAAGCTCCTAGAGAGGCCTTTAATCTAGAAGCAGAAAGGCATGATAAGTATCCACGATTGGAGTTTAAATCAGATACATCCAAATGAGGTCCTGAATGGAGCTTTTAGTGCTGAGAAAGACTTGTTACTGCCCTGGGCCCACCAGGAGGCCGAGGATCCAGTTCTGGGAGAGGAAGAGAAGTGTCTGGCTGAGCCAGCGTATGTTGAACCCAGGCTTGGCCTCAACACAGAGTGAAGCCTCTGATGTTGCTCAGCCTGAGATTCGAGTCCTGGGTGGGACCAGTTCAGCTCAGAGAAGATGCTGGTCCCACTCAACCCCCCGAGACAGCAGCACCTGGCCATTTGCAATTCTGATTTGATTTTCACTTTTCCCTTTGGGAAGTGCAGAATCCCTGGGACAGGAGACCCTGACTCTCCCATCTCTTCCTTGCCCAGGTGCGGCTGCTGGAGCAGCAGAACAAGGTGCTGACCACCAAGTGGGAGCTGCTGCAGCAGTATGTGCTCCCAGCATCCCGGAGAAACCTGGAGCCCGTGTTTGAGAACTTCATCTGCAACCTGAGGAAGCAGCTGGAGTGTGTGATGGGGGAGCGCGAGCGGCTGGAGAACGAGGAGCGCTGCCTGCGGGACCTGGTGCAGGAGTTCAAGTGCAAGTAAGTCACACACACAGGGAAGCTGCAGACCTGGATGTTGCTGGCCTGGGTGGTGTTCCTGAGTGTGAATCCAAGGAAATTGCTCTGGATGGACCAACAAAGTGGGGCACAGGGCAAGTAGCTTCAGTACAGGATGAATTTCCTCCACTGCACATCCAGTGCTGTACTGGAGATGCTGCTGATGGACTGGGAGATGTTTTCAAGCCCAGTTTCCTTGGGGAGCAGGATAGGAAACCACTTCCTCTGCCTCCTGCACACCTCTGTGATTTGCCATATCAAATCTCCCCCATCACCGGTGCCTGTGTCTTTCCCCAGTGCCATCCATTCCCACAAAACAAAAAATGTCAGCCAATTTTCTCCTCCCCACTCTTTACCCACATCATGTTGGGATTCATTCTCTCTTCCCAGAGGGAATGTGGGAATTGTTGGTTTTGTTTTGTTTTTTTTTTTATCTAAGCCATAGATACTCCTTAAAATCTCCCTGTGTGCTCTGCTAAGTCACAAACCAGGTCACTGGATCAACTTTCCCCAGAGTTCATCATCTCAGGTGTTTTTTCTTGCTGAGCCACCACTGAGCAGGTCCAACTCACAGAATCATCATCTTGTGAAAGCTCTTGCAGGTCCCAATTACTGATTCATTATGCCCTGACTGTGCTCCCCACTGCACCCTGGAGTTTCACAGGTTGCTCAAGCTCCTGACCTTCCCCTGAGGCATTTTGGCCACAGTCTCCCCATAAGCACTCTGAGCGGAGTCCTGGATGCTCTGGAAAAACATCTCACAAAGCAGAAGGGCTGGAAGCAGCAATCCAAGCCTCCAGCTTTGCATTTCTGGTGGTTTGGCTGGATTTTCTGTCCTCTGACTCCAGCCACCCAAACCACTGGCATGGCTAAAACTGCTGAGTAAAGCCATGAGGGGGTAAGAAACAGCAAAAATAATGATAAGAAATGAGGTGCAAAGTGAAATCTCATTGCCCATGGTCTGCACTGGACAGTTGGGTGATGGAGGTGGGACCCCCAGGGCTCAGCATCCCCCTGCCCTGCTCTCCTGCAGGTATGAAGATGAGATCAACAAGCGCACAGCAGCGGAGAATGAGTTCGTGGTGCTCAAGAAGGTGAGTCAGGACCAGCTGAGGGTGGGCAGACCCTGGGAGTGGGGTCACTGGGAGAAGTGTCGGGTCCTGGCACCATGGCACAGCCTGATGCCCCAAAAATGAGGCAACCCAAGGAATGTGGAGGACCTCTCTGAGGTTTTCAGCACATGCAGCTCAAACCCACACAGTGCTAAGGGCTGGAAATAGAGAGGTTTCCTCCAAGTCTAAAGAAAAGCTGGGATTTGCCATAATTGTTCCCTCATCTCTTTTCACCAAATTCCTGGTATCTCTCCAGGATGTGGATTGTCTCTACCTGACCAAGGAGGAGCTGGAGGTGAGGGTGGGTCTCCTGCGGCAGCAGCTGGAGTTCCTGAAGTGCATCTATGCCGAGGTAAGAGCTCCTGTTCCAATCTGCTCCCTGGGGTGAGGCAGCATCTCCTGCCCTCCCCACCCAAGTCTTACACCAAGAGTGCAGGGAAAGATGTCTTTTCTGAAAATCCTGGGATTGCAGCCCAGAAGTGTATGTCTTTAGATGTATTTGGTAACAACACTGTCACACCTACTTTGGGAGGGCAAAGGGGGTCTTGGTTGTCTCCTACATTGCTGCCCACAAGGGGAGGGATCTCTTGCCTGAAAACCTCTCAAATTCCAATCCAAACCATCCCTGGGTTGGCCCAATATTTCTAGAACTTGTTTTGTTTTATTTTTACATTAGTCAAAATATTTTTATGAAAATATCACTTCTGTCTAAAATTCCCCAAGTTTTAAACCGAACACACAGGGGACACTTTGCATTGACACCTTTTTGAGCTAAACCCCTTCAGCAGGGGTCAGTGGGGCTCAAAGAACTCACGCCCGAGGGATTACCAGCCCAGGAAAGCAGTGGCACAGCCAGGAATGCAGGAGTGGGTTGCTCCACCAGGATTCCCTGCCCTTCCTTAGGGAACTGCATGCAGCCATCCCATGTTGTGCTGCCAAAACAGGTCCCAGCTGCCAGGTCTTGCTGGACACAAGTCACCCACACTGGGAGCTCAGGGGACAACCTCCTCCAACCAGACGCCCCTTGCTGGGGCTGCTGCTGGCCTGGCAGGGGCTGGTTGAGGGAATGGAACTGATGTTCTGGTCCTGCAGGAGAGGGCTCAGCTGGACTGTCAGCTGTGTGACACCTCTGTCATCGTGCAAATGGACAACAGCAGGGACCTGGACATGGAGGGCATCATCAAAAGTGTGGAGTGCTGCTATGAGGAGATTGCCCAGAAAAGCAAGGCCGAGGTGGAGGCTTTCTACCAAACCAGGGTGAGTAGTCCATGAATTTCCAGGACAGTCCATTTCTGAGACCATTTCTGAGTCATTTCTGAGACCATTCCTGTCCTCCCTGATGCCACTTTAACCCACCCCACATTGTGTGTTAGCTTCAGTTTGTACCAAAAAAACCCTAAACTCAAATCAACCTTAAAAGATGTGGTCTGAGACATTTTGGCACAAGTAGAGCAGATCAGAGTGTTCAGAGATGTCCTCTTCATGCACCCTGAGGAGCATCCTCACTTCCCAAAGGGCAAATCATAGAACCCTAAAGCTGGAAAAAACCTCCAAGATCAGCAAGACCAGGACTCACCTGAGACTCTCACCTTGTCCAGGCTGAGGCCATGTCTGGGTGGTGCCCTGGGGACACCGACCTCGGTGCAGTTCCAGAGATTTCCATCTTCCCAGGAAGGCAGGGGGCCCTGGAAGGGCGATTTGGGTGCATTGACATCATCCTCTTCCTGTACAACAGCTGGAGGAACTCCACAGCAGCCGGGGCAAGTTCTGTGATGACCTAAGGAACAACCAGAGCGAGATTGCTGAGCTCAACAGGATGATCCAGAAGCTGCAGTGTGAATCAGACAATGTGAAGAAACAGGTAGGACCAAGGGATGGATCCACCTGAGAGGGCAGCTCCTCTGTCAAAGGCCATTGTCCTACCAGCTCCCACCCTGTGGAGCTTCAAAGGACCCCATGCTCCAGATTAGATCTATTTTAACTTCTCATCTGCTGTTCATGCACACAAAAAAGCAGATTTATTTTTTGCTTGGCAAATAAGAAGTGCAGTGGTTTGGGGATACCAGAATAGGTGTTTGCTCTGGGGTCCCACCAGGTTGCAGCCAACAGATCCCATCCCCTTCATCCCATATAGCTTGGCCACCACAAATCCAGCCTAAATCTTGACTCTCTGGCACTTCCTGGCTGAGAAATAAGGGGTCATATAAGCAACGCTGTGGAGATACCCCTTAATATCACCCTTGGCTGCCCTCTTGCCCCAAGAAATTGTGCCTGGAACTGTCCCAAGGCCAGGCTGGATGTGGTTTGGAGCAGGTTGGACTAGTGGAAGGTGACCCTGCCCATGGCAGGAGATGGGACTGGATGGGCTTTACTTGACTTTACTGAAGCTTTGTGGGAATGTGTCCTGTGTCTGTGCCCAGATCTCAGCCCTGCAGACAGCCATCTGCGACGCCGAGCAAAGGGGGGACTGTGCCCTCAAGGACGCCCGGCAGAAGCTGGTTGATCTGCAGACAGCTCTGCAGCAGGCCAAGGACAAGATGGCCTGTCTGCTCAGGGACTACCAGGAGCTGCTCAACGTCAAGCTGGCCCTGGACATCGAGATTGCCACTTACAGGACGCTGCTGGAGGGAGAAGAGAGCAGGTAGGAGCAACCCTGGATGCACCTTTTAAGGATGGTCAGCAAAAGACAACGGGAGGAGAAAGAAATGCTGCACCCAGAGCTGCAGAGAGGAGCAGGGTCCCTTTTCCCTCCCCCTGGGTGCAGAGGGGATCCCACTCTCATCCAGAAAGAGGATGGGATATTAGCATGACCGTGCAATTAGGGATCCAAACCTGCAGTGCTTTGCTGAGCAGTTTGAACAAGCTCCTCTCAGCAGGGTGTACCTAAAGAGCTGCAGGACATGTCAGGTTTCTGAGGAGGCAGTGGCCGGGTTCTACTTGCCTGTGAATTTGAGGAATATGTTCCTAAACACATCTCTGAGACGTTTCTTTCCTTGACAGGATATGCACCGGCAACCCCGTGAGCGTAGGTGAGTTAATGACCCCCCCCCTAATTTCCTTACAAGCTTTTAAGCTTGTGAAGCTCCTTTCCAGCCGGGTTTTGGCTGCTCTGGGTGTGACCCAGCCTGTTTTTGTCCCGCAGCCGTGGTCAGCGGCGGGGGCACGGTCGGGGAGTGCCGCTCCCTGTCTGGGCTCGGAGGCAAATGCACGGTGAAGAGCGGAGGGGCCGGCGCGGGGCTGGGCATGGTCTCGTCCTTCGGCAGCGCCGGCTTCAGCGCCCGCAGCGTGGATTGTGTGCCCAAGGTCGGCGCGGGATTCGGGGCCAGGAGCGCGGTCGGCTGCGTGGGCAGGGAGGTGCTCACCGGGGTGGACGGGGTGCAGTGCGCGCCCGGCATGGGCAACCTGGGCAACCTGGGCAGCGTGGTGTGCGCGGGCGTGGAGCAGTGCGGCGCCGGGCCCGTGCTCATCCCCGGGGCCCCGGGGGTCTGCGGGAACCGCTTCAGCACAGCCGTGCGCGTGGTCAGGACGAGCCGGTAGAGAGCGGCGGGGCCCGGCACCGCACACTTTATAATAATCAGCATTTCTGCAATAAAACAGTATTCCCCCTCCCTCTGACAGCCACAGGGATCACACAACTATGCACTAGGACATCGCTCTGCCTAAACCCTTTGCCTGACAAAACCCACCCTCTCCTGATGTCTTTCTTGGGGGAAACGCCCCCCTGCCCCCCTCAGCCAGGTGAGATTTTCATTTCAGAGAGCATTCCTGTCTCCACACATCACCTTGGCTTTTCAATCACCCTTCCCTGCTTGGCCCCTTTCCAGCAGCAGAGACTTTCTTTGCCTAATGCAGCTATTGCAAAAGGATGAAAAATTTGGTCATCCCAACTTCAGAAAGAGAAGCCACAATTTAATTGTCCGAGACAAAGCTGCAGCTGTAATTTAACTTCTTTAATGACAGCAGAAAATCCAAATTTTCCTGTTTACAAGAGGGTTAGGAATGCTTATGTAAATTGGTCCAGGTTGCTACACCATGTTTGGTAGAGCAGATTTTAATTACACCCCAACGAGCACCTTATATTTCTGTAGTTAAATGCATGTGTTGTTTTTCCTGTGTGCAATAGACGGAGTTAAAGCTTTTAATGTGTAAGTGAACAGAGTTATTACCCTTCGCTTACTCCAGACTTTCAGCTGTACCTTCAATAAACTCCATGCATAATTCATGCTGCATTGCCTGGGCTTTATTTCCCTCCCTGATATTGCAAATCATAGAAATTTCCTCAAACCTGAGTCTCCAAATGGGTGGAGTTTGGAGCTTCAAGAACTTTTTTTCTGCTCTCCTTCCTGAAGCACCTTTGCATACCTTTATTCCATCCACTGATTAGTGTGGCCACAAGGAAGTCTGGAAAGGAGGCTGTTTAACCATCTGTGGGTACGCACTTTGTTTGGGATCCCTCATAGTGTCTGGGATCTCTGGAGATGGAACAAAAAGGCAGCCAGGCCTTTGTTAAAAGAAATCAGTGAGAACCAGTTCAGGGAGTAACAGGGAAATAATCCCACACCACACCTGCAAAACTCTCTCACCAGAGTGGGTTGATTTTTGAAGAAAGTAAGAGAAAAGCGCAGTTTCCCAAAATGCAGCACCAGGGGCTTCTTCCTCAGCCCCCACCTTCCTTAAAATATGTGAACTCACACAAATAGCAGAGTCTGGAGATAAGGCTGGACATGTCCCTCCATCATCCCTTCCAGGGAGGGAAAACCCTCTCTCACAGTTTTAGGAAACTGGGATTTAGGAGAAATCACATTGCCCTCTCCTTTTTCTCTATGAGGATCATAGAATCATAGAATATCCTGGGTGGGAAGGGACTCACAAGGATCATTAACTCCAAGTCCTGGCCCCGCACAGGACACCCCAAAAATCCCACCAGGTGCTTGAGTGTTGTCTCAGTGATCCTGGAGTTCTGCAGGGCTCCCAGTTCTCCTGGACAGTGACCCTCCGAAGGGTCTCTATAACTTGGCTGGGGGGATCTTGCCATGGTGACAACTCTGCACAGCTGGAATCACAGGAACACCAACCAGCCCTGCAGCTCCTCCCTTTCCACATCTCCCCATGGCACAGCCAACGACCCCTGAGCCAGCTCTGCATTGCCCTTGGAGAAATCCCTGTGTCCACATCCAGCCTGGAGCAGCACAGGGTGTGGGCAGGGTGTCTGCCCACCCAGAACCAGGGGCTGTTATTTATTCCCCCATGTCCCACTCTTTTTCCAAGACTTCCCTGCTGACTCACAGCTTCTGTCCCTCGACCTCTCCAGGGCTGGAGGATGGGCTCAACTCCCAGCCTCAGGCTCGATCTGTCCTCGCTGGTGGGATGGGGATGAACCCACCATGGGATGAGTTCCAGCCTCTGCTGCTCTGCTGGCTTCGGGCATTCTGGCTCCCCTCATGGGATATTGGATGTGATCAACAGGGAGCAGAACACTAATTCTATTTTAATAAATGCCACAGTGGCTGCAGGGTGGTGAAAGCCAAGTGGGTCAGCCCTTGGTGAGAAAGCAGAACTCACCCCACTAAAGATGTTTTTGGAAACATTGTCTTCATCTTTTCTGCTGCATGAACACAGCTCGGGCTCCATCTCATTTCTATGTAAATACCAAGCAGAAACACCAAAACAAGAAGCTTCCAGTGCCCCAACAGCTCATAATTTATGTTGATCATCTCCCAGCAAAGCAATACCTGAACACCAAACACCAGCCAGCTCCCCAGGGGACAAAAGCAGTCAGGCTGCTCTTGCATTTCTGAGAGAAAACCTTTAATCATCCCTGTCCTCAACTCCCAGCTATTGCAAAACCCACATTTGCTGCTGCCTGCTTGAAGACGTTCATGTATTTCGGAGAGAAAAAAGCCAGGAATGTGTGTTTGGGGCGGATGGAGGTCAAATCCTGCAGTGTTGGTCTGGACAGACCCTTTTATAAATGGATAGAGTCTAAAACAATGGATTCATGGAATGGTTGGGTTCGAAGGGATCTTATAAGCTGTCTCATTCCACACCCTGCCATGGCCAGGGACACCTTCCACTATCTCAGGTCACTCCCAGCCCCATCCAGTCTGGCCTTGGATGCTTTGAGGGATGGGGCAGCCACAGCTGCTCTGGGAAATCCATTGTAGGACCTCCCCACCCTCACATAGAGGAAATTCTTCCACATATTCAACTTTGACTTTCCCTCTTTCAGCTTGAACCCAGAGCCTGGCAGAGTTGATCCAAATATGAAAATGCCACATTTACCTCTGGGTTTGGAGCCCCAACTCTGGGCTCCTCCACATCACCAACAAGCCCAGGAAGGACAGGGAGCGTTTTTGAGTGGCCTTTGTGTTGCTCACATACCCTGTGGATAACGAGCCGAGGGCAGAAGAGTGTGGGAGCCTAAAGTGACAATTCCCTCTTTCTTCTTGGCAGCCCCACCTTTAATCCCATTACATTCATTTAACTCTAACATCTGATCTGAACCCGTTCTTCAGCTTCAGGACAAGCTGCCTTTACTGGGGTCAAGGAACCATGAAGACAAAATCTCATTTTCCCATCGCACCCTGGCTTTGAATTTTATGCAAATCGTCGAGGCAATGGATGCTCATGAATTTCAAGTCACATTCCAGACTCAGGCCCACATTTTCCAAAAAGAAACAAGCTGACCTGCCCCATCTGGGAATAATTTCTCACTGCAAAGTGAAATTCTCTTTCAGTGCCCCAACTCTCCCATTCAAGCCTGCCTGGCAGCATTTCTCCAGGGATAATCAGATATTTAGTCTTCTGTATTCAGTAGCACCTGTTTAATTGTTCTTCCAGAGATGCCAGTGGGATTTTAGCTCCTTCATGGTTTTGTAGCACTGGGGCACAGGAATGTGATTTGAAGGGCAAGTAGAGTCCTGTCTTGTAAATATATTTATTTTAATATATTTATTTTAAGGTCCAGTCCTGCAGAGTTCAGGCAAAGCCACCAAGGCAGCCCCATGCCAAAAACCAGCTGAGCTCTGACATACAAGGGGTAAAATACTCTCAACGCTGCAGCTCCGCAAAGTCTGACATGCCAGAAAATGCCACCACACCCTGTTGAATTTGATCTTTTTTTTCCCAAGGACTCCAGGAAAAAAAATAAGGAGAATTTGTGGGAGTATTTTTCATGCTGGTTAAATCTGCTTTTGGCAGCATTTTGGTTGGAAGGTACAAAAGTCTTTAAAAGAAATGAGAGCTAGAGAGAGCCAGAAACTCAGTACTGATTACATCCTAAAGTGGGCAAATTACATCATTCCACAGAGCTGGGCTGAGAGTTTTTCAGAAAATCTGTCTCTTTTTTTGAAATGGTTTTTAGGTCAAGATGAAAATGAATCAATCACATCATCAGCTAGCTGGAGAAATCACAACACAGCCTCTGCATGGAATGGAGTTGTCCTCTGGAAATGCAAATATCCGGAGGAAAAGCCTAGAAAACCTGCCATAGGCTAAGTAATTAATATAAATGGCCAAAATTTGAGATGATACTTACATCTGGAAAGGGGAAAGAGGAAAACTAGATCAGGACCTCTTTTTCAAGTCATCCCAAAGAGATGGTCCATGCCAAGGGAGTAGGAACAGCAGACTGGATAAATTAGAGTCTCAAAAGGGATGTCAGGTTTCATGAACATCAAGTTGTCTTCTGCCTTCAGGTGAAGAAACCCCATGAGTTATTTTTATTCAGATTTAACCATTTTGTTCCCACTGTCTTTCGCTTGAGTTCATCCAGAGGACTCTCCACTGATCTCTGTGTTGATGTGCTGCATCTTTTAAGTAGAATTGGGAATACAAGACATTATTTCTGGTTTTATAACATCTTAAAATTATTTTCTTTCACAGTGAGTAAATTACAGAATCATGGAATCCCAAAACGGTTTGGGTTGGAAGGAATCTCAAAGACCATCTCATTCTACCCCCTCCCATGGGCAGGGACATGTTGCATTAACCCAGGTTGCTCCAAACCCCTCCCAGCCTGGCCTTAGACACATCCAGGGTTAGGCAAAATAATACAAAATAAAACAACCTATCTCTTCAAGGAGACAGAGGTTTTGCATCAGGTTGAGATCTTCCTGCCAGAAATCTGGGTGTTAGATAACTCTTCCAGCTGAGCAGATCCAGCCCCAGGAGGTGTGTTTGGGTGCAACCAGGGTTTAACAAGTCTCAGGGAGACAGCTGCCTCCTGGCACGTCAAAACCATGAAGGCACTAAATTGATCACTGGACTTCCATGCAACCAAGCCCAGATCCCTGGGAGATAAAAGGGGTGCCCGTATTCCCTGTGCCCAGAGAGCTGCAGAGTCTCTCTGGCCGTGCGGGGCCCTTCTCTGCTGCTGCCATGAACCGGACGCTCAGCATGAGGGCAGGAGGGGGAGGCCGGTCCTACAGCACTGCCTCGGCCATAATCCCGAGCAGCAGCAGGGCTGGCTTCAGCTCCATGTCCGTGGCACGAGCGGGAGGCGGCGGCGGCGGCTTGGGGAGGCTAGTTGGAGGAGGCGGCGGTGGCGGCTCTGGTGGTGGGGCAGGTTTTGGCAGCAGGAGCCTCTACAATCTTGGGGGTAGCAAGAGAATTTCCATCGGGGTTGGAAGCAGCTTCCGAGCTGCTTTTGGAAGCGGAGCTGCTGGTGGCTCTGGTTTGGGAGGNGGGCTGGGAGGATTCCCTGCGGGTCTGGGTGGGGGCAGGAGCCCCGCGGGATTTTCTGGTGGCCCGTCTGGAGTGGGTACAATCCAAGAAGTGACTGTGAACCAGAGTCTCCTGGCACCGCTGAATCTGGAGATAGACCCCAACATCCAACAGGTGCGGAAAGATGAGAAGGAGCAAATCAAGACCCTCAACAACAAATTTGCTTCTTTCATTGACAAGGTGAGACTTCGTTGGGTGCTGTGGATCTGTGGTGGAGGGGGAGTGAGGGTCTAGTAGGTACAAAAATACGACTTCAGAGATCTCCAGTCCTTCACTCATTCCCTCCCTGCATGTCTCTGTTATCTCCCTCAAACAATAACGTCCTTCTGAACATTTACAGGGGAGAAAACAAAACAAGGAAATTATAGTAATGGGATTAGATCCAGGTTTTGTGCCTGAGAAATAACACAGATGAGTTGAAATGGAGTAAGTCACTTTTGGGTCCAGGTCAACCCAACTCTCTCTCTGGGCAATCACAGCAGATGTCTTGGTCTTTGTTGTCTATTGCCTGTAAGATAAAATCCTTTTTATATTGATGCAGTTGATTCAACCACCGGCTTTTAATTGGATAAATATGTTGTATGTGTGAGTAAAAGGAAATAAAATTAAGCCTTTTAGCATTAGTACTCAGACCTTGGCTTTAATGAAGAAAGATAAATGTCTTGCAAAAAAAGAAACCCCAGAGGTTGTGAAAGAACTTCACTGTCTGGTGAAGAAAGAGCTGAACCCAAGTTTTCTAACCATCACTCGTTGGCTTGCAAAATTAAATTGCCTCTGAAGAGAGCTGTCCACTGAGAGTGGGTTTGTTCAGCTACAGGCTGAGCTAACACAGCTCTGGACAATCCAGAGGATATTCCCAGTTTGGAAACTCTTAGTTCAGGAATCCCTTGGCTCCTGCCGTGCATCATTCCCAGTACTGAATATTGGCTGTCAGCTCACAGGTATCTTCTCCCTAAGCCTCTTCTGCTTCCCAATGCTCAGGTTCGCTTCCTGGAGCAGCAGAACAAGGTGCTGGAGACCAAATGGACCCTTCTGCAGGAGCAGGGCCAAAAAAACAATTCTGGCAAGAGCAACCTGGACCCGCTGTTCGAGGCCTACATCAACAACCTGCGGCGGCAGTTGGCCAACCTGCTCAGTGAGCGGGGCCGCATGGACGGGGAGCTGAAGAACATGCAGGACCTCGTGGAGGACTTCAAGAACAAGTGAGTGTGAAACGGGGTGTAAATTGCTCAGCTGAACAGTGAGCAGCAGGAGTTTCACCCAGAGGGTGGTCAGGCACCTCCCCAGGGAAGTGGTCACCTGCCCCATGGCTACCAGAGCTCCAGGAGTGTTTGGACAACACTGTCAGGCACAGGGTGGGGTGGATGGGGTGTCCTGTGCAGGGCCAGGAGTTGGATTCAATGATCCTCATGGGTCCCTTCCAACTCAGCTGAATTTGTGATTCTATGATTCTGTAATTCTAGGATTCTGTAGTTCTGTGATTTTACAGTTGCATGACTCTATGATTCATGTCAAAAATTTCACTTTCTGAAAGTAAACCTCCAGACTGAAGTATTAATAAATACTATTAATATATTAATATTAATAGAATTAATAGTTATTTATTATATTAACATTAACATTAACATTAACATTAACATTAACATTAACATTAACATTAACATTATTCATATTCATATTAATAAATGAAGTATTAATGGAAATTTCTCTAGGAAAGGGAAAAAAGTATCTCCAGTTTGTGCTCCAACTCGTAATATAGAACATCATTAATCATCTCCAATACCCCCTGCTCAGATATCTCTCCCTGCAGGACCTATTTTTCTCAACAGTGCCAATAAGGGTCCAATGACATTTTTCCCATCAAAAAATGGAGACTCAGGCAGGACATAGCACCTTGTGATGGCTCTTGCAAAGGAAAATCCTCTAAGCCAGCTTTACCTTCCTTATTCCATCTGTGTTGTCAAAAATGTCCTTTCAGCCTTTTGAGAAAGGGGAATCTCACATATTTGAGCTAGCTCCCAGGAGGCTGATTTGGAGATGCCACCCCCAGTCCAGATCATTTTTCAGTCCTACCTGGACACCTGTTCTGCTTCCCAAGGTCTGATCCAGCACCTCTTTCCCTTTATCCCTGTAGATATGAAGAGGAAATCAACCGACGCACAGCAGCAGAGAACGAATTCGTGGTGCTCAAGAAGGTGGGTGAGACAGGAGGCGTGCAGGTGCTGAGCCAACCCCAACCATTGCATGGACTGGGAATATCCTGAGGGATGGGACATCTCATGGAGCTGAATCCTCATCCTTTAGAGGGGTTTTAAATCACTATATGATTGTGGGAAAGGAATAGAGTGGCTCGTAGGAAGGAAGCAAAATCTTTTCCGAGTCCCATCCCACAGCACACACAGGTGCAAAGCAGATCATGTAGAGACAAAGGGGATCAGTCCTGCTGGGAATCCCAGGTACCAAGGCCAAAGAGCCAGGACCTCCCTCCTTATCCACTTCCAAATTACACACAGCACTTCTCCAGGGCAAGAGATCCCCTCTTGGTGCTCTTCCAGTGGGATGTGCCAAGCACAGCTTCTCTAGCAGGCAGCAGGGAAAGGGGCAGCCTCGTCTCCAGGCTTCACTGCTCCTTGGCTGTGCCAAGGAACTTCTTCCTGGCTGAGAAGAGGATCCAGGTGCCACAAGTGTCCCCACAGCTGCTCTTTTCCAGGACGTGGATGCTGCTTACATGAACAAGGTGGAACTGGAGGCCAAGGTGGACGCCCTGAGTGATGAACTCAATTTCCTTCGAGCCCTCTACGAGGCGGTACAGACAAATCCCCAATTCCTGTCCTGCCGTTGTCCTTGGCTGGGGACTGCCAGAGCTCTGAGGGCTGGGAGAGGAAAGTGCAGCTCCCGTGTGTTTCTCACAGGAGCTGGCCCAGCTCAGTGCCCAGGTGTCCGACACCGCTGTCATCCTGTCCATGGACAACAACCGGGACCTGGACCTGAGCAGCATCATCGCCGAGGTCAAAGCTCAGTACGAGGACATCGCCAACCGCAGCCGCGCCGAGGCCGAGGCTTGGTACCAGACCAAGGTGAGCTGACCATCCATGCCACAGGCAGCCCCTGCGGTCCCGAGGAGGGGCTGTTTGAGCCGTGTCCTGTCCAGCCAGACACTCAGATGGTTCAGGTTACATCTTCCTTGTCACCTCAGTTTGAGGAGCTGCAGGCCACAGCTGGGAAACATGGTGACGATCTGCGCAACACCAAGGGGGAAATCTCAGAGCTCAACCGGCTCATCCAGAGGATCCGCTCCGAGATAGAGAACACGAGAAACCAGGTAGGAATGCCAAAACGGGATGACAGAGCCCCAGTCTGTTTTCCCTCAGCACCACAGCTCAGCTTTGCTGATTGGGGACTTTTCCAGCCTTGAATTGAAGGTGTTAATTCCCTCCTGGAAAGGGCTTCACACTGTAAAGTTTACTCACTGAGTCGTTCTTGCCGGCCTGGCATCTACACTCCAGCCATGTTTGCTCTGCCGGAACATTTTGCATGAATGTCCCAGGCAGGATGGGTTTCTTCCTTGGGTGACTCTGACCCAAAGGGAAGAGCAGCTTTCCGAGCCCCCCATCCTTTGCAGTGTGCCACCCTGCAGACGGCCATCGGAGACTCTGAGGAGCGCGGAGAGCTGGCCCTCAAGGATGCCAAGGCAAAGATGATTGACCTGGAGGATGCTCTGCAGAAAGCCAAGGCTGACATGGCCCGGCAGCTCCGGGAGTACCAGGAGCTCATGAACGTCAAGCTGGCCCTGGACATCGAGATTGCGACCTACAGGAAGCTGCTGGAGGGAGAGGAGAGCAGGTGGGAGCAAAATCCTTGTGGGGATAATAGTGACTATCACTTTTCCCATCAGAGGCTGGTTCCTCTGCCTGTCTCCGTAATTTTGCTCTAATCTCCTCTAATCCCTCAACAGGCTCAGCGGGCAGGGACTGAACCCCATCAGCTACTGTAAGTATCACAATTCTGAATCCCAAAGTCTGGCTTTAGGAGCAAGGCCTGGGAGAAACCTTGGGAAAAGGGAAGTTTTACCCCACATAACACTTTTGGAGTCCTCTACTGTCATTAGGGGCTTGCACAGGGGATGGAAGTTCTGTGGGCCAAGGTCCTGATGATGGCACTTCCTGGAACTGGGTGGCTCCGCACAGCTGTGGCTGCCCCTTCCCTGGAAGTGTCCAGGGCCAGATTGGACAGGGCTTGGAGCAAGCTGGGATAGTGGAAGGAGTACCTGCCATGGCAGGAGCAGGGATGGGGTGACTTTTTTGGCCCAGCCCATCCCATGATGCCATGACTGCCAGCAGATGTCCAACCCTCTGATTGCTTTTCCTTGCAGCGGTCATCAGCTCCAGCTCTGGCGTGGCTGGTGGAGCTGGCTTAGGAGGAGGATTTGGTGGACTGAGCCTGAGTGGAGGAGGCAGTGGAAGTGGTTTTGGCCTTGGAGGAGGTGGTGGAAGCAGCTTTGGCCTTGGAGGAGGTGTTGGAAGTGGTTTTGGCCTTGGAGGAGGTGGTGGAAGCAGCTTTGGCCTTGGAGGAGGTGTTGGAAGTGGTTTTGGCCTTGGAGGAGGCGGCGGGAGCAGTTTCAGTCTCGGAGCTGGCAGTGGAGGAGGAGGAGGAGGAGGAGGAGGAGGCTACAGCTTTGGAAGCGGAGGAGGACTTGGACTTGGTGCTGGAGGTGGTCTTGGAGGTGGATTTGGAGGAGGGAGTGGTCTGGGCTCTGCTGGCAGCTACAGCCACGCTGGAGGCGGCAGCAGCGCCCTGAGCACCAGCGGAGGGAATTTCAGCTCTGGAAGTGCAAAAGGCACCAACCCAGGTGTGAAAATCGTCTCCAAAACCTCCTCCAGCAAAAAGAGCATAAAAAGCCAAAGCCTGAAGAATGCCACAGAACCCGAGTAAAACAAAGCCCAGACCCCCCTGTGGTTCCTCTGTTTCTCCTGCCCACCATTCTCCTCCACCTCCACCTCTCCAGCTGCCCCTGCCCTGCTCCTGCTCTGTAGTTCTCACACATTTGGATCTCAGGTGAAGAAAAGCAGTGGAACACACAGAAATCGGAGCTCTCCAACTCCCTGGAACAGGTGTTAAAGGAAAACATGGGCCTAGGTGATTGTTGTGAATGGGGAATTGGTTTGGTTTTCAATTTGTTTTAAATAAGGCCAAGCAGTTTGTGATTGTGGACACCCACAGCTATCAGCTAAAACAGAGCAAATAGCAGGGAAAGTTTTAGCTCAGTTCTGGCTCCTAGAAGCCCAGGAATGGGCTGGGGATGTGTGCTTAGCTCACTCTGCTTTGTCTTCACTGCTGGAACAAGCCCAACTTGCTCCTTCACAAGAGAAGCTTGTCTGCATCAGAGGTCTGGGTTATTTTTCTGCTGTCTAGAAATACCCCTGGAGGCGACTCAAAGATCCCAGCCAGTGGCTTTTGATGTCCCTCTTAAAATATCCTTCATTCCGAGTCACTCTGGTGAGATGGAAAATCCCTCTTTCCTCCATTCACAGTCAAGTTTTGAAAGAGATGATTTTTCCAGATATTACCAGGTTTTGCTGCTGAGTCAGCTCAGGCACGTGAGCCTGACCAGGGATTTGGAGTGCTAATGTTCAAGCAGCAACCTGAGATCCCTCCACCCACACATGAGAATTCAATGTGCCATGAGCTTATCAAAATTCTTTTCTCAAATCACTTTCCCATTCCTGTCCTTTCTCTTCTTAAATGAGTCTGCCCACTGTGGCCCTTACACATAACCTCAGGGGTGGTTTTTGTCAAGGATCCAACAGTGATTGATCCAAAACCTATGAAAGCCTATTCTGTTTTCTAAATTTTAGGATTTTTACATTCTAAATAATGTCTGACACAACAAGTCCTTCAAAAGCAAGATCAGTGCTTGCCATTAAATGGGGTTTCTGTCCTGTCCCATGTAAGGTTTTGCTGAAATGTCTTCAAAAATTCCCAAATCCTCCGGCAGTCCAAGTCTTGCTGTCTGCCCACGGTCTTGGTTGCAGCAGTTGGGGAAAGTCTGAGACTCTGAAAGTCACACTGGAAAAGCTGCCTGAAGAGCCATGTCCAGAGCTCCTGGGGAAATTCCAGCATCTCCTCCTTGTGTGGGTTCCTCTGCCAAAAGAAATATCTTTGGGAAACTGGGAAGTGCAGCCGGTTCCAGCCCAGTGTGTGGGAAACGAGGCAGTCAAGAGCAGAATCCCAAAGGAACTCCAGCATCCCAATTCTATTTTCTCCTTTTCTGGTGGAATTTCCTCCTCTAGCCTTCCACTGTGTCTTTTTTATTTTTGGAAAGCACCATCAAAAAAGAAAATTGCAGCTTTTTATACTTCATAATAGTGATGCAACTCCATGTTTCCCTTCCTCTCTCTGTTTGGAATCTGTCCAATAAAACCTGATTGTAATTTATTTGTTCTTTTTATTTATCTTTTTATTCTAAACCAAAACCAGCAATACAAAATATTTCCAACCTTTATCAGAATGAGCTGGAGGTATATTTGCTTTACTTCAAGGGAAAAGCTTTGAAATTCCAATTAAATTATAATGAAAATCTTGAAATCAGTTGTCCCAAAATAAACTGAAGAATTTGAGAAAACTGGAGGAGGAAGAGGAAGAAGAGAAGGAGGGTGGAGGTTTATCCATAAGTGACAAGATAATTAATCACCATTCATTTCTTAACTTATTGGGGTTAATCCAAAAGCTTTTCTTCCATGGAAGGGAGGGTTTGGGGCAGCCAGACAAAACCTCAGGATTTAATTTTTGCTTTCTTAAGAAGCCAGAGCAAACCCAAGTGTCTGCAGGGCTCTTGAGGAGGCTTTATCTGGAAGATCTGGTTTGGGGATGGGTGCTGGAGCACAACAACAGCACTGATGCAGATATTTCAGCCAGTCATTGCAAAAAGAGAATAAAACCGAGGAAAAGTGGAGAAAAAACCCTCAGAATGTTATTGCAAAGCCCTTATTGAATTTCAAAGGCTCAGATGCTTTGCTCTGCCCTGACCTTGCAGCATCCTGGCCCTGCACAACTCTGGGCAGAACTTGGGAAGGAGCAGGAGCAAGGGAAGGAGCAGGAACACACATGCCAGCATGTCCTGGCAAGTTCAAAGGAGACACTTCAGCAAAACCTCGCTGAAACCCAGGTGCACCAAAACACAGCAACAAAAAACCAGCAACATCTCATCCCCTTTGCCCGGGAAATCAAAGGAGCCTCAGTGAAAGACCAAACCCAGGGACAAAACCAGACTCAGAATCCCAGAATCCCAGGATAGCTGGGGTTGGAAGGGCCCTCTGGAGCTCACACAGTCCAACCCCCTGGCAAGGCACAGACACCTGGAGCAGGTGACACTGGAGGGCTTCCAGGTGAGCTTGGAATGTCTCCAGAGAGGGACAATCTGTGCCCTCCCAGGGCAGCTCTGCCAGGACACTGCCACCACTGTGGAAAGAAGTTCTTCCTCATGATGGGGTGGAATTTCTTGTGCTCTGCTTTATGGCCATGCCTTCTCCCTGCCCTGGGAGGGGGTGGAATCGCCATCCCTAAAGGTCCCCACGCCATTCCTTGTGACTGCAGGGATGCACTGCTGGCTCATGTCAACCTGCCATCCACCAAGACTCCTCAGTCTCTGCTGTCCAGAGGATGTTGCAGAAGCCAAAAAAACCAGTGAAGGTTAAAAATAAACTCTGAGTCACCTCAGTTTCTGACCTCGCTGAATCGCACAGGTTGGGTGCAAGAATTTAACACAGCTCATGACAATCCAACCTTAAGCAACCTGGAGAGTTTTAAACATCTTTTTTTCCAGTCCCTTCTGAAAAAAAGAGCAAATCGGAGCTCAGAGGCAGCTGAGCTCCTGCAGACAGGAGCCCTGCTCCTCCTCCCTTTCTCTGCAGTGCCCACACCCCCAAGGCAAACCCCCATAACATGTCCTGCCTTTCCACAGGAAACTGCCCCACATGAGGGGCCAGCACAGCCCCCTGCAGCCCTGAGCACCTGCAGTGGGACACTACACGTGAGCAAAACAAACCAAGAAAGGAAAGTGTGAGGGACCGAGAGATTCTGCAAGAATTTTCCTTGTTTTGGTGCGTAAACCATCATTTGCTCTGCTCTTTCAATTCCTTTTTAGTATTCCACTTAATTGCCATTGTCTGCAGCAACAGGCTTTCCTAGAAGAGCTGGGGAACTAATGACTGCCTTCCACATGAATCCTTCCCCTCTGCTTTAATTAAAACCTGTGCTCCTGTTCCCAGGTGTGACTTTGCATAAGTGATTTGGGAGTCAAAGGCAAGTTCCCTGCCTGGCCCCTGTCCACAGGCTCTTGGCACAGTTGTGCCAGTTTACATGGGCAGGCAGAGGAAAGCAAATCTCTATGGATTGGCCATGCTTGGAACAGAGTTTTTTATTTTCAGCATCACTGTGTTTATTTTCAGCGCCCAGGGGTCTCACGGCTGAGGCTCCTGCTGCTGTGAAATCAGGAGTCGCTGGGTTTGGATGGAGCCAGGGCTGAAGTTTTCCCAGCAAGGCGCTGCGTTTCCAGCCTGCAGGATATTCCCACATCTCTACTCCCGGGGCGAGAGCACCCCCTTGCTACAGCCCAGCCGTCTCCCCATCCACAGGAGGGATCGGGATCAGCCCATCCAGGGATCGCTCCCATGGCGCCCGCCGTGACTCACTGCTGCAATCGGGAGATGGCAGTTGGGAGCGCTGCTGGTTGCTGATTGCAGGGAGACAAACCCCAACCAAATCAAACCAAACTCAACCAAACCCCTCCTGCTCAGCTTCTTTTAGGTTCCCAGACAGAAAAAAAACAGTGGTTGGAAACATATCAACACAAACAAGCTCTGATCCCCTTAAGCGCCTCCTTTTGGATTGAGCTCCTGCACTTTTGCTCACGTAGATGAATTTGGGAGGTTTTTTTGTTTAGCTGCTCAGGGTCTCATCTCTCTCTTTCACTATTACCTCACCCAGCCAAGGTGAGCAGCCCTGGGCAGTGGGCAGAATCCAGTTCACAAAAGTATTTGGGGAGGTATTTTGAGTGGGAATAAGGGGATTTCTTCTCCTGTATCTCGTGTCCAGCTCTTCATGGATGGAAGAGAAGGATCCCCAGCTCTCAAGCCTTTACACATCCCAGACTCATTGTGGGGGTTGAAACTCCTGCACAAGGGTTCACCCAGGAGCAACATCAAGAGGCAAAAGCTATTTTAGAAACTTTTTCCAACTGTGTGATCTCAGTGGAGTGAAGGAGGGGGTGGGAAGGAAAGTGGGTGAATTCCCCTCCACAGAACATCTTGGAGAGCCAGCAATGACGTGGAAACTGTTGGATAAATATAAGGCAGGAGGGCAGGAAAAGTGATAGAAATACCACTTCACAGGGGGCTTTTGAACCTCGAGCTTGACAAGGACGTACTGCAGAACCTCAATCATTTCAAGCAACTTTTTAATAGTATTTTTATAAGTTTATATTAAGGAAAGTACTATTTAAGCTATTTTGACATGATTTCAGAAAAGGCATTTACTTGCTGTCTTTCAAAGTCGTGTTAACTAATTCCTCAGCTTCCCCTGGAACAAGGGAAGATGATTTTTAGTAAGATCCCAGAAAATACTGCCATGACACAACTTCCACTCAGCTCATCTCTTCAAACCCGTGACCGTTTAGATTCAGAAAAAAAAGCACAATATCAGAACTGATCATTGAAATCACCTTCAGACCAAACTTTCCCAAGCCAACAACAGGACACGCATGGCCAGCTGCAGAGCTGGAAACCTTGGAAAAGCCCCTATTCCTCTTGCCTATGCAACATGTTAAACTGTAAGATGCAACTTGCAAAATCTTCGCCTTGCTCAAGTGAGCGAGTCCTTGGCTCGCCTGAGGGAAAGCTGCTCCCAGGGTCTTGGGAATCATGTTGCATCCTGCCCCTGAGTGCAGACCTGGTCCCATTCAATTCTAATTCCATGACTCAGAGCGGCGGCTTTGGTGGAGGGGGGAGCTCCCTCTCGCCGTTACTTTCCTGCCTGCAAACAATGCATTTTTCAGCGCCTCGCCATAGCCGAGGTGTGTTTGACAAGGCAAGTTGCTGCAAGGCACGTCAAGTTCTGAATTCCCGTGCCAAGTTTTCCAAGCAGATAAAAGAGGAGGCTCCCAAGCTCTCCCATTACAGGGGTTTCTGTCTCCGTTGCCCTCTGCTCTTTTCCTGCTACACGCCTTTTTTAGTTTTCCTCTCTCCTACTCTTTGTTCTCCCAACTGAACCAGCCATGAGCCGGATCTCTTTCAGATCATCTACTGGAGGGGGCATGAGGGGCTTTAGCTCAGGCTCTGCTATCGTAGGAGGTGGTGGCTCTGGGACCAGAAGCAGTTTTAGCTCTGTCTCTGTCTCCAGAGTTGGAGGAGGAAGAGCTGGAGGTGGAGGAGGCTTTGGAGCTGGCGGTGGCTTCGGCAGCAGAAGTCTCTATAACTTAGGTGGAAGCAAAAGAATTTCCTACAGCTCGGTCGGTGGAGGTCTACGAAGCGGAGCCGGGGGCGGATACGGCTTTGGTCTTGGCTATGGTGGTGGAGCAGGCGCTGGCTTTGGCTTAGGAGGAGCCGGTGGTGGTGGTGGCTACGGGCTGGGAAGTGGATTTGGGCTGGGAGGGCCTGGATTTGGTGGCCGAGGTGGCCCCGGGTTCCCTGTTTGCCCGCCTGGTGGCATCCATGAAGTGACTGTCAACCAGAGCCTCCTGGCACCCCTCAAGCTGGATATCGATCCGGAAATCCAGAAGGTGCGGACACAGGAGAGGGAGCAGATCAAGACCCTCAACAACAAATTTGCCTCCTTCATCGACAAGGTGAGAGTTTGGTCTGAACCATTAAGCCACGCATGCTATCAGTTGCCTTGGGGAAAAAACTTCAGAATGAAACTTCATTTTGATTTAGGGACTTGCCTGAACTGATCCCAGCCAACAAACAACGTGAGCTTGGCTGAAAAATAAGGACTGTTTCATGTTTCCTCTTAGCAAGGATGAGTTTTTCAGTGCCTTTATATTATTGACAAAGTAATTCTCTCTCTTCCCTGTAAAAACCACCTCAAGGTGGATGGATCTCCTCTACAATGGCATAGAACCAGTTTAAACCAGTAAGGTGGGCTGAGCATCTTCTAGGGGGAGAAATATTAAAGTTGCAAGTACGAGTGTTTGACCTGAATAAAATTCCTGAAAATATCCTACTAAACATCTCCAGAAGCTTCTAATACTTTTGAGAATCCAATGCCCTAAACTGGGATACTCCTAATAATTCCCCTCTGATTGTCCCAACATCTCTGGACCTTTTCTGTTGGCAATCCCACCTTTTCCTGGCGTTTGTGAGGTTTTTTATGTGTTGTTCACACATGTCCCTGGTTTTGTTCCTCCTCAGGTGCGCTTTTTGGAGCAGCAGAACAAGGTGCTGGAGACCAAGTGGACGCTCCTCCAAGAGCAGGGTCACACTGTTACCAGGAAGTCCCTGGAGCCCATTTTCGAAGCCTACATCAACAACCTGCGGCGGCAGCTCGACAGCCTGATGGGAGAGAGGGGCCGGCTGGACACCGAGCTCCGGAGCATGCAGGACATGGTGGAGGACTTCAAGAACAAGTAAGGGATCGTGTTCTGCAGGATAAGTCATTCCAGCCAGGAAAATCCAGCCAGGTGCTCTTTCCTGCTGGTGCACACATTGTGCTTGATGCAGGTTCCTCCTCCCAGCGTAAAAAATGTTCCCAGAATTACCCCTTGTTATTTGACATTTATCGTGAGCAAGGTCAGTGTTTAGCACAAGGTTCCTGGGGAACTGCTCCAACATAACAGAGGTCATGGTCTGATCCCTGGAGTCTCTGAAATAATATACCAGGAGACAGAAAAATTAGTAAATGGTGAGGATAATAGACAGGCAAAACCAGAATGAAATGTAGCCAATAAACTTCTAGCTCCAAAATCCCCTGTTTCCCATTCTGTGAAGGAAATTCCAGCCTTTCTAGAAGGCCCAGGTAAGACCTGGGAAGGCTTGGGCTCACTCAGCTCCCGTCACCTGAAAGGTGATCAGCCTTTTGCCAAAAATTTCCCAGGGGAGGGAATTAAGCCCCTGGTGAGACGTGGGATCCAGTGGAGAGGGGATGGATCATTCATGGACACACCAGTCAGCACCTGCTGCCTGGAGGGGATTTTTGGGGTGGATTTTTAGGTGAGGCCATTGACTTTTATTTGGCTGAGAACAATATGCCCCTTCTTCAACCAGCCCTGTTCGACTGCAAATTTGAGAATCACCTGCAGGGCTAGAATATGTTAATATTAGCTAGTTAAGCATGGGGAGAGACAGATTTTTGGGAGAGAGGCTGGGAAGATGGCACTTAGATCCAACAGGAGGGACTGGCAGAGCTTTTGGTGTGGTTTTGGGTGCATTTGAGGTCTCGAAATGTGTTCTAGGCTTTTAGAAATATTGGTCGGGCCCCAAACAATGAATTCTACACTCTGGATTTCAGGGCTACCTCCTAGGAAAGAGAACACATTTTGTTTCCAGTCTAGAGCTTGCTCCTGGTCCACTGGCTAATTCCCACCTCTTCCCTTGTCCACTCAGAGATCTGGCTGCAGGGAAAACTCTGCCAGTATTGGTGAGAGGACTGGCACAAGCCTGCCTTTGAAAGCCAGGTCTTTGTCTTAAGAGCCTGCATGTTTTGTCTACTTTCTAGCTAAGCCCTGCCCTGATTATCTGATGAGAGGATGTTGCTCAGAGCCATAAAAAGTTCCACAGAACCACTGTCAGAGCTGTAATGATCCTCTCTTGCACAACCATGGAGTTTTTTGTTTTAATTAAATGCTGCATTGGGTTCTTCAGAGCCATTAGCATTATTATAATACCAAATATCAAATGATTGCTTTATTATACATTTGTAGGCATTGCAGTGCAGTTTTGTTGAAAGTCTTTTGCATAACTTTGCTTGGAGCGAAGGTCACAGGGAATGGCTGCTCCTGCTTCCTGCCAAAACGGGCTCTGAATCTGCACATTTATGTATGAGCTTGACTTCATGGGCAGTGATTAAAATATATTAATTTAACTGGGACTACTCACACCACAGAGTCCCACAGTTCAAAGACAGTAATATTTGCTCTGCGTCTGCTCTGGATAAACATGTGGGAGTAGGGAATATATCCATGAGCCACAACTGATGATTTGGGAATGGGGTGCTCCCACCTCTTCATTCCATCCAACCCCCCACCCCCTTTCATCCTGGCAGATATGAAGATGAGATCAACCGGCGCACAGGTGCTGAAAACGAGTTTGTGGTCCTCAAGAAGGTGAGTGGTTTGGGAATTTCGAGCCAGGAAATGGAATTAACTCACCTAGCAGAGTTCAAGCAGGACTTGGTGGGAGCTGGGGTCTGGCTGGGTCAAGCTGTGAGATCAGTCCATCCCAGGCTGGGTCCTCCCGAGGCCAGGAATGGGCACAACCTTCTCTGTGCCAATAGAGCTGTCCTGTTTTCTGGTCTCTTGTGGCTCAGCTCAACTCAGTCTCTGGTCACATCCTTATGAGTCAGAGCCTTGTCTTCTGCCCGAGAACCTGGTTCTGGCTCACAGTCAATGTCCAAAGTTGTGTTAAAAAAATACCTTGATCATGGGGACAAGAAAATGAGCCTAAGGAAGTGCTGGCAGTGGCACAGGTTGCCCAGGGAAGCTGTGGCTGCCCAGTGCATGGAAGAGTTCAAGGCAATATGGTTGATGTAAGGTGTCTTTGCCCATGGCAGGGGTGGGAATTGGATGAGCTTTCAGGTAGGCCCTTTCCAACCCAAATCATTCCATGATTCCACAATTCTATGAATAATAGACCTGGAAGTAGACACAGTCCCATTGGTGTCCTGAAGCCCTTTTGGGTTCTAGTTTCATCAGAAACCATTGGTATCTTCTCTTTAGGACGTGGATGGTGCTTACATGAACAAGGTTGAGCTGCAGGGCAAGGCCGATGCGCTGGCAGAGGAAATCAACTTCCTGAGAGCTCTGTACGAGGCGGTGAGTGGCTCCTGGAGAGCATCCCCCAGCAGCTGCCCCATGGATCCCACACCCAGGGCTCTATGGGACCAGAGGAGAAGATGGTCCCAGCCTTTTGCAAATGATAATGCAGAAATAAGTTACAAAATGGAGACAGAGCAGGGGAAATGCAAGAAAACAGCTTGGCAGGGAGGACTCCCAAATACCTCGTCTCTGTGGTTTCCACCATGGATGCCAGACCATTAACTTCATATTTTGCACCTTCTGCAGGAGTTGTCCCAGATGCAGCAGCAAGTGTCTGACACGTCGGTGGTGCTGTCCATGGACAACAACCGGAGCCTGGACCTCAACAGCATCATCGCCGAGGTGAAGGCGCAGTACGAGGACATCGCCAACCGCAGCCGCGCCGAGGCCGAGGCTTGGTACCAGAACAAGGTGGGTAACGGGAGGGACAGACTGATTTCTGTGGTCAGAAATTATCAGAAATTATTTCCCATCATCTGAGGGGAGACAGGGATGAGATGTTAAAAAGTTTTGACTTTGGGCTCGTGGAGTCATTGGTAGAACTGGCCTTAGACACTTCCCCTTCCAGATTCGAGTAGGTGACAATGCCCAGGTCCCCTGTCCCATCAGGCACTGCCTTCCAAGCACATACTGAGAGCTAAGGGCAAGTACTGTTACTCCATGGGCAGGTTTCACAGGAGTCTTGTCCCCCACCCCTTAACTCTTATCCAGACCTACATTTTGCTTCCTGAAGTCCCTCACCCTTCCCTGAGCTCCCAGTGCTCACCAGTGCTCTCTGCTCTCCTCCTTTCCCTGCACCAGTACGAGGAGCTCCAGGTCTCCGCCGGGAGACACGGAGATGACCTGAGGAACACCAAGATTGAGATTTCAGAGATCAACCGGATGGTGCAGAGGCTGCGGAATGAGATCGACAGTGTGAAGAAACAGGTAGGAAGGGGATGGTCCTGCAGAGCAGGAGGAGGTGGATGGGAGGTGATGGTGGTCAGACACAGCAGGAAGAGCCAGCTCCCATCAGGAGCCCTCAGTGCCATCCTGGGAGCCACCAGCCAGTGTCCACAACCCCCCAGCAACAGAGAGAGTGGTTTGGGGAGCCCAAATGAAACAAATGCCTGTTCTTCCCACTCCCAGTGTGCCAATCTCCAAGCAGCCATTGCCGAGGCCGAGGAGCGCGGGGAGATGGCCCTCAAGGACGCCAAGGCCAAGCTGACCGAGCTGGAGGATGCTCTGCAGAAAGCCAAGGCTGACCTGGCCCGGCAGCTCCGGGAGTACCAGGAGCTCATGAACGTCAAGCTGGCCCTGGACATTGAGATTGCGACCTACAGGAAGCTGCTGGAGGGGGAGGAGAGCAGGTGAGGACACGTGGACCTGCTGGGTGTTGATCAGGGACCATCTCCTTGGGGTCAAACAGCCCTTCCCAAGGGGCTGGAGTACCAGGGCAGACAGACATGTCTGAAATGGTTGAAATGGTTGAAATGGTTGAAATTTTGCACTTTGTAGGCAAAGTTTTGTCTCTAGCTGTTGGCATTGATACTGATAAAAATGAACACTATCACCTTTCACCTGTAACACAGACACACCCCACCCTAGCAAAGGCCATGCAGACGGTACCACGGACAAGGTTTTGGCATTGTTGCTCACTTTCCCCTTTCCCAACAGGCTTGCTGGAGAAGGAGTCGGAGCTGTCAGTGTCTGTGAGTATCACCTCCCTTCCATCTCTTCACATCCCCGTCCTTCCACCTCTTCTTATCCACTCCCTTTGCACCTCTTCCCACCCACCCCTCCCCAAGGGGGTGACAAGGTGGGGGTGACAAGCTCTCCCCTCACCTGAGTGTTCCTGCTTCGTTCCCAGCCGTGGTCAGCAGCTCCAGCGGGATGGGCTACGGCGGCGGGAGCAGCCTGGGCCTGGGCGGGGGGCTCTGCATGGGCGGCGGCGGCGGCAGCTACACCGTGAGCAGCGGAGGCTTCGGGGGCAGCGGAGGCTTCGGAGGCGGCAGCGGAGGCTTCGGAGGCGGCAGCGGAGGCTTCTCTGGGGGGCACAGCTATGGTGGAGGCAGCTCCTTCAGCTCTGGGAGCAGCCGGGGCATCAGCTCCAGCACAGGAGGCAGTGTCAGGATCGTTTCCAAGACCACCACCAGCAAAAAGACCATCAGATAAGGCTGGCGAGCAGATGAGCGTCAGCAGTCCCGGCCTCCTGCCCTGCAGGTCGCGGTGTACATAGCAGCGCTAGAGCCTCTCCTTCCTCCATCCTTCACCTCTGGGGCGGCGGGGGCACCAGGACCCCTCTATGAGAATCTGGAGCACCTTTGGCTGAAGCACAGGTTGTAACAGGTCGCTAGCTGGGCACGGACCCCGTGGTGCCCCTCTGTCAGCAAGGCCTTGGTCTCTCTTCAAAGTCAGGCATTTAAAGGGAAATGGAAGCGCTATGTGGAACAGGAGCAGCCATTTCCTTCATCCCATTCCAAGGGTGAATCACAGCCTTGTGGGACCACAGTCCCATGTCCTCAGCAGTGAAAACACCTCCAAAAGCCTCTGCCCCCCAACACATGTTACAATCTCCAAAGGTTTTGTCTGCAATTCAAGATTTCTTCCAGCCCCTTCTGTTTTCTCTGGCACTTGTGGGAAAGGTTTTTGCTTTGTGTGTATAAGATTCCTAACTACTTGTCTTCATGGCTGCAGCCTCCTCAATTCCATGCCTAACCTACCGTAAGGTCCAATAAAAGAGCATTTGTCATTTTTAAACTCTGCTGGGTTTTGCCTTTTCTTCCCTCCTCCTGCTGTGGGTGTTGGTCTGTGCCGTGTCCCTGCTGCACTGGGGACACCCTGAGGGCAGTTTCTGAGACAGGATTGGCTCCTTGAGGAAACAAAACTCAATTTTAGGACTTGGGTTCTAGGACAAGTTGGGGCAAATGGAAAGGAGAGTGGGATGAGCATCCTGGTCTATGGAAGGTGCCCCTGCCCATTGCATGTGGGTGGAACTGGATGGGCTTTAAGGTCCCTTCCAACAAAACTATTCCATGATTCTATGGACAGAGAACTGAGGCACAGGAAGGAAAAGCAGCCTCAGAACTGAGCCAAAAACTGGGTGAATCTCGCTGTAGTGGTTACCTGCAAAGTTGCACTTTTTGCCTGTCACTGCAGGAGGAAGGAAGTGCAGGGAAGTGGGGAAAAGGAAGGTGACTCCCAAAGGTTTATTTGGGATTCATGGGCTGGCTCATGCAGGGCATGGCTCAGCCATTGGTTTGTACAAGCAGGAGTAAATTGTACAACCGAGGAGCCAACTTCTGGCATCAGCACCATGACGTCAGGACACAGCGAGATTGGCACGCAGCAGGAAGGGAATGGAGCAGTGGACATTGCCCTGACTGGAAGAGCAGCTGCAGGGGCAAGCACAGGGCAAGGCACCCAAAATCTGCACACACACCATTTGCACACGGAGGTTTCCCTGGGACGTGCAAATATCCCATGAAACTTCCTGGCTGCTCCTCTGCAAGGGCGGTTTCAGGGCCTCAGGTTCATTTGGAGTGAACCCAAGGTCTTCCCAGGTGCCCACAGCGCTTCAGTCTCCCAGTTCCCACCCAGATGCTCAGGAGGTTTCCATGACCTGGCTGGTTGGGGGATTTCAGCTGGGATTCCAATCCCGGGCTGCCTCCTGTGGCTCCTGATCCCACTCCCTGCCAGTGCCAGGTGTGAATCCAGGCAGGAATGGGGCAGCACCAGGCAAGGTGGGAATCCAGCCCCAACAGCAGGACAAGAACCATGGGCAAGGAAAGAGCCAGGGCAGAAGGGGGGCAGATGAGGAAGGACTGCAGTCCTTTGGGAATGCTGGTCCCAAAAGGAGATGGTCGGTGCCCATCAACCCATCCCTCAACCCCTGCATTTCCAGCTGGGGGTGGAGAGGGGATGTCGGCTGAGTCTGCCAGAAAAAGCCACTCGTGCAACATTCCAGAGCATCTTTTCCAAGCTCCCTCACCAACGGGACCCCTCATCCATCACCTGGTGCAGGTGTGAGAGCCCTGGCCCAGCCAGCCCAGCATCTCCAGCAGGTGGGGACCCAGAGCAGGGAAAGGGATGGTCCCGCCCATGGTGGGATGAACATCCCAGTGCTCTACTCCAGCGCCTGGGAAGGGCCATGGAACAATACCTTGGGAAAGCTGGAGCAGCCAGTTTGCATGGAGGAGGTTTAATGGTGAGTGAGTGGTTTGGCTCTGTTAATTGAAGAGTTTTACCCACTTTTCAAGCATCTGGCCTTGTTTCTTAGATTTGAGGGAATGGGGAAAATCTCCCAGAGCTGAGGTGGTGGCTGGAGGCAGAGCAGCCCAATTTGTTGGGTTTTATTATTGAAAATGTCAAATCTGATGGGTTTTGGTTTTTAACCCAAGTTGCACAACACATTGGACCACTGGCCACATCAACACATGGGTCCACCACCAATGAACATGAAACATCCATGAAACATCTTTGCCAGGACCTTACTCATCCCCATGGCAGCAGGACAGCTCCTGATCCTCCGTGAGCCAGTGCTGGGTTTGTCTCCTGCACTCTGAGGGTGAGGGTGCAGCCAAAACCAGCCCTGAGCAGCTCTGTGTTTTCTGTTTCTAAGGGTTCTAAGAGCCCATCCTGGCACAACTTTGCATCTTGCAGAGCAGATGCAAAAAGCTGTGTTCAACTTCCATCCTCCTGATTTGCAGACACCTGGAAAATTTGACACACTCAAGTCAAATGTAATGTGATTTTAGCTGCCACCAAAACACTGGGTGAAACATTTTCTGAAACCCAACATTTAATTTCAATGTTTCCCATGGGAATGATCCTGCCCCAAAACACCGAACCAACTGCCCTTAACAATTCCAAAACAAACTTTTGCAGCTTTTTTGAGTCAAAAGCAGAATTTCTATCAAAGAAAATTATTTTAATTTGCAAGTTGTTTATTTGCACAGGCTGCGAATGAAACAAGACACAAAAAGCCTGCAGGAAAGACTACACAGGATGCAGCAAATCCAGAGTGGAACAATATTCCCAGCTGCCATCTGCTCAGCTGGGGCAATATCCTGCTGCCCAAAGCAGTTGGAGGTCAGGAATGGAACCAGTCCCTCAGGACAGCAGAATGGTAAATAAACACGAGGGCCCCTGGAATCTCTGCCCTGTGACTGGATCCACTTTCCAGGACACATGGACAATCCTTCTTTATTTTCCCAGCTCCTTGTGCCGATCCAGCTGTTTTAACAGGGGAAAATTAAACTCCACACCAATGCTATGGATCTTCAGAAGGAAAACCAAGGCAGGAGCAGGATGGAGCTGAGGGATGTGGAATGTGCACGGAGCTCACCAAAACTGTGAGTCTCCCCAGCAACACCATTTCCAGGGCTCTGTGTCCTCTACTGGGAGAAGAGACATGCCCCAGGGCCAGGAGAAAGGATGGGAGAGGACAAATACCCCGTGGCCACCTTCAACCTTTGGAGCTCATGTTTTCATGTGGGGTCACAGCCCCAGAGCCCAGCCCGGGGCAGGGCATTATCCAAAGGCATTACAAAGAGATGTGGAGGACTCAGGTTCCTTCAGCACCAGAACAGCATAAAGGAGGTACCAGAGCCCTCCGAAAGTCTGAGGGTCTCTCAAGATGCAGCAGAGCCCAGGGAGAACAAGCCCTCCCAGGTGTGTGCCAGGCAGCAGCGATGGAGCTGAAGTTCTTGCAAAGCCTGGACTGCGCTGGAGTCTCCGTGCTGGCACAGAAAACAATTAGCTGGGGAAAGCAGGTCACACCTACACTTCAAAGTCACCCAGGAGCTGGAGCTGACTGGCCTGCAGATACTGCTGGGAACAGGCTCAAAGGGCCCAGCACAGGGCAACACCTATGGGAAAACTTCTGAGGAGCTCATCCTAATTCATCCCTTCAGGAAATGGGATTCTTGAACTCTTGCCTCCCACCCAGGGGGTCTCAGAGGGGCCTGGCCCCACAGCACAGGGATGCTGTGAGTTCAGTGGTCTCCTGTGGAAAAACTTCAGTCCTGCTGGTCTTCATTAACGTGGGATGAAATAGTAAATTACGCCCAAAATGAGTTGGGTTTGAATTTAGCTTGGAAGCCCAAGTTTAACCCAAAGGCTTTAATTTAAGCAATTAACCTAAATTACAGCCTTGACTTTGCTGATAATTAAACTGAGATTAGGTAGCACAGGTGAACCAATGCAAAGTACTTTGACACGCTCTTGTTTTACAAATATGGTTATTTTTGCAAACAAAACACGGAGAGGGGCATCCAAAAATTTCAGCCTGAGAAGTTGCATCAGATGAAGGATTCTGGGGTGGATTCTGGACAGGAGCAGCAGAGCAGACGGATGGAGAGGAGGTGATGAAAAGTTGTTGGAGACATCCCTGTTCACCAAACCACAGGAAAATGGCTCAGATTTCCTACTAGAGGGGCTGGAGTTGCATTTATTGCACTGACAGAGGCAGAGCTCCCCGATCTCAAAGCAGAGGTTTTTACCTTGACAGCACATGGTGCCAGACGCAGATTCAGCCCAGATTTGCTCCCGGGTTTGCAGTGTTTGTGAAGAGTTCTCCTGCCTCTCGCTCTGGGCTTGCAGCGACTGCTTCTCCTGGTGGGGAGAGACGAGGCGAGGGAGGGGAGGGAGCTCCAGAGCCTGCCCAGCCTCCCTCACACCAGGGGCCTCTGGCCCAGAGGGACACAGCTCCTGAGGTGGGATCAGGAGGAAAAGCTCCTGAGCAGTGGGTGAGCTCCAGCACCATCCTCTGGAACCTCTGGAGCAGGAGGTCCCTGCACCAGAGCAGCAAATCCGTTCCATGTCTGGAGCTGCAGGGGCATGGGAGACACTCCCCTGGCAGCTACCTGGAAACCCTGTGTTTCACCAACAGAACAGGGAGGGGACCCCCCTTTCCATCAGCCCATACCCCAAACCTGCAGCTACAGTTCCTTGTGCTCCCAGTTCTGCCTTTTGTAATTACCTCTGAAATTCCTTCCGAATGAGTGACAACCACATCACCTCCACCCTGGCAAAAGGTGGAATGGAAAGAAATTAATTCCTTCTCAGTTGCTTGGAGGAGCTGCATTATTACTGCTGTTATTAACCATGGACTCCAACTCACTCAGTGGATTCCTTTGCCAAAAAAAGACAAGTTTCAGATGTAAAGGGAGCCTGAGGGGAAAAAGGAAAGCACTGACGCATCCTGCTGGGAGAACTGGGGGGGCTCTGCCCTGCACACCCAGACTCCCCACATTGTGTATCTCCCTGGGGAGGGAGGATCTGCCCTTTGCTGCTGATCTCCACTTGAAAAATTGGAATAAACTCCTTTCAGGTACTCAGGAGAGATGGAGAGAGCTGAGACAGCAATTCCCAAAGGAACCATGGGCTGGCAACTTCCAGCTGCTTTTGAGTAGCTCACAGTCATGGAGTGGTTTAGGTGGGAAGGGACTTCAAAGCCCATCCCTGCCATGGCAGGGACACCTTGCACTATCCCAGGCTGCTCCAGCCTGGCCTTGGACACTGCCAGGGATGGGGCAGCCACAGCTGCTCTGGGCAGCCTGTGCCAGGGCCTCGCCACACTCTCAGCGAGAATTTCTTCCCAATATCCAACCTAATTTTCCCCTCTTTCTGTTGGAAATCTTTCTGCCTGGGACTGGAATCCAGCATGTGGGAATGGAATCTCGTGACCTCAAGTCCTGATACCTGTCTGTTGGTGGGCAAAGCCCCTAGACTGATCAATAATCCTTTCAAAAATGTCCTTTGGACACAGACTTCACTTACAATCTGTTTGCTTCCAGCTCCCAGGGATGCAGAGTCAGACCCAGCGACGGAGTCCCACTGTGCAAAACCTGCAGGATTCAGCCCTTCCTTGCAATACAAACTCAGCCTGGCAGTAAACACAAAACCAACCTGACAAGCCCTGTCTGAGAATAACATTGAATTTAAAACCTCCATTGCAAACATTGTCCCTCAGACTGTTGGGAAACAATGGGGACACAAAGAGTTTCTGGGAGTTTCCTGCACTTGGATATGTCGCCAGGCAGGAGCAGATGGAAGCACAACTGCCCCCAGCATGGGGACTCCTCGTTATTCCATTGATTTCTCGTTATTCCATTGATTCCTCATTATTCCATTCTTCCTATGCTGCAGCAGCAGCTGCTCTGCCCTGCAGCCAGCACAAGGGGAAGCTGCTCAGTGGTATACACTTACAATTCCAGCCTTTTGTATAAATAAATATAAATCCTATTTTCCTGAACAACACAAAACATCACAAGCACTTTTTGTGCCTCAAAATTAATTATTTTTTACATTTTTATCTTTTATTTTTACTCAGACCACCTGCTAAATGCAAAGGGCCATGCTGGTACCTGCGATGGGAAAGGAAACACCCTGGATGTCCTAGAGTGTCCTGTGGATCTGGGCAGAGGGAATCCTGTAGAGTGGATTTCCAGTGGATTTCAGCAGGCAGGATCACACTTCCAGATGTGCTGAAGGAGCTGATTAAATCCTTGGGAAATGACATTGTGTTTATTAAGTGTGCATTGGGAATGGCCCCGGAGCGCTCCATTTCCACAGAGCCAGTGGAGTCAAAGCACTTCCCATTCCCACAATCTTTCCTCCTATGTATTTATTTCTGAGTTTGCTTGTTTGTTTTCATCCTGCTAAAATAAAGTCCAAACCCTCAAACCTCAGGTAGCAGCACATATTTGTGACAGATCTCAGTGGCAGCTGTCAAAATCCACACAGGAACAAGAAGATCTTGTCATAATATTCCATTTTTATTCATGTAATTATATTTTTTAAGACAGTGGAATAAGCCTGGAAAAGCAGGATTTCCAGAGGGACCTGAGCTTTTTAGGCATGGGAGCAAAACTATGTCTGCTGATTTCTGTGGTGGCTCAGAGGGGACCATGAGGTCCAAGGAATCACAGGACAGTTTGGGTGGGAAGGGACCTTAAAGATCATCTAGTTCCATGGACAGGGACACCTTCCATAAACCAGGTTGTTCCAAGTACCAGGCCTTGGACACTTCCAGGGATGAGGAGTCCAAACCTCTGTGGGCAAATTTCACAAGAATCTTATCACAGAGATATCCCAAAAGCCCAAGATAAAACAACTGACTGCAGGGCTGGCTGTGCAACTGGCACCGCTCCCACTCCTAAAGCAGGAGGATTTAAACTTTCCCAAGCCCTTCTTGTGAACAAAAGAAGGGGCAAAAGCAATCCTGAGGGATGAAATTTTCCAATGACAGAGGTGTTGAGTGACAGGCACTCGATGTTTTGCTGCTGGTGCACAAGGTGACTCATCGGCACTTTCCAGCTTTGAAATGGGGACGAGTCTGGCTGTCTACAAAGACCAGCGACAGTTATTCCCAAACAATTCCCTGTTGCTGAGAACCTGGGCTGTATTATTTCAGCAGGGCGTGTGTGCAGAGTGAGTTCACTCTCCAGAATGCTGTTGGACATGCCAAGCCTAATTCATCAGAAAGATGATCCACCTCATCCAACCCATCCCAGGCTCATATATGCATAAAAGGGCTCTCCCCAGCCCTTGCAGAGCACAGGTTCACCTCTCTCCTTTCCCTCCTACTCCTTGCTCCAGGCCAGCACCTTTGCTCCTTTATTCTAGCTGCAGCATCCACCCCAATCCAAAGAGCCCCAGCAATGTCTCGCCAGTCCACCGTGAGGATTCAGAGGGGGAGAAGTGGCTTCAGCGCTGCTTCAGCCGTGGTCCCCAGCACGTGCAGGACCAGCTTCAGCTCCTGCTCCGTCACCCGCCTGGGCAGCTGCAATGCTGGCAGTGGCTTTGCCAGGGTCGGGGGGGGCTTTGGAAGCAAAAGCCTCTATAATGTTGGTGGCTGCAAGAAGATCTCCGTGGCTGGAAGGGGTGGCAGTTTCTATGGCTCGGCAGGGTTCGGTGGTGGCGCTGGGAGCGTGTACGGGGCTGGCTTTGGTGTTCCAGCCAACCTTGGCTACGGATATGGGGCCTTTGGGGGTGGCCCTGGATTCCCAGCTGGGGGCATCCATGAAGTGTCCATCAATCAGAGCCTTCTGAAACCACTCAACTTAGAGATTGACCCCAACATCCAAAGGATCCGAAAAGAGGAGAAGGAACAAATCAAAACCCTCAACAACAAATTCGCCTCCTTCATTGACAAGGTGAGATCTGAGCTTTCCTAAATATTTGATTTTTCTGACAGGGACACTTTTCTGCTTGATGAGGACAAAAGCTGATCAAGGAGGAATAGAAGTGAGGAATAAGACTGGAAGATGCCCTGGAAGCTCCAGGGAATGGCACCTGTTCCATAGCGGTTGCCATGAATTAATCATCCAGTGTTTGAGTTCCTCCTTGTTTGCTGCTCCACATCTCACAGGCAGTAGGGGAAAAAATCTCCAGAGGACAATCCCACCCTCTGGAGACTTTAGGCTCCTCCATTGAATATTTCAGGAGCCTTAGGTACAGCTTTGTAGATGATGAAATTAATTTCAGAAACCCTCCTAAAACTGGGTATTGGTACAAGGGAGAAGCAGCTTCTCAATGCTTGAATTCCCTAAAGGGCATTTAAATGTGTCACCAAAATGTTTGGATTTTCAGTTCAAAGTATCAAAATCTGATCCAAATCTGTCTGTCCACCACATTTCACTGATGCACAAGAACATCTGCTCAGTTCCTGCTCTGGTCAAGCTGGTCCTCCTTGGTTTCAAGGAAAATGCTGCAATATTTTTGACATTTAGTGGGATAGGGGAGCTCTACTGAAGGGAAGGAGAAGCAGCACCTTAACAATGTTATTTTAATTAAAGAGCAAGCCCTGCTTTGATCCTTATGTGATTTTGCTCACATTTTTTCACTCAAAATCCCTGTACCTGGTCTCAATTTAAAGAATGAATGGGACACCAGAAAATCAAGGGTTGTCCCAGAGTTTGTAACACTGAACAGGGTCTCTGCAGTCAAATCTCCAAACAGATGAGAATTTGGCTCTGAAAACCAGCCAGAAAAACCATTTCACCCTCTCAGCCAGACCCTCCCATTTGCAGGGAAATTCTCCCCAGTTTCTGTTCTTTCAAAGCCCCTTCAGGATATTTCTCCTTCCAGGTCCGATTCCTTGAACAACAAAACAAAGTGCTGGAAACCAAGTGGAGTTTGCTGCAGGAGCAGGGAATGAAAACAGTGAAGAACAACCTGGAGCCCCTTTTTGAGACCTACATCAACAACCTGCGGGTGCAGCTGAACTCGCTGCTGAGCGACAAGGGCAGGCTGGAGGGAGAGCTCGTCAACACCCAGTACTTGGTCGAGGACTTCAAGAAGAAGTAAGTCTTGAGCTAATGCTCTTCTTACCTGGGCAGGTGCAGCCTTTCTCCTCTCAACATCCTTAAACCAACTGGGGAATCCAGGAGAGTCCCGGATCCTGGAATTCCCAGCAATGACATTTTCTCAAGGAGAAAGTTTCTCGGTAACAGAGTAACAGATCCAAGTACATCAACATTTAGGGAATAATTTGGAGCATGATCAAAGACTTATTAACTAAATTACCTACTGAGAGGGAAAAATTACACAGTAGGTCTGAAAGTTTCAGGGCAGCACGTTTCATTTGCTTAAAACAGCAGAAGGAGGATGACTAATGGCCAGAAATAAGTAAAAAATAATGGATTCGTTCAAATTGTTTTGATGTACTTGTTTTAACTGGTTCAGCTCCTGGTCTCTCATTGAGGGAAAAGAGCATTGTATGCAAAATGCTCTGAAGGAAATTCATTCCAGCAAACTCAAATCTCTCTGTTACCTGCCCAAACAAAAACTCCCTGTGCCATCCTCCCTTAGGTATGAAGATGAGATCAACAGGAGGACCATCGCAGAGAACGAATTTGTGACGCTCAAGAAGGTGAGAGCAAACTCCAGGGCACTGTGGGATGGCTCATTGTAGAGCTCTGATCACCTACTCAGTCACAAATCCATCCATTACAATTCCAACCCCTTTATTTTTTTTTTAATGGTTTCTTCCCTGGACTATTATCACAATGCATGTTCCTGATTTACTGAGAGGGGTGCAAACCACCCAAAAATCTCTCATCCCCCAGGATGTAGATGCTTCCTACATGAACAAGGTGGAACTCCAAGCCAGGGCAGATGCACTGAATGAAGAAATTAATTTCCTGAGAGCACTTTACGAAGCAGTGAGTACAACCAGCTCCAAAACATCCCGGCCCTCAGTGAAGAGCTTTTCTCCCTCTGCTCCTCTGAGAGCCTCTAATTCCTTCCCCCAGGAAATGCTAAATCCTTCCCCTCCATAGAGCTGCACCAACACCTGAGCTGTTCAGATAACAATCTGCAGCAGCCTCTCCCAGGTCTGCAGCTCACCTGGAAAGGTGAAAAGGCATGTCCCAAGGGAATTACCTCATTCCCTGTGCTCTTTGCAGGAGCTGTCCCAGATGCAGACCCAGATCTCGGACACCTCTGTGGTTCTCACCATGGACAACAACCGGAACCTGGACCTGGACAGCATCATCTCTGAGGTGAAGGCGCAGTACGAGGAGATCGCCCAGCGCAGCCGCGCCGAGGCCGAGTCCTGGTACCAGACCAAGGTGAAGGATCTGGGGTTCCCCTGCTCTTATCTTCATATCTTGTCTGGAGCAGATAAAGACTGACTCTTCCAAGAAAACCTTCCCAGCTGCTGATCTGCGCTTGAGAAGGGATTCTCAGGCTCCTGGTAACTCCAAAAGTGGTGGATTTTCTGTTGACTGGTTGTTCCTGTCTGTGACAGTACGAGGAGCTGCAGGCCACGGCTGGCAGGCATGGGGACGACCTCCGGAACACCAAGCAGGAGATCTCGGAGCTCAACCGCCACGTGCAGCGGCTCCGATCCGAGATCGACAGCGTGAAAAAACAGGTAAAGGGCAGCAAACCCCACTTGTAACCAATTTACCCCCGGACTTGCAAGGGAGAGGAAGGAAAAGGGTGGAGCAACCTGAGCAGTTCTATTCAGTTTGACCCTTTTTCATTCAAAAAGAAAACTGTCAGTAAAACTGGTGGAGCTGATGGTGCTGGGATAGAACCCTGTGATTGCAGGGGAGGTAAAGAACAGCCTGGGTCTGGAGTGGGGACTTTGAGCTTTGAGCTTTGTGTTCCACAGTGTGCAAACCTGAAAGCCGCCATCGCCGATGCTGAGGAGCGCGGGGAGCTGACCCTCAAGGACGCCAGGGCCAAGCTGGCCGAGCTGGAGGATGCTCTGCAACAGGCCAAGGCTGACCTGGCCCGGCAGCTCCGGGAGTACCAGGAGCTCATGAACGTCAAGCTGGCCCTGGACATCGAGATTGCAACCTACAGGAAGCTGCTGGAGGGAGAGGAGTGCAGGTGAGTGGGCAACATCAGCCCTGGGGCTGGGGATTGCACAGGAGAAGCTCAGCATTTCTGGAGTGCTAAACAGGAGGCACAAAGCAGGGAGATTGTCCCACATGATGGAAATAACAAAAATCCATGAATTATGCTGTGATTTTATTTTTCTTCACAAAGGCCTCTGGGAAATATATCCAATTGTCCCCCCCCCACCCCCAATATCAACAGACTCCTAATCTTCTTCCTTGTGTTCCATCCCTGAACAGGCTGGCTGGAGATGGGGTCCCAGTGAATATCTGTAAGTCTCTAAAATATAAGAATTACCTTATTTAAACATTCCTGTGTCTCTGCCCCGAGAAGCCAATGCCCAGAGATACTGAAACATTTCCTTCTCCTTCTTGCAGCCGTCACCAGAACAACAGTGGGAACGGGATACGGAGGAGGGAGCAACCTCAGCATGGGAGGGGGGGTCTGCAATTTGGGGAACAGCTTCAACTGTGGGAGCGTTCCCGGGGTGAGCAGCACCGCCTTCGGAGCTGGCAGCAGCTCCAGCATGAAGTTTGTCTCCAGCTCCTCCACCAGAAGAAGTTACAGGAGCTAAAATTCTCCTTCCAGTCACCGCCACACAGCAGAAAGCACCGAAAGTGGTTCTTTACTGAAGTGTGGTAGGGTCAGCACAACCAGGGCCACCTGCACCCCAACCCTGTCCCACAGGAGCCCTGCCTTAGGAACTCTCTCTCAGCTGTGTTGTCTCGCACACATCCTGCTGGGCTCAGCCCTGAGTCTCACTGGGTTAAATTTGCAGCTCGCTTGCTCCAGCTCAGCAATTTTTTGGCCGGATTTTGTATATAAAATGTGTCCCATGACTGTTTGTCTCTCTTCACTTTCTGGGGTTTGTCTAATAAAAATGCACATGTAATTTATTCTATTTTGTGGTCCTTTTAATTAAAGAGGTGCAAGAGCAAATGCAAGCACAGGTAACAAGAACTTTCCCTTAGGCCCTGACCAGTTAAAGGCTCTGATTTTTGCTCCTCAGTCAGATTTACTGAATTTCACTGTCAGCAGCCAAAACACCCCAGCCCAGCAGAGCCTCAGAGGGAGGTTTGGTGTTGATTTCGACATTCCCTCCCCACTGTGCAGGGAAAACACCTGGAAGCCAAACACCAGGACACGCCAAGGCAGGAGTTAGGCACAGGGGAAAAGGTCTGAGCTTCGTTTGCTTCCAGCTCCCAGCTCATGGAGCATCCAAGAGCCTGGATCCTGGGCGTGGGATCCCAGTGCCAGGTGTGTGATGTACTTGCACAAACCTCAGACAAGAGGGAATTAATTCTCAGGGGAGCCAGAACAACCCCCTGGCCTGTTCAGGTGAATCATCCCCCCCAAACCCCTGGTCTCACCCAGCCAGCAGTGCCAACATCTGCCTGAGCGGGCTGAGAGCCCTCCCTGCTCAGGTGATCAGGTTGGGTCCTGGTGCTGATGTTCCCTCTAAGCCACGCAGAGGGGCAGGATCAGGTCCTGACTCTGGCCAATAGGAGTTATGAACCAGATATAGTCCCACACTGAATTAAATGTCACTTATCCAGTAGCTATAAAAACACCCAAGAAAGGGATTTATTTCACTGTTGAAAAGTGAAAGTCATCAAAATCCAGCATTTCTTTAGGTTTTTAGGATATGTTGGAGACAAGGTCTTGTTTTGAGAAGGTGGAAGAAAAACCAGAGGAGGTATAGGGATTTCAGATGTGGTTCTGACTAACTGGGAGAAATTAATGGAGAAGTAAAAGCAGAGAAACATCTACAGTGGCAGATCTCACTGCTGGAAGGTCACTTGTGTGAACAGATGTGACTGGAAAAAACATCCCAGCCCTCACTCCCTGGATTTTAATAGGTTCAAATAATGAGTAGACAGGCCCTCTTAGGAAAATACCCACGGATTTGAGGAATTAGAAGGGAAGTGGCAGTGCTGGAATGAGAAGCTGGATACAGGGTTTCCTTCAGGACCAGCAGTTTCCAATAATTTTCTAGGATGCCCTTTGCTCTGCATGTGTATCCTGAGGAAATCTTCCCGAAATCCTGCAGGTTTGATTGTGGATCTGCTGTGGGTGTCCACTGCTGCTCTCTCAGCAGCCTCCAGGGAAGCAGCAATATCCTCCCTCAGAAGAGCAGCCTGGGCCAAGTCACCAATGCCTTCCTGCTGTGCCCAAGCACACCCTCTCTAACCACGAGGTTATTGGGTCGGATAATCCAGGATCCCTGACGCTGCCAAAGCCCTCCTGGATCACTGAATCCAACCTGTGCACAGTCCCAGCTTTGTCACCCAGCCCAGAGCACCAAGTGCCACGTCCAGTCCTTCCCTGGACACCTCCAGCATGGGGACACCACCACCCCCCCAGGCAGCCCCTTCCAATACCCACGGAGAAATTCTTCCTGAGGTCCAACCTCAACCTCTGCTGGCACAGCCTGAGGCTGCTTCCTCTTGTTCTGTTGTTCCCTGGGAGCAGAGCCTGACTCTCCCCTGGCTGCCCTTGCCTGTCAGGCAATTCCCCTGAGCCTCCTTTTCTCCAGGCTGAGCCACCCCAGCTCCCTCAGGAGTTCTCCAGACCCTTCCCTGGTGCTCCAGCCCTCCCCCAGGTCCATTGCCATCTCTGGACACGCTCCAGCCCTTCATGTTGTGAGAGGTCAATGCATGGGGCATTAGCAGGAGTCTTGGAGCACCAGCTACCAAAAAACAGCTGGGGAGTGGGAGGATGTGGAGGGAATTTTATGAACGGTGTCTCAGACCTTTCCTTTCTGTGAAAACTGTCCACATTCCACAAAATCATCAGGGTTGGAGGAGACCTTCAGGGTGACCCAGTCCAGCTGCCAGCCCAGCACTACCATGCCCACCCTAAAGCACGTCCCCAAATGTGCCAAACCCCCCTGATTTGGGCTGACAACAGGTGGTGAAATATCAGACCCTGCCCCAAAAGGGAGTTTCCATATCTGTGACGCCAACACTGGGTCCCACGTCCAACAGGATATCAGGAGGTGCCACCCACTGCATCCACACCTGGGCCACAGCACAGAGAGGACAGAGCCTTTCATCCAGCCCAAGAAATGTCAGGCCAGAATATTTATTCTTCCAGGGCATCACACTTCTGGAAACTCAACCAACCTACAGCTGTCCTTGCTCAAGAGCAGGGCCTGGTCTCCAGGCTGTCACCTCCTGCATCCCCAGATGACCTGGGGCCAGTATTTCAGCAGGAGAAGATGATCCCCATTAATTCCAGCCCAGCCCAGATTAAAGCCTTAGTCATAATGACACGGATGGTGCTGGCACTCAGGGCCTGCCTTTGCAGCGTGTGGAGGGAGCTGATTGCAGGTTGGTGCCCACGAGGATTTTATAGAGTTCTTTAGGGCAGCCCGAGGCTCAGACACAGGAGCTCCTCTCTCTTAAAAACGTTTGTTGTAACACACAGGAGCTGAAATACTCCCAAGACAGTTACTCTCATTCCAGGGTACGTAATGCAAATGGTGCAAGAACAGAGAGAAAAATAGAAATAAAAATTAAAAAGCTTGGCTGAAAATAAAAAGAGATGATGAGAAACTGCCCATTTCCCTCCTGACACCTTCTGCTCACACTCACTTTTCTGTCTGGCTGCCATGTGTGCCAGGACAAGCTCCTGAAAGATGCCCCTGCAAACTCCTGCAGCACACCCCGGTGCCTGGACATGGCTGGGGAGGCTGTGGATTCCCAGGAATGCTCTGTGGGATGGCTGCACCAAGGAGTGGGGGCTCAGCTTGGGCACCCGCAGCAGAGACAAACCATGACAAACCCCAGGGGCTGCAGGGCTGGGAAAGGCATCCAGACAAGGCACTGGGAGAGACCCAAAAGCATCTTGCCTGCTCTAGGGTAATCCTGTGTGCCAGAGCTGAGCCACTGCATCCTTCACTAGGGAATGCCCTGCCTGGCTTTTCCTGGAAGCCACAGGGGTGGGAGTGAAGAGAGGTGTCTGTGAGCAGTGGGGTAAGCACTGCATTTCCTGGTGAGTAAGGGATATCAGAGGGGAAAGACAAACAGGCATGGGGAGGGGAGCCTGGTAACACCGTGTAGAGACAAAGTCACGCCATGAGTCAGGAAACAGATCAAAAACCTGCACAGGTGAAGCCCTGAGAAATCCCCGAGTCAGGGTTTGTGGCGTCACAGATATGGAAACTCCCTTTTGGGGCAGGGTCTGATATTTCACCACCTGTTGTCAGCCCAAATCAGGGGGGTTTGGCACATTTGGGGACGTGCTTTAGGGTGGGCATGGTAGTGCTGGGCTGGCAGCTGGACTGGGTCACCCTGAAGGTCTCCTCCAACCCTGATGATTTTGTGGAATGTGGACAGTTTTCACAGAAAGGAAAGGTCTGAGACACCGTTCATAAAATTCCCTCCACATCCTCCCACTCCCCAGCTGTTTTTTGGTGGTGGGTGCTCCAAGATTTCCCCATCACCACCCTGTCCCTCCCTCCATCACCTCTTTCCCTCTCCTGTACCAGTTCTGCTTTAAAGAACTCTCCTTTGGCCACGAGAACAAGAGAACAGTTCTCATCAGGCTGGGGCCTGAGGTGCTGAAGCCCCTCTGGAGTTTGCTCAAAACACAAACCATGATCAGAGACTTCTCAGAAGTCCTGCACCATGAACCAATGTTCCAAAATCAGCTAAATTAACCTTACACAACTGGGGTTGATTCATCCATGGACTGGAGATGAGAGAGCGCTTGCCCAACAAGGAACCATCTCCTGCAGCAGTGGAAGGAGGGAGTGGGAAAGGGGTGGCTGCAAGCAGGAGCTGAGCAGCCACTATCGAGGTTTTCTCAGATATTTCAACACCAAAAAAATGCAACCCCTGCACTTTTTAGAAAGCTCCATCGGTGCTCACGGTGAACTCACTGAGGGTGTGCCAGGCCCTGTTAGTCAGGGGGATGAGCCCCAGGCCGCAGCCATCCCCTCCTCAGGAGGGTATAAAGGGCCAGTCCCAGTCTGGGGGAGCACAGCTTCACCTCCAGCCACTTCCCTCCTTCCTTCACTCCTTGGATCGCTCCTGGCAGCTGCCATGTCCCGCCAGTGCGCCGTGAGGAGCCAGGGCAGAGCCTTCAGCGCTGCCTCTGCCTTCATCCCCAGTGGCCCCGGCCCCTGCCTGCGCCCTGCAGCCAGGGCTGGCAGCTGTGGGGCCACCCCTGCCCCCGGGAGGGTCACTGGAGCCTTTGGGAGCAGGAGCCTGCACAGCCTTGGCGGGTGCCAGAGGATCTCCGTGGCTGGAAGAGGTGGCGTCTTCTACGGACCTGCAGGTTTTGGTGCTGGCCCTGGGATCTCCTGGGGGTTTGGTGGGGCAGTTTCTGGTCCCTTTGGGTTTGGTGGTGGCCCTGGATTTCCTGCTGTCCCAGCTGGGGGCATCCATGAAGTGTCAGTCAACCAGAGCCTTCTGAAGCCGCTCAACCTGGAGATTGACCCCAACATCCAGAGTATCCGTAAGGATGAGAAGGATCAGATTCAAACCCTCAACAATAAATTTGCCTCCTTCATCGACAAGGTGAGACCTGAAATTCCTGGTTATGCTGTGGTGATTCTTTGGTGGGGAAGCACAAACAAGGGTGAACTATACCTTTAGCCACAATTTTGCTGCTCCTGTGCTGCCAGTTCTGACATCTCAGCAGCCTGGGAACAAATCCTGAGGGTTTCCAGCTTTGAGACCATTTACATCTTTTGGGAAGGCTGAGGTGAGACCAGAAAACAGGGACAAAGTGGTGGTACAGGATGTAAGGAAGCAGAGTTGGGAAAGACAGCAGGAGTGTTTAAATTGCCAGCTATTCCCCAAGGGCTGAGACCTTCCACCTTCCAGCAGGTGAATCCTTGCAGGATGTCCCTCACATCTCCAAGGAAAACCATCCTAAAACACCCTTCTCTCTCTAGGTCCGATTCCTTGAACAACAAAACAAGGTCCTGGAGACTAAATGGGCCCTTCTGCAAGAACAGGGGAACAAAACGGTGAAAAGGGACATTGAACCTCTCTTTGAGACTTACCTGAACAACCTCAGGAGGCACCTGAGCAGCCTGATGACAGACAGGGAGAACCTGGGAGGGGAGCTGAGCAAGATGCAGAGTCTCGTTGAGGACTTCAGGAACAAGTGAGTCTGTTCATGGTCTGCCTGGGCTTGGGTGGGCTGCAACAGATGCAGAACACAAGGGGGAAAAGCCTTTTTGCTGATTTAATTTTCTGAGAAAGGCCCGAGTTTAATACAAGATATGGCTGAGAAGTCACAAGCAGAAAATTTCAGGGTGAAAAGACCAAGGTGCAGAACTGTATATACAAAAAAAATAGAGGCTGCTCCTGAAAGCATGTAGTAATTGAAAACAAGCCTAGAGCACCCCTCCACCTCCATTGCACAGGTATGAAGAGGAGCTGAACAAGCGCGCAGCCGTCGAGAGCAACTTTGTGACCCTGAAGAAGGTGGGTGCCTGCCCACGTGGCCCTGAAAGAAACCCCTTCTCCAGGGCTTCCTCTGCTTCTCTGGAACTCACCTCATTCTGGTGATGTGTTTCCTCTCCCAGGAGGTGGACACTGCCTACCTGGACAAGACGGAGCTGCAGGCCAGGCTGGATTCCCTCACAGAGGAGATTGATTTCCTCAGAGCCCTCTACGAAGCTGTGAGCACCAGAGCTTATATCCTCCTGCCAGCCCTTGCCTCCCTTTCCCATTTCAGAGCCTCAGGGCTGATTGTTTTCCCCTCGCTGCACTAAATAATTCAATGGCTTTTCCATTCCACATTTCTTCATGAAGCTATCTTGGAAAAATCCTTTTGTTCACCCAGCTCTCCTCTCTAACCCTGGGGTTTTCCATCCTCCAGGCAACATTTGTGTCATGACTCTCAGGAATATTCACTGCTCTTGCAGGAGCTGTCCCAGATGCAGACCCAGATCTCGGACACCTCTGTGGTTCTCACCATGGACAACAGCCGGAGCCTGGACATGGAGAGCGTCATCGCCGAGGTGAAGGCGCAGTACGAGGAGATCGCCCAGCGCAGCCGCGCCGAGGCCGAGGCCTGGTACCAGAGCAGGGTGAGTGCCAGGAAAGGCTTCTGTAAGGTTTGGTCTTGAGGCAGCAAATGTGAGATTTAGAACCTCCAGGAGCTCTAGGGCACCCACACTATTGGGTTATTTTCTTCTTTTAACAACTAAGCAGCTAATAGTTGTTAAAAAGTTAGTTATTGTAGAAGCACATCAGTCTCAAAGGCAAAAGTCACAGACAGCAAAGTCCGTGTTAAGTTTTGGCTTAGAGTTCCAAGCAAGAGCAGAAGGTCCCCGTGGCCCCAGCAGGGTTGGATGACACTGGGCAGCTCCTCCTCCTCTTCTCGGGCGTTGGTAGCGACGGCGAGAGAGCAGGAACAAAGCAAAGCCAAAGCAATGGCAAAAAGCCCCAACTCTCCCTGAGCATGTTCTTTTATAGAAACTTACAAGCAAGCTAAGACGCAAACTCAAACCACTACTCCTTAACCTATCAGAATTCCAGTTTCTTAGCATGCCAGGCTATGTATGAACTACGTGCATGGCCTACCTTGCTCTAAATGAGAAATGTAAGCAACATTCTTAACTCTAACACTATCATGTCTGAAGCTGGGTTCTTGGAGCCTCCAAGGAAACACCAGCATGTTTTTCAACCTTCACTAGAACATGTACTACTTCTCAGGCATTTAAGACCTTTTACTTACTAAAAGCACTTAAAACTTATTCCATTTACTTACTTACTCACTCCATTTACTAACACATACTCTTTACTCACTTACTCATACCATCTGCTGACTGACTCGCTCCCTTAAGTTACAACCTAAACCTTCACCTCTGCCTTATGTGTGAGAAGCCTGATATACTTCAGTCCATCTAAAGGCTTTAACTCAATTTCTGCAGTTTGATCTCTCTCTGAAGAATTCAGAGAGATTCCTGGCTTACTGACTCCAACAGGCTTCTGCAATGGGAAAGCCACCCTCCCATCCCCAAATTCCCCTGGGGAGGTGGGTCCCACAAGGATTCTGAAACACAGAGTGTCTTCATATTTAACAACCCTATGAAATTCGGAAGCGTTAATTTGGGATTGGGAATGTGCACACATTTTGCAGCACAAGCACCCCCAAACCCACACTCTGTTGGGCTCTAAATCCAGCTTATTTTCTCTGGTCTGGTTGTTCCTGTCTGTGACAGTACGAGGAGCTGCAGGCCACGGCTGGCAGGCATGGGGACGACCTCCGGAACACCAAGCAGGAGATCTCGGAGCTCAACCGCCACGTGCAGCGGCTCCGATCCGAGATCGACAGCGTGAAAAAACAGGTGAAGGGCACTGCCAGTGCATCAGCTGTAACTCCTGCTGTCACCCGAGCTCTGGGCTGTTGAGGGAAGAAAAATAAATTCACCCATGGGAGTTCTGCTGGACCAGGAATGAACATGACAGGATTTATATCAGAGAGGTGATATCACCAAGAGTTACTCAGTATAATATCAATGACCCCAAGGAGATTCTGAGGGCTGTGGAGGTAAATCCAGATTGTGACCTGGCTCAGAACATGGATCGGTTCAATGGATTGAATTCAATTCATGGATCAGTGGTGGTTAAGATCACAGCCTATTGATGTTAACCCAAATATCAGACCTGGGATCAGGAACTCAGGATACAAAGAGTTGGATTATGCTCTTGATAAGGAATTAAAATCTGGATTTTCCCCTGCAGGTTGCTGGGTTGCAGACAGCCATTGCTGATGCAGAACAGCGTGGGGAGCTGACCCTCAAGGACGCCAGGGCCAAGCTGGCCGAGCTGGAGGATGCTCTGCAGAAAGCCAAGGCTGACCTGGCCCGGCAGCTCCGGGAGTACCAGGAGCTCATGAACGTCAAGCTGGCCCTGGACATCGAGATTGCAACCTACAGGAAGCTGCTGGAGGGAGAGGAGAGCAGGTGGGTGAGATTTTATATCTCAGTTTTCAGAGGTACAGTGGAGTTCAGACCCTGGTCAGGTTTAAAACTGTCAGGTTTAGAACTTCTCCTGTGAGGAGGAGCAGCCTTTCATACAAACTTCCCACCTTTGAAAAATATTCCAAGGAAATTTTCCTGCCTTTGTGAGCAGGTTCTGCTCATGGTTCTGCTCTTACTGGCTCTGTTTTCTCCCTGCCAGGCTCTCTGGGGAAGGTGCTGGCTCAGTGAACATCAGTAAGTAACTACCAGAGACATTTGGCACTTTCTCCATTTACCTCCCACCCCTGCTCAGAGCCCAGCCCGCTCCTCCACTGCCTGTGGACTCCTCTCACAAGAGCGTTTTCCCCTGGCAGCTGTGACCAGAACCACCTCAGGAACGGGATATGGAAGCGGGAACTGCCTGAGCTTCAGTGCTGGAGGTGGAGTCTGTGCAGGGCTGGGAGCGGGCTCCATCTCTGGAGCTGCACACAGCACAGGGGGCTCCTGCGTGGTCGGGGGCAGCAGCTCCAGCTTCAAGTCCACCTCCAGCAGCTCTTCCACCAGGAGATGTTACTGAGGAACTGACTCCAAGCCCAGTGCCACCCGTGCCAAGGCTCCCCTTGGGTCCAATCCTCACAGCTTCTTCAAAAGATTTGGAAATCAAACTCACCTGTCATTATTTATATAAAAGATGCCGTGCTCCCATTTGTCCTTTGACCCTCAACATTCCTAATTTCCCAGTGTTTGCCTAATAAAAGGCTCGTGGAATTAATTATGTCACATCCTCTTTAATTCCAATTTTTTTATCATACCTTGTGGGTGGTTGGTGCAGCAGAGTAACTTTGTTGCTTTGAAGGTAAAAAACATCACACGCAAGTTGAGACATCTCCTTCCTCTCCAGCTCCATGGACCTCATATCCAGCAGGAATAGAACATTTGGATGTTCCATTTCCATGAGGATGGGAAGATATCTGCCCTTCCTACTGGGCCCAGCAGAAACTCCTTCTACCTTAACTCCTCCATTATGACTCTGTCTCAGCCTTTTATGCCCAAGTGGTTGTGGCCGGTGTGTGGGGCCCCTGTGGTGCCCCAAAACTGCCCAAGCAGTTCTCAGCAACAGGGCACATTTCCAAGCCTTGCCCAGATAGAATCTGGCTTGCAAAGTGCCCCTGAAGCCAGCAGAGACAAGAGATCAGAATATGAAGACAGGAATGATTCCATGGCTTTATTCTGTGAAGGGATCCAGTCTAGCATATTCAAATGGGTGGGGTTTCTAAGGGGTTTTTAATATGTTTCAGGGGTTTTACATTTTGCACCAATTACCAAGGGAATTCTAAAACTAACCAATCTACAAAGGACTTTAGGTGTGAAATTGACCAATAACACAAGAGGAAAATGAACCACTAATATTACAGAAAGATAACACAGGGGTCTACAAAGAGGGGCAAAATACTTCTTGGTATTAGTCACTCTAAGCAAGCAATTTCAATTTTTATCTTAAGGTATCATCTTCCATGGGGCCCCTTCCAGGGACACAGAGAGGGCCTCTGCTTCAGAAATGGTTTCTGCTCCCTCCACAAGTGGTCACGCCCAAACCTCTGTAATCAAATGGCATGAGCCATGGAGGGATATAAATCTGGTTTTCCCAAGAAAAGGAGTGCTGCAGCTCGTCTGTTCTGTGCACACATCTCCTTCAGGGACTGATAAAACACCTTCACTGCCATTACCATCATTAGAAATGGAAAACACCCATTAAACCTCCAAAGTAACCCTCTATGGGAGGAATAATGTCCCCAGAGGAGGTTGTGAGACAGTGAAAGACACTCAGGGCACTGGAAAGGAAGTGGCTCGTCCTCTTCAGCACCTGCCCATCTTTCTCCAGCCTCTCCAGCCCACTTCCCACTGGCAGCAGCAGAGCTGGAGTTTGGTTTGTTGTTTCAGCACTGTCCAGCATCCAAGCTCCATCCAGAGCTGCATGGATGGGGAAGGGTCTGCAGGGGACACACAAGGATCAGCTGAGGGTTGGTTTCTCCACCTTGGAAAAGAAGAGACTGAGGTGAGATTCCTCAGGGCTGCAGCTTCATCCCAGGGACAGCTCCAATCTCTGCTCTGGGGACCAGGGACAGCACCAGGGAAGGGCTGGAGCTGGGCCAGGGCAGGTTTAGGATGGAGATCAGGGAAAGGTTCTTCCCCAGAGGGTGCTGGGCACTGCCCAGGCTCCCCAGGGAATGGGCACAGCCCCGAGGCTGCCAGAGCTCCGGGAATATTTGCACAATGCCCTTGGGCACAGGGTGGGATTTTGGGGTGTCTGTGCAGGGCCAGGGGTTGGACTGGAGGATCCCTGTGGGTCCCTTCCAGCCCAGAACATTCTGTGACTTTTCTGATGAGCAGGACTTTCATCCCTCAGGCTGTTTTCTCCCAGGCGACCTGGGCTCCCAGAAAGGCACTGGTGCCTCCCAAATCCCTGCCTTCACCTGCAGCACCTCAGTGCAGGTGAAGTTCTGCCTGCAAAGCTCAGCAGTGCAGACCAAGACAGAACTTCTTGCCTGGATCAGCACATGTTGACACTACCCCACAATGGCTGGAAATCTGAAGGCAAAGTCAGTTTTTTCTCTATAAAAGCACATCAAACTGGTATTTTCCCCATCTCTGGATTCCCTCTTGCAGCAACTTCAATCCCATCAGCTTTAAACTAAATAGCAACCACTTTAACCAAGCTAAAACCAAGCCTTTCCAGCTCCCCACATGCCCCTTGCACTGGGACACAAAAGGGTCTTTTCCACACTCAGGATTTTTGCTGGTTTTGTCCAGAGAATCCAGGAGCAGGAAGGGTTAAAATCCCACTCCCCCTCCCATTAAAACCAGATTCCACTTCAGTCCTGAGCTCAAACCATGCCTCTGAACAAACTCAGCCCATCCCTCTGCCCAGACTCCAGGCAGGCCAATTCAAATCCAGCCACGAATGAGCAGTGCAGGCAGCAAACCCCAAGCCCTGCCCCAGGGGACAGGAGCTGGGCAGGCTCTGGAAGGGGATTCCTGGATATTTTCCAGAGCCCCTGAGCACCCAGGGCAGCACAAAAAACTTGGCTGAGACTGGACATGCAGCCGAAAGGGAAACTTTATTAAAGGACTCATGGGAGACATAAAAAGCATAAAAATCCAACCACAATGCCAGGACAGGGCTGAACATCAACACAAAAACTGGGAGCAGGTCCTTGGAGTTCCCTAAAATCTCTTCCTACTACAGTAACAACAATTTCCCTGGCATGCTAAAGACCCATTTTGGCAGGAGCAAGGAGATTTTGGAATGGGGCAACTGAACCCTCACTGCAGGAGACTCCAGGTATCACTAAATACCCTGAAATAGGGAGTGGTAAACAGAGGCACCCAAAAACAGGGAATTTATCTCCCAGTTCAGGGAGACTCATGGAATTTGAAGCAGTTTTAGATCCCTCAAGCTTTGGGCTTCATTTGAAGGGAGGGAAAGGGTGTGGGAAGTTCTTGAGGAGTTATTCTGCTACAAGGAGCCTGAAATCAACCTGTCTGTGCTGCCTTTGGTCACAAACAGCTCCAGTCACAGGAGAATGTTGAATCCCAACCCTGAGCCCGTTTCCAAAGAAAATAAGGGGAGACCCAAACTTGTTTTCTTCCTGGTATATTTAAAAAACCCAACCCAGGGAGAGCCCTCGGCAGGGGCTGAGGAGCCTGAGGGATTAGAGTCTTCCAAAACCTGTTAAGGGGGAGAGAATCTTCAGGTCTTTTGCAGCAGCACAGCAGAAATGTGGGATTTGCCTTTCCAAGGGTGAAATCCAGCCCGGAGCAGGCGGTACCAAGTACAGGGGTAACAGCAGGGATACCCCACCTGCAGCCCAGGATAAATTTCACCCCACAGGCTTGATCCTACTCCCAAAGGAATGGTTCAAATCCCAGAGTGCAGCATCATGCCCAGGCAGGGCAGGGGCAGGGCCTGGGCCTCAGCACTGCAGGAGTTTTGCAGCCAATTCATCCTGCAAAAGGCACCAAGACTTTTCTTTCCGTGGTTTCCCTCTCTGGGATGCTGGGAATGCCGAGCCCCATCCCTGGAGTTACTTCCTGACGCTCCTCCGGCTGGACGAGGTGGTGGTGATGGTGTAGGACTTGGAGGAGCCTCCAGAGGAGAAGCCCAGAGCTCCACTGCCCATTCCTGCTGCCAGGCTGAGGCCTCCCCCGAGCCCTCCTCCCAGGAATCCGCTGGAGCTGGAATATCCGGCCCCGCCGCTGGAGCTGACCACAGCTGGAAGGGAGAGAGCACAGCAGTGTGAGCACCTGAACCTGCAGCCAGCTGGGAAAGGCTCCCATGGGATCGTGGAGTGGGATCGTGGAACGGGATCGTGGAGTGGGTTGGGTGGGAAGAACATTAAAGCCCATCCAGTGCCACCCCTGCCACACCGCCCGCTGTCCCAGGCTGCTCCAGCCTGGCCTTGGGCACTTCCAGGGATGGGGCATCTTGGAAACCCATTCCAGGGCTCCTCATCCTTACAGGGAAGAATTTCTTCCCAATATCCCATCTAAACCTCTCCTTTTTCACTCTGAAGTCCTTCCTTCTTTCTTGTCACTCCATCACCCAACCTGGCTCAGGATCCCCTGAGCTTGGAGAACTCACTGAGAACCCTAAGAAAACCCCTGGGGAATCCCATTTCACAAACACAGCTCATCTCCTGGGGTCCAAAGCTGTGGGAACATGGTTCCCCACCTCCCAGCAGGAATTAAGTGGCTGAAAATCAGAGCTGCTGGTTTGGAGCATCCCTGGGAGAGCAGCTCCTGCCCAAGGTCCGGGCCAGGTGAGAATCCAGCATTTACCAAGCTGGAAAAACACCCTCTGCCATCCCTGTGCACTAATTCCCAGCCAGGGAATGCATCTCCCATTAGGGCTTTTCCATCCATACAAAAATGGGAGGAGAGGAAGATCAAAGCTGCCCCAAGTCCAATTTCATCTGGATCAGTTGGAGGTGAGCTCAGGATGGAGCCTCAGCACTACCCCCAGTCTCAGGGAGCTCCCCACTAAGGAGGACTGAACTGGGTGAACTGGGAGCCCCCTTTCCCATGGGTTTAGAACAAGGTGGAACAGCTACAAACAACAAAATCCACTCACAGATGTTGACGTTGCCAACTCCTTCCCCAGCCAACCTGGAAAAGACAATGGAAGGGGAGGGATCAGACTCAGCTTTCCTTACTCCTGGGGTGAGGAGAGGCAGGGAGTTCCTGCCCCAGCTGAGCCTGATCCAGGCAGGATCCCTGGGCCCAGGGCTTTGTTCCAGCCCTGCACTCACCAGCTGTTATCACCATGGGGGCAGGAGGACAGAGCATAGAGGTTCTGTCCCAATTCCACAGGGATTTCCACTGGAAATGCTCTGCCACAGCATCAGACATGATGGAAACCAATTGTTTCCTTCTTTGTTTATTTTCCCCAGAATCTGCCAACTTGGCTCTTCAGCCAAAGCATTTCCAGGACCAGAACTCATATTTGGAAAGGTTTTCTTGTCTGCATTTCCTTGTGGAAATGGGAACAGAACTCTCACAGTGTCCCCAGGCAAGGGGAGGAAAGGGAACCCAGGGAATCCTTGTCCTCACCTGCTCTCCTCTCCCTCCAGCAGCTTCCTGTAGGTCGCAATCTCGATGTCCAGGGCCAGCTTGACGTTCATGAGCTCCTGGTACTCCCGGAGCTGCCGGGCCATGTCAGCCTTGGCTTTCTGCAGAGCATCCTCCAGCTCGGCCAGCTTGGCCCTGGCGTCCTTGAGGGCCATCTCCCCGCGCTCCTCGGCCTCGGCCACGGCCGCCTCCAGCTTCGCTCGCTGCGGGGACAGAGCGGCCACATCAGGGGGCTCCCGATCCCTGCTGGAGCATCCTGCGCCCCAAACCTCTGGCTCTGCTGCCCAGCTCCCCCTTTGTGGATCTGGAGCTCAGCTGGATCCCTGGGACTTCATCCCTTCCAGGTTTTTTGGGCATGGATGGAGGTGGGAACTCATCTCCTTCCAAGGTCTCCCAGAAGGAAGACCAAGTTTCTTTCCATTGGTGACACTTTTTTCAGGTGATCCTCAGCTTCCCAGTCCCCCACATCCCACAGAGCTCCTGGGGTTCAGGAAAGCTCAGGTTTTCTCTCCTCATTTCCCCAGAGCTTGTTCAGAGCCAGGCAGTCTCTAGCTGAAATGTGGCAGGTGTGGACTGGAGTACACCTGGAGCTACCAAACACCCAGATCCAGCCCAAGACCAGCCCCGTGGGGCCCCAGGGAACCCCCAGCTGTTCCCCCACAGCTCCAAACCCCCAAGTTTGGCAGGAAGGGCTCCCAGGAGGCTCAGTGCTCCCATCCATTCCCCACCAGGGCAGCTCTCAGCTGGTGCCAGAGCCTCCCTGCCCTGAAACCAAACAATCCGGGATGAATCACCAGCTTTATCTGGAGCTTTGGGAGCTCCAGGCCAGGCCTAAGCCACGGCCCTGATAAAGTGATAAAACCCCAGTGAAAGCAAACAGAGCTCCCCAAAGCTCTGTGAGTGTGCCCAAACATGGTGTTCCCTACTGGGAAAGGGAGGGGACAATGATCCCAGGAACAGGAGGCCACAAGGATTGTGTGGGGGCCCCTCTGCGTCCCAGGGGCAATTTCCACTCATCCTGTCCCAAATCCAGCTTCCTGGCAGGATCACCCTGCTCCCAATGCTCCCCCTCCCCAGCAGAACTGAAATCCTTCAGGATGGGCAGTGCAGCCACCCTGGAATGGTTCTTACAGACCATGGAATTGTGGAGCCTGGAAAAGATCTCCAAAACCACCAACTTCAAGGTGTTGTGTGACACTCAGACCCCTGAAACATCCTTAACATCACAGAATGTCCAGAGTTGGAGGGGACTCACCAGGACCATCGTGGCTCAGCACATGACAACCCTAAGAATCCCACTAACCCCGAAATTCAACCCCTGAGAGCGTTGTCCAAAGGTTCCTGGAACTCTGGCAGCCTTGGCTGTGACCATTTCCTGAGGAGCCCCTGCTCAGTGTCCAGCACCCTCTGCGAGAAGAAGCTTTTCCCAATATCCAACCTGGCCCTGAGCAGACACAGCTCCAGCTGCCCCCTCAGATGCTGTCCCTGGTCCCCAGAGAGATCAGTGCCAGGAGGCTGGCGAAGGACAGGAGAGGGACAGCTCCTCACCTGGGCCTTGGCATTCTCGATCTCCCCCTGGAGCCTCTGGATGACCCTGTTGATCTCTGTGATCTCGTTCTTGGTGTTCCTCAGGTTGTCCCCGTGTTTCCCGGCTGTCACCTGCAGCGCCTCATACTGGGACAGAGCAGTGGGACACAGAGAGATGGGGTGAGGATGGCAGGGAGTGAGAGGGATAGAGCTCCCCGACTCATGGCACAGGGATACAGGTGCTGACAGAGCTGGAGATCATGGAATCAGGGAATGGTTTGGCTTGGAAGGGACATTAAAGCCCATGGGCAGGGACACCTCCCACTGTTCCAGGGTACTCCAAGCCCCCTCCAACCTGGACACTTCCAGGGATGGGGCAGCAACAGCTCTCCTGGAAAATCCATCCCAGGGCCTCCTCACCCTCACAGGGAGGAATTCCTTCCCAATATCCCATCTATCCCTTCCCTTTAGCAGAGGGAAGCCATTCCCCCTGTGTCTCAGCACTTCAGCCCCTCTCCAGCTCTCCTGGAGCCCCTTCAGGCACTGGAAGGAGCTCCAAGGTTTCCCTGGCTCCTTCTGCTGACCTTGCTCTGGTACCAGGACTCGGCCTCGGCGCGGCTGCGGTTGGCGATCTCCTCGTACTGCGCCTTCACCTCGGCGATGATGCTGTCCAGGTCCAGGCTGCGGCTGTTGTCCATGGACAGCACCACCGACGTGTCCGAGATCTGCGCCTGCAGCTCGTTGAGCTCCTGCAGCAAAACCAAGCCCATTGGTCAGCCAGGTTTAAGGTCCCTCTTTAGGAAGGCAATTAGAGAATCCAAGGAGAGAAGGGAAAGGGAGGCAGATAAGAATTCCATCAAGGTAATCATTAATTAGGAGGGAACCAACCTTGCAAAGCACAGAGCAACAACCAGCAGCAGAGCTGGAGCTGTTTATCCCTACTTTGGCAGCAGGGCTGCTTATCCCACTGTTACCCCATTCCTTAGAGAACAACCCAGCTGGTTGCAGAACCCGGAGGGGCAAAACTCCAGCACCTCTCCCAAGGATGTGTGTCCAGCTCAGGAAATCCCTGAGCTTGCAAACAATGGGGAGGAGGAAGGAGCCTGGAACAAGCAGCCCTTCTTCATTCCTGTCACATAGCACCACCTTCCCCAGCACTAAACCCCTCCAAACCACTCGTTTTCCTACAACAACATCCAAAATACGTCTGTCCTGTTATGTCTGCAATCCATCCATCCATCCATCCATCCATCCATCCATCCATCCATCCCACATCCCAGACAGGGAGAAATCCATGCGACAATCCACAGGAATTCAGAGGAATCACTTCACGTGCAGGCATAGTTTTGCTTATGGAAGACTCCATGAACCCATCACCTTCCTCACGTTCATTTTCCCAGCCAGCATTCCCTGTTCTCCCCCTCTGAAGAAGCAGAAGGGTCCTCACCGCCTCATGGAAAGCCCTCAGGAAGTTGATCTCATCCGTCAGAGCATCCACCTTGGCCTCCAGCTCCACTTTGTTCATGTAGGCAGCATCCACATCCTGGAAAAACAAGGAATAATCCACTGAGATTGTGGAGCTTTGATATCCGAGCCCACCCAGCCTCTGCTGGCTTCCAAAGGAGAGATCCCCAAACCAGCTCCAGGTGTCCCAGTGGCACCCCAGGGCCTAGAAATCATCTCCCAGGGCACTGAATTCTGCTGGGCTGCAGATCCTGAGAGTCCTGGGGATCCTCTGGATCCCTGTTTGCAAGTTCAGTGTCAGGTTGGACATGGAGACCTCAGGAAAGATCCCAAAGAAGACCTGGCATTGTCTCTGATATCCCTGGGACCCAACACCTCTTCCCTGTGTGTGTGGAGACCTCAGACCTCCCCTGAACTGCCTTTGGATGGAATTCTGCCCGTCTGAGCTTCAGCAGAGCTGGAGTAAACTGTGAGTAGGGCAAAGAGTAAAGTGTCAGTTGGGGCAGGGCTGCACACACGGATGCTCAATCCCAGGGAAGAGCCACGGCTGCCTGGAAGTGTCCAAAGCTGGATGGGGCTTGGAGCACCCTGGGCCCATGGAAGGTGTCCCTGCCCATGCCAGGGGTGGGAATGGGATGGACTGTGAGGTCCCTTCCCACCCAGCCCACAGGAGGATCCCCTGCCCACGGGGATATTCACCTTCTTGAGCACCACAAACTCGTTCTCAGCTGCCGTGCGCTTGTTGATCTCATCTTCGTACCTGCCAAGAAAAAGGGATTTCTGTGAAGTCAGAGCCTGCATAAAAGGAAAAACATCCCAGCAAAAGGTTATCCCAGTTCTCTTCTCTATCCCTTCATTTCTTGGGAGCCAGCCCAGCAATTCCCCAGGGCTGGTGCAGCAGTGGTGCCACAGGTCTGCTCTGGATGAGCTGCTCCACTCCACCTCCATCACCTGGAAATCATCCCCTCCCTGCTCTCCCATCATCCCTACAATCCCCTGTGCTGCAGAAGATTCCTGCTCCCACTCCTCCTCCGGGCAGGCCCCAGGCTGTGCACCCACTTTGGCACCAACCCTTCAGGGAGCAAATTCAAGGCAAGAGACACAAACAGATCCCACAGACTCCTCTGGGCTGATCCCAGCACCTGCTGGAGCTGCTTCCACTCTGCACTTCCCTATTCCAGACTGTTGGGACATTTTGCAGGTGCTGAACACGTGGCACTGTCCAGGGAAGAGCCAAAGGTAATTAATTACCCTCATTCTCCTCCAAAGCCTCACCAAATTCCAGTCTTGGTGACTCCCCTTCTTTAAGTGTTCACCCTCAGATTAGGGGCTCACCTGAAAATCCCCAGGGGCTCACCTAAAGCTCTCCAGCAGATAAAAATCCCTCTCCATGGATTTTACAGGACCACCTCTGATTCTTGGATCAGCAAACCTGGATCTTGATTCCCACCTGCACCTGTCTGTGCACTCCCAGCCTGCCCAAACATCCAGTCCCAGCCTGCTCTGGGGATCTGGGAACACTGAAAGCCAAGGGACAGAGCAGGAAGCGCTTTGGCTGTTTGGGAATTGTTGTTGCCATTGGTAAGGATCTTTATTTACATGGCCACGGCTGGAATTTGCCTTCCAAAGCAGGAGCTGCTTCACCTTCCCAGCCTCCCTGGCTCTCCCTCCCGCTCCCCCCTGGAATCCAGCCCATCCACACTGGGATCAATGGACGTTGCCCTCTGGAGGTCAGTGAGCTGCCAGTGCTATTCCAGAGGAATAAATCCCGGGAAATGACGCAGAGGCGCCACCTCCACACACAAGGGATCAGCAGAGAGGAGCAAAAACACGGAATTCTTCCAGAATGGATCATCACATTCCCCATTTCCTGGGGGCAGCTCCACCAGGCCAGTCAATGAACTGGTAAAACATGGAATCTTGGAATAATTTGGGTTTGTAGGCACCATAAAGCCCATCCCATTCCCACCTTCTGCTATCCCAGGTCACTCCAAACCCTGTCCAACCTGGCCTCGGGCACTTCCAGAGATGAGGCAGCCACAGCTTCTCTGGGAAATCCATTCCAGGCCTTCCCCACCCTCACAGGGAGGAATTTCTTCCTAAATAATCCAAAATTGTCCCAACACCCTTCTGGAAGCCCAGGACACTCTCACCCCTTGGAACTGAGCCCTGTGGGCAGCATGAGCCCAGCTGGCTCCACACCCTCTGCCACTGCAGTTCCTGAGGGAGGGGCTGGGTCTCATGCCTGGAGCTTTTCCTCCCCTAAATATCACCTGGGAATTCCTATGGAAGCCAGACCTATGGAAAAGAGGCCACAGGCACCCCCAAAGCACATCATGGTTTAGGTTTTCCATCTATAAATGAGATTTTCTCCATATAAATGGGGAGCAGCCTGTTCTGCATTCTAATTATTGCATCCTCACTGCCTCAGCTCCTCATTGCTGCTTCCCTTCTGTGAGCACATAGAGGGTTTGGCTTTCCATGGATCTGTAGGCTAGAGGAAAAAATCCATGAGTCCATGGACTGAATCCATGGGAAATGTAACTAAACTTTGGGTTTTAATCCCTCTGGCTGCAAACCAGCTCCTTGCAGAGATTCCAAGGCCGACTGTGGATGAAATGATGGAGGTGAAATAAGGGGGCAGGGCTGGGGGAAGCATCATTCCCAAGCAGCTCTTTGGGAATCTCAGTATTGACTCTCCCTAACACACCCTGGGGATTATCAGCTCTGTTTGTTTGCAGTTCCTGCCTGATCCAGTTTGCCAGCTCTGTCCTATTCTTCCCTTCCCTTCTCAGAGGCATTTCCCGGCTGGGCTGGGACAAAGGCCACCTTTCTTCTGGGGCTCCTCCCAGGTGACACTGAAAAGTCACTGAAGAATTGCAGGGCAGCTGCTCCATTCCCTGCCCAGGGAATGAGCCAGGAGCTCCTGTGGTACTCTGGGGCTCCAGCCACACCTAAGAGCCACTTCTGACCCTGAGGAAGCCCCAAAGCACCACCTCCAACCCCAGGGAGGCCCCACAACGTCACCTTCAATCCTGAGCAGGCCCCAAAATGCCACCTGCCATCCTGAGGAGGCCCAAGAGTAAAGCCAAGAGGATGGAGGCACTGGCCCATGCAGGAGCAAGGTGCCAGAAACAAGGAGCAAGAAGAATCAGGCAGCTTCCCTGGACTGAACACCTCATTCCTGGCCAGAAAACACCTCCCTCCCTGGCAGGGAACCCGGGGACATTCATGCCCAGCCAGTGGCTCCCCCACCCTGCCAGGGGGACTCTGACACTCCCCCACGCTGCCAGGGTGGTACACTAGGTGTAATATACCGGGTATATTAGGTGATATATACATAGGGTGACACTTTACTTGGTCTTGAAGTCCTCCACGAGGTCCTGCATGTTCTTGAGCTCTCCCTCGAGGCGCCCCTTGTCGGCCAGGAGCCCGTCCAGCTGCCGCCGCAGGTTGCTGATGTAGGTCTCGAACATGGGAGCGATGTTGCTGCGCGTTGTCTTCTGCTCCTGGAGGAGGCTCCACTTGGTCTCCAGCATCTTGTTCTGCTGCTCCAGGAAGCGCACCTGGGGGGAGCACGGGGGTCATTGGGGATGGTGGGACAGGGGGGGAGCTTGCACCACAGGGAAGGGAAGAACTGGGCTGCAGGTGGTGATGCTGTCCCAGGAATTTGGGTGCTCGTGGGAAGCACCACAGGAGGGTCATGGAAACCACGCTAAAGAGCCTGGCTGCTCTGGGACCTGCTTTGTGACTTGGAAGCATTGGCTGGATTAAAGAAAAGCAGATTCTGCTGGGCTGACACTTGACAGAAACCCTAACCCTAACCCTAACCCAGACCTCAAACCCTCGAATTGCTCCACCTCCAGGGCTGGATTCCTCACATTTCGGGGATGCCAGAGCAGGATTTACACAAGGTCAGTTAATGCAAGTGAGCCAAATTGGGCAGGGCAGCATAAACACCCAGGGCAGGCTCTGGTCCCAGCTGCTCTCCTGGGCCAGGCTCTGGTCCCAGCTGCTCTCCTGGGCCAGGCTCTGGCCCCAGCTGCTCTCCTGGGCCAGGCTCTGGCCCCAGCTGCTCTCCTGGGCCAGGCTCTGGCCCCAGCTGCTCTCCTGGGCCAGGCTCCCTGCTCTCCTGGGACAGCTCCCTCCAGGAACCTCCCCAGATGTGGTGCTGCAGCCCCATTTGGGCAATCCAGGTAAACAGAGCTGCAAAGGCAGCCCGAGCAAGGTGAATACCTGTTGTGTTGGCAATACCAGCAGGGATTTCATACATCGAATAGATGCATTATTTGATTTACAATCAAATAATTATTATCAAGAATTGTTTGATTGCAGTGGGCAAATCCCAGGACTGATCCTCAGCCCATTCGTGATTAAACCAGTTTTGGGTCCCAGCTACCCCCAGAGCTCCGAGCCAGCCTGAGCCCTCACCTTGTCAATGAAGGAGGCGAATTTGTTGTTCAGGGTCTTGATCTGCTCCTTCTCTTCCTTGCGGACCCGCTGGATGCTGGGGTCGATCTCCAGGTTGAGGGGGGTCAGGAGGCTCTGGTTGACCGTGACCTCCTGGATGCCGCCGGGGCTGAGGCTGCCCCCGAAGCCCGCTGCCCCGTAGCCGTAGCCCGAGCTCCTGAAGGAGCTGCTCCCGCCCAGGCTGATCCTCTTGCCGGCCGAGCCCAGGCTGTAGAGGCTGGCGCTGCCGAAGCCGCCGGCGCGGCCGAGCCCGGAGCTGCGGGACGAGGACACGGAGCTGACCCGCACCTGGCCGAGCGCCGGCCCCGCGGCCGAGCGGGAGCTGAAGGTCACCGAGCGGGACATGCTGCTGCTGCTGCTGCGGGGACGGTCCGAGCGCTGTGCAGAGCTGGGGACGCTGCGGGGACGGTCCGAGCGCTGTGCAGAGCGGGGACGCTGCGCTGAGCCCGGGCAGTGGGAGCGCTCCCGCTGCCTCCCCTTTTATCCGCTAGCCGAGCTGGGCTTGGCCCAAGGGCACACCAGGGATCGTTTTACTGCTCGGGCTGGGTGTGCCTGGCCGCATTCCCACCCTCCGGCGGCACCAGGGAAGGGCCGCGGCAAGGGACGGGACACACCTGAAGGGACGGGACACACCTGGCCCGTGTCCCCTCTCTGCCACCTGCGGGGTGAACCCCGAGCACTCGTCCCCGGTTCCTGCGGGTTCCCCGAGCCCGGCCGAGTGTTGCAATGAGCGGGGGGACCCAGGGAGTCCACAGGGAATCCACAGGGAATCCACCTGCCTTTGGAAGTGCTGCAGGCGGTTCTCCCCTGGGCACGGCCCAAAGCTGATAAAGGGGCCCCGGCGCCAGGTCCTGCCTGTTCAATATAAACCAGGGCACTGTCCGGGCCCTGCCAGCCTGCCTGCCCAGGGGGGCATGTTTGCCCTTCCCTCTCCTGCCAATCCCTCAAATAAATCCTTAAAACTGACCTGGGTTAGGGGGGTTGAATCCCACCCAATATTTAGTCCACACTCAGAAGTTGACAGGATTAAAATCCTGGCTCAACATTCTGGGTCCCTGCTTGAATTTTGGGGTTCTATGAAGAAAAAGCAGAGAAAAAAATGGGGTTTCAGGGTTTTCACCATTTCCAAATAGTCCCAGAGAGCTTCAGCCCCTTACTATGAGATCATAAATTCCCCAGGAGATTTCAAAGTCTGGCCTGAAAGTGTCACCCTTCAGCTTTTCTGTCACCAGGACAGGGAGATAAGGCAGCCTGCAAACTCAGCCTGCTCAAAATCCACCAATCCTGCTCTGGGGGGAGAGGAGAAGCCTGGCTGCTGCAGGGAAAGTCTCTTTTTAAAGAGGGAAAAGGAGGAATTCAATCCAGGAAGAGAGAGATGAGGCAGGATTCCTGCCAGCCCTGCACCTGGCTCGTCTCCCACCATCACAGCTTGGACTCGGTGATCTTAGAGGTCTTTTCCAGCCTAATTGATTCTGGGGTTATAAAAATAATCCACTGAGTGTAAACCAAGTGGAGTGTGACAGACATGCCCTGCACCTCCCCTGGGGCTGCAGCACAGCACAGCACAGCACAGCACAGCACAGCACAGGGATCTCTCCATGCATCCCCAGCTGGCAACAGCAGTGTCCAGCCTCCCACAGCCAGGCTGCTCCTGGAACAGCGCTGGGACGGCCCAAGGAGGCAGGGATGGAAGCTGAGTGTGGGACTGAAACAACTCCCACCTGGCTCTGGCTGATACCAGCTTGGATTCCAGCCGGGATCAGCACACAGGGACTTTTACACAACCTGAGAGGCACAGGAGGAGCAGTCCAGGGAGGTGAATCCATCCAGGCAGGTGAATTCCAACCTTTTGCCACAAAGGCAAAGCTGTTCCCAGCAGCCTCCAGGAATCCAGTTTGGCACTGGGGAGCTGGACTTCAGCCTGGATTTGGGTGAGGGTGAGCCTGTCTTCATCCCAAGTCCAACCCTCCTTCCCTGCACCACGAGCAGTCCAGGTGGCTCAGGCAGCCTCCTCCCCTGCTTGCTGTTCCCAGTTTCCCCCCCACCAGGTGGATATTCCCCGTTTGAGCCCAGGTTGAAGCCAGCTGGGGCAGGACAGGATGTGGCCACCAGAGGTGTCCCAGGTTTGTTGTGTTGTGGTTCCATGGCAACCCAGGATTGTTCCACAAACCACTCCGACCGGTAAATTCCTCCCAACCCTTGTGAGTGACCCCAGGGACTGGGGTTTGGTGACACCGAGCTCACTTTTGACTTTTTGGGGAAATGATTTCCCTGCCTGCCATGCTGGGATCACATCCCCCCGGCCCTGCACACCCAGGGCTGGCTCTGACACTCCCAGAGCAGCCAAACCCCCACTAACAACCAATCCCTCCATCAATCCTTGGGAAAACAAGCCAGGCTTGCAATTCCAGCTGGAAAGTGCCCAAAAAATGTTTAACAAAATCAAATATTGTCATTGAAGAGGAAAACCTTTGCAGTGAGTGAAATGATGTGAGGGGAATGTGTTCCTGTGGGGTTTCCACACTCGCTGTGTTATCCCAGGGGATCCCTCCCTCTGCCTGCCTGGATTTCCCTGTTTGGATTGGAAGCTCTTGGGAGCAGGTTCTGCATGCTCAGCCCTGCTGGGGGCTCCTGATCCACAGGGCTCTGCCCTGGATCCCACATCCATTGTGCCACACCTCACAGTGTCTGCAGGGCTCATGGCTGGGGAATGGGTGCTGGGGTGAGGCTCCAGGCTCAGGGAGGCTCTGGGTGATGGAAACCCCCCAGATGGAGCTCTCAGAATCCCAGGATCGCTGAGGTTGGAAATGCCCTCCCAGACCAATCCCCACCAGAGCCCCAGTGCCACATTCCTTGGATCCCTCCAGGGATGGGCACTCCACCACCGGAGTGCCTGACCATCCTTTCCATGGAAAAATTCCTCACAATGTCCAAAGAAATTCTCCTGATGTCCACTGGCACTGCCAAGCTCTAATTCCTGCTAAACCCACCCAAAATCAATGGGAACTCAACAGCAGTTTTCCCAAGATCCTGAAGATCTCCCCATGCTGCAAACCCAGATCCCCCTTCCAGGATCAAAGCAGCCACATTAATCAAATTTCCAGCTCATCATCATTCCTGTGAGTAGAGACTGGTCAGAGGGAACTTGTTCTCCTGGATCCCAAAGGCAGGTGTTGGATGGCACCAGGCAAGACATTTATTTTTATTTAGGGTAAATTTGGGAGGAAATTTTTGAATGGGTTTTTTTAGGAAATAGATTTAAGTAGTTTTTTTTTTTTAATTGGTTTGGGGAAATATTTTTTTTGAGAGAAGTGGAAAAATTGTTTATTTAATAGGTATTTTTTGGTATACAAATGAATAATATTAAATAGTAACATTTTTTGTTGTTTTGAAGAGATGATAAATTCAGAAGAGTTTTTGGTGGGCTGTAGTTTGGTTTATTTAGTTGAAGTTTTTTTGGTGTTGGGAAATGTTGTGGTTAAGGTTAGGTTTGGTGAGTTATAGGTGTGAGTTTTTGGTGGGTTTTTTTGTGTTTTTAGTTTAGAGTAGGTTTGAATAGATGATCCTTGGGATCATCAATGATCTCAGGATATTCCACAGCTGGAGGCACCGTCTGATGCACAGATTATTGGGGTGAGGTGGCCGTTTATCAGGATTTTATGGACCCCGGGCCCATTTCCTGTGTCACCAGCCATAAAGTCAATGGAATGACGCAGCTCCAGCCCAGAGCCCAGTGACTGGGAGTGCCCTTTCCAGCCTGGCAACAGCTGCTGATCCGCAGGGATCATCTGTCCAAAGGTTGTGCCTCCCTCCCTCCCTCCCTCCCGGTGCTCAGGGCCCTGTGTCCGTCCCACTGGATGTCCTTTAATTGCTGCCTGGTTTCGTTTTCTGCCCAGCAACCATTCCTGGGAGCCTGCTGGGATTCCCCCATTGATGGGAATCATGGAATGGTTTGGGCTGGAGAGGACCTTAGGGTTTGTCCAGTGCAATCCCCTGGCAGGGACAGGGACACTTTCCACCATCCCAGTGCCACCCCCCGAGCCCCATCCCACATCAAATCCTCCCATCCCATGGAGTGGCTTTTCTGAGCACCTGAGTTCCCTGCCATGGACCCTCCCTGCTCCAGAGCCTCTGGCAGAGCCCAGTGGGTTGTTCAGGCTGCACCTTCACATGCACTTACACCTGGAAACTGCATTTTCCTGCCCACTTTTCCCTGCACCAGGACAGGGATCAGGGCTCTGCCAGCTCCAGGCTCACCCTCGCTGCCTCAAGTCTCCCAGGAACTCCTCATCAGGCATTCCTCCTGCTGCAACACAGCAAAGCCAAATATGAATTATCACAGGGACCAGTAGGAACAGAATCACGGGATCATGGAATTGTGGAATGGTTTGAGTCCTTAAACCCCCCCCAGTGCCACCCCTGCCATGGCAGGGACACCTCCCACTGTCCCAGGCTGCTCCAAGCCCCCTCCAACCTGGCCTTGGACACTTCCAGGGATCCAGGGGCAGCCAGAGCTGCTCTGGGAAATCCATTCCAGGGCCTCCCCACTCTCACAGGGAGGAATTTTTTCGTAAATCTTTCAATATTCTCCATAAGTCCCGAGGCCCCTCGGGGTGCCCAGGGCACTGTCTCAGCTTGCCCAGGGTGACAGATCCAGCTCTGTGTTCCCAAGGCTTCCCACAAGCTCCAGGAGCTTGCATTCCCTCCAGGAGCTGCATTTCACCTCTCCTCTGGTTCTGCCCACCCTGCTGAGGCTGGGAGATCCTTGGCTCAACTCTTGGCCACTCCTGGAAGCTGCTGGCCATGAAATCCATCCCTGGGAAACAGTTCCTGGAGCTCAGAGGTGCCCACACTTGTCCTGTTTGCTGCAGCCCAGAAGGGCTATCAGCCAAAATCCTAAATGCTTGGATACAGCCCAAAATCAGTCAGCAGCTCTGCCAGGAACTGGGAGCAGGGACAGGACCCAGGGAATGGCTGGAGCTGTGCCAGGGAGGGTCAGGTTGGATTTGGGGAAAGGTTCCTCACCCAGAGGGTGCTGGCACTGCCCAGGCTCCCCAGGGAATGGGCACAGCCCCGAGGCTGCCACAGCTCCAGGAGCGTTTGGACAGTGCTCTCAGGATTGGGATTCTGGGGTGTCCTGTGCAGAGTCAGGAGCTGGAATCGATGATCCCCATGGGTCTCTTCCATCTCGGGATTTTCCATGATTCTGTGAACAACCTGGACTCCCCAAGGAGTTGCTCTTGCTGGAATCTCTCCTCCAGCCCCTTCCAGGTGCTCAGTGCAGTGATGGGGCTGCCCTTCCCCCACGCATGGAGCCCCAGATTCCTCCTGGCCTCTTTGCAAAGCAGCTTTTCCACCCACACTGCTCTGCCCACCCGAGGAAACCCAGCCCAGGCTGGGCTCCTTCCCAGGGATCCTTCCTGGGACATGGAACATGGCTGACACACAGGGAAGGTGTCCCAGCACCCCAGCTGTGCACTTTCCCCCTCTCCAGCTCATTGGACAAGGGCCTAAAGCTGTTTTTTCCCCTCTCCCCCAAATTACAAGACCTTGTGATTACAAGAAAAGCTGAAGGAATAGGGATAAATATAGTTATAATTATGGATAATCATCATCACCTGCATAATTTTGACATGAAAGTTGAGAGTCCCTCCCACAGCCCAAGCCCTAAGGAAAAACAAACAAACAAATTAAAACTTCAGTTCTCGGTGCTGGGGTGAAACTGCCAGCCCTGGGAATGCTGGACTCAGTTTTTCTGGAAAAGACACATCTCAGGAGAGGATGGAAAACTCCTGTTCTCTCCTCACAAAATTCCAGCTCACTTTGGAGTCCTGTTGGTCTGCTCAGCTTCCATCAGCTGATCTGGTGGAAACTGCGAATCCTGCTAGGGACAGAGCAGAGTCCAGGTACCCTGAGCTTGTAGCACAGAATCCCAGGACTCCTGAGGTGGGAAAAGCCCTCCCAGCCCATCCAGTCCCAGCTGTGCCAAATCCCCACCTTGTCCTGAGCCCAGAGCTCTGAGTGCCACGTCCAGTCCTTGCTTGGACACCTCCAGGGATGGGGATCCAACCCTCCCTGGGCAGTTCCAATTCCTGACCACCGTTTCCATGGGGAAATTCCTGCTGGTGTCCCCCCTGAGCCTGCCCGGCCCAGCCTGAGGCCGTTCCCTCTCCTCCTGTCCCTGTTCCCTGGAGCACAGCCCGACCCCAGCTGTCTGTCCCCTCCTGTCAGGGAGCTGTGCAGAGCCACAAGGTCCCCCCTGAGCCTCCTTTTCTCCAGGCTGAGCCCCTCAGGTCCCTCAGGAGTTCTCCAGACCCTTCCCCAGCTCTGTTCCCATCTCTGAACTCACTCCAGCCTCTCAGGGTCTTTCCTGAAGTGACCCAATCCAGGCTGATCCGCCCCAAACACAGAATCATTAGGAAATTCTCCTTTATCCATCCACATTTCTCCAGGTAACCCTTCCCAAGGTGAGGCTGCTCCTGGACCACCCCTGACAGCCCCGTGTCCCCATCCCTCCCTGGCTGGAGCTGTCCCTCACAGGGTCCCACATCCCTGGGCAGCTCCTCCCACTCCTGCTCCCGTTAGCTCCAAACTCAGGCGGCCTTTCCTGAGCAGACACAAACCGTGAGGTCACCCCAAGGGAGCACCAGTTTATAGGAGCTGGAATAAACCAGGATGACAGAGCTCAGGATTACTGCAGGTGTCTGGGGCCTGAGTCCTGCCCAGGTTGGAGGGAATGGTGCAAGGAATGGAGCAAGGAAGGAGATGATCCAGCAGAGTCACCCAAAAATGCTCTTTCCTCTCCTTGGGCAGAGTCAATGGCACAAAGCCACTTTCTACCAGTGGATCCCATTTCCAAACCCAGGAAGGATTAAAGTCTCACTCCCCCCAAAACACTCAGTTCCCATCAGCAGCCATCCCAATTCTGTTTGTGCAGCCCTTGGCAAAGGGAATGATGGGCAAGGCCTTGGGGTCTCAACCACTCCCACAGAACCCAGCACCCTTCCCCAGGAAGGACACGGGGATGGAGCTGCTCCTCACCCTCTGCACCAGGAGCGAATTAACTCCAGGATCTTTGGCAAAATCAGACTTGTTGCCCAGTAAATCTCCTAAGGAAGAAAAAACCATGGAAAAGGAACCTGGAGATGAACTGTCCTGCAGGAAGGACGTGGAGAGGCAGGAGTAGAACCAGTGTCATGTCCCCACACACTGAGGGACATGTCACCAACATGTGACTCTAAATACTCCTTGAAATCCTGCAAAAACTCCATCATTTTCAGGGAAAACTCCTGCTCAGGACCAGCCAGAATTCCAGAGGTGGCACCCCCGTGCCCAGGAGGACAAGGGATGACCCAGGGGTTTGTTCACCTCGGTTGTTTCCTACGTGCAACCTCAGGAATTGCAGATTTGACTGGTCGCAGTGGGAGGTTGAAGGACCTTCCCAAAGCAGCTCCAAGCTGAGAAGCCAGAGCCCAGTCTGGGGCAGGAGAAGGAGCAGGAGACCAGAGGGGCTGGGGGAAGGAGCGACGCCTCCGCCCCGTGAGTCACCGGCGGCGCTGGAGAGACGGGGACAGAGCAAACAAAGAACATTTTATGAGGATTTTACAGCTGCTGTAATCCCCGAGTTTTGCCTGCCTTTCGGGGGGCCAATCTGGGGTTCTCCTGCAGGAACTACAGAGCGAGGTAGGACCGAGCTCCCAAATCCGGGATTTTGGCTTTCCCACCTGCTGCTCCAGTCAGGGATTTTATCTCAGCAGCAGGAGCTGCTCCAGGGCCAGACTGAACAGATAACATAGGTGGAAGCTTCCAGAAGGAAGGTGCCATTCCCTCCTTTGCTCGGGTCCGCTGGAAGCAGGAAGGGCAGCGGGGGCAAAGGGCAGGATCGCAGCCCTGGAGCCTTGGAGCCCAGTCCCGGTGCGATGGAGCAGAGGGTGGGGCCGCGTGTCTGTCTGTCTCAGGCCCCTCCTAATCAATGCACTCAGCGCTGACAACAATAATTACAATTATAATTGTAATGATAATTGCCTTAGACCCGCCCACGCTGCTGAGGACATCGATGCCGCCCTGGGAGGGGAGGGATGAGCAGGTCCAGCATTCCATGGAGCAGGGGCCACACCTGAACCCTCCTCCCCACACCCACCTGCATCCCAAACCCAGCTCCAGCTGCACCCGGGGCACTTCCCACCTCCCACGGGAGGAGAGAGGAACAGCAGGAAGAGGAGACAGGGAAGAACAGGGCCAGGAAAAAGGGCAGCTCTCCATGGTGCCCCTGGATCCCTGGCAGTGCCCAAGGCCAGGCTGGGATGGTGGGAGGTGTCCCTGCCATAGCAGGGGTGGCACTGGGTGGATTAACGTCCTTCCCACCTGAACCACTCCATAATTCCATGCTGAGGACGTTTCCTTCCTCCACCTCGTGGGCTCCAGAGCTCCTCAGGACAGAAAGAGCTTCAGCCACCCAAACCCAGGGTGAAACAGCCCCTCCAAGGCAGGATGAGCTCCTGGCTGGAGTGCTCTGGCTGTGACTCAGCACCTCAGAATCTGAGCCCAGGAGTTAAAATTCAGGGTGACTCAGGCCTGGTCCCTGATTTTACAGGGATTACAGGTGGCCCTGGCACACGTCACACACGTGGGGACAGCCACGGGCCTTGAGCCACGGCAGGGCTGAGAGCAGCAGGGCAGGAGGAGATTCCTGCCCCTGCCTCTGGCTCAGCCCTGAGCCTGCATCCCAGCTTCAAACCCAGCGAGGGCACACACTCAGTGCCACATTTCCCTCCCACATGCACCAGGGTGGGCGGCAGCTCCAGGAATCCACCAGCCCTGAGAGTGCCCCTCTGCAGGAATTGGGGCTTGGCCCCTCCTCACCTGCCCCACAGCATTGCAGATTTGGGAATCCTTTTCCTCTCTGGAAAAGGCTGTCCAGCCCTGCACAGCTGCCCAGGGCAGTGGGGGAGGCCCCATCCCAGGAAATGTTCCAAAAGAGAGTAGATGTGGCACTTGAGGACACGAGTTTGTGGGCACTGGGTCCAAGGCTGATCTTGGAGGTCTTTTCAACCACAACAATTCCATGATTTAGGAATTCTATGATTTAGAAAGCAGGACAAGGCACCCCAGGGATGCTGTGCTGAGTTCTGGCCATGGCCAAATTCCTGCTTGGCACCAGACAGGTTCTGGTAGCACAGGGGGAAAAGTGGGAGACAGATTCAATTCCCTTAAGTGACCAGGAAAGAATGGGGGGGAAATGGTGATTTCCTGGTGATTTGGGCATGTGGCCCTGGAAACTGCAGGCACAAGGCCCTGGTTCTCCAGCTGAGGAGCTGTCACCCTGAGCCCACAGGAAATTGTCCCTCAGTTTGTCCCCACACAGGGGACAAACTCCCACTGCCACCATCCTCTGCTCCCAGGTTGTGCAGGAGCCCAAACCCTCACAGGAAGAAAACAAACCCAAAGATCTCCCATCCCTAAAGTTCCTGCTGCTACACAGATTTTGGGAGCGAAGCCACTGCAGGCTGGGATTGCTCTGACCACAAATCCCCAAACTGGGGCAGAAGGATATTCCTGCAATTCCAGATGCAAACACCTCTAACTGCCACTGGGATGTCACAGGCCCTTTTTTTCCTCCCCAGAAATCCTGATCCCAGTGTATTTAACACGCAGAACCTGTTGCAAAACAGGGAGCTGGCTCCTAAACCTCCCGCAGCTCCAGAAGAGCCAGAGGCTCCCAGAACCCACAGCAGCAGCTCCTTCTTTGTGCTCCTGAGCCTGGGAGTGACACTCAGAGCAAACAAAAGCCTCATTAAAGTGACACAAGAGCCCGTCTGAAGGGAATTAAGTCATTTGCTCCGGTGGGGATTGGGAAACACCAAGCTGTAAATCCTCCCTGTGCCTCTCATTCCTGCTCTTTTTATTAGCGGGATGTTGGGAAAGGAGGAGCTGTCTGCCAAAGTAACAGGACTGGTTGTTGGAGAGGGAACTGGGAACTGCCAGGCTCCCAGTACAGCCCAGAGCGGAGATGATGGATGACAGAGAGAGCTGGAGATCCATGGAATGGTTTGGGTTGGGACATTAAACCCACCCAGTGCCACCCCTGCCATGGCAGGGACACCTCCTGCTGTCCCAGCCCGAGTGTCCAGCCTGGCCTTGGGCACTGCCAGGGCAGGGGCAGCCACAGCTGCTCTGGGAAGACCATTCCTGGACTTTGGGGCCATTTTAAGTGAGAAAAGAGGGTTTGGAGATGAAGCAGAGCCCCCTCAGAACAGGGGTTCTGCCTCTGTGCCCCGCTCAGGTGAGACCCCACCTGCAGGGTGGCACTGGACGGGGTTAATGTCCCTTCCCTGAACCAGGACTCCGCTGTTTGATGCCATCGGGTGCTGGGGCACAGCCACGGCCACCCCCGCCCTGTGCCCAGCGGGCAGAGCCAGCAACAACGGGGGACGTCACCACCCCTGGCTTTACTCCTATTTCGGGTCTTTGGTTTTTTTGTCAATACCTGAGAGTTCCTGGAAGCTCGGTGAGCCGAGGCTCAGCTGAGCGGGGCCGGTTTTGGGAGCGGAGCTGCCGTGGGCAGGTCCCGCCGGCCGGCCCAGCCCCGCGGGACATTCCTGCGCTCTGACGCCGGCTTGGGGCTCAGCTTCAGCTTCCCCGCGTTTCACCCAGAAATCAAAAAGAGCCTGAGTTGGGGTTCCAGAAGACAGAGATGTGGATGGCTCTAGGCAGGCACAGAGAGCGAGGAAAGGAGGAGGTGGGAGCGGGAATGGGACACGAGAAGGGAGGAGTAAGTGAAGGTAAGAGAAGGAATAATGAAGTGGGAGAAGGAGCAGGGATGGAAAGGAGCCTGGGAAGGTGGCGGAGCTCTCCCAGCCACCCCCAAACCAGGGTGCACAAATACCCCCAGTGTGGCATCGAATTCTGCCGTCCCAGCCCCCACAGCCCGATCCCAGCACGGCGAGAGGGAGAAGGGGAGGGAGGGCTGCAGTGTCCCCTCCGTGCCCCCCTCCTGTCCCTGCAGTGCTCCCATCTGTGCCCACCTGGGGCTAGGCAGTGTCCCTGCAGGGCCACGGACCCCCCTCAGCCCCCTGTCCCACCCTGGCATGGCCCGGGCGTGTCCCCAGCCTGGCCCTTTCCCTTCTCTTCCCCAGAGGGACCTGCAGACAGGGAACAGAGCAGAGCTGAAGGAAGGGCAGCTCAAACCCCCCAAGCCAAACTGGGCAGTGCCCAGGCCAAAACTGGAACCTCCAAGCCCAGCCCAGCCCCCGGCAGAGCAGGAAATGCCTGCCCTGCCCAGCCCGGGGCCAGCAGCCAAACTGAACAAACCAAACCAAACCAAACCAAACCAAACCAAACCAAACCAAACCACACATTTCACTCAATAAATCCTCTCCTTCTTCTGTTTCTTTAAACCTGAGCTGACCCCGGGGAAGCCACAGCAGCAGAACAGGAGCTGCTCTGCCCTGTCCCACTCTGGCCACAGCTCTGGCCATTCCCTGTCCCACTCTGGCCATTCCTTGCCCCACTCTGGCCATTCCCTGTCCCACTCTGGCCATTCCCTGTCCCACAGCCCTGGCCATTCCCTGTCCCACAGCCCTGGCCATTCCCTGTCCCACAGCCCCGGCCATTCCCAGCCACGCATCACCACCGACCCAGCTCCCATTCCATGGCAGCTCCATTTCCTGGCTCCTGCTCACCCTCTCATTCCCTCCAGAGCTCTGTCAGTCCTGCTCCACCTCCTCACTCAGATCCTTTGGGGCTGATTCCCACTTTGTTCCTCATTAATGAACACCAATTACTTGGGGAGCCTTGATAAATGATTCCACTCTGCCTGCACATATTGAAGCAGTAACCCTGGCAATAACCCCCAGTGTCTAGGGAAGGGTCACAGATTTCCCAGGTTTGTCCCAAGGGGGTTGAAGCACCTTCAAGGCTCCCTGGGATGGTTTAAATCTCCCCATGCCCGGTCCCGAGCTTCAGCCCCCCAAAATCCCCACCTAGTCACACATCCCAAGTGGGAGATGCTGGGATCGCTCCACATCCCACCACAGCAGGGTTCAGGACACAGCAGGCTGGGAGTGCACAGGGAATGGCAGAGGGAGGAGTTCAGGACCCTTCGTCCCCTTCTCCACCTTATCCCCTCCTTCCTTTGTTCCTGTCCCTTCCCAGCAGGATTTCTGTGCAGCCAGGAAGGCTGAAAAGCCTTGCTTTGGGGACCAGCCCATCCCCCACTGAGCCAACACCTGCCCAAGGAGGAGCCCCGAGAGCATCAGGAAGGGCAGGAGCTGCCTGAGCCAGCTCAGCCCCTCGCCCAGGCAGGGAGGGCAGCAGGGGCAGGAGCGAGGGGCAGGAGCTGAGCTGGGTCCTCCCTTCTCCAGCCCAGAGCCACGGGATCCTTCCCTACAGAAAAGCCCAGGAACAGCACCACTGAAAGGCTCTGAAATCAGGGTCCCCAGTGTCCCCCCTCCACACCACTGCCCTCTGCTCATCAGGGCCAGCAGGAGCTTTGGCCTTGAAAGGAAGGCCAAATCCTCTTCCCACACATCCCATGTCACCTGCAAATCAAACCCCTTCTGCTGGAAGGACACAGCCCTTGGAAAAGCCTCATCCATCTTGGAGCAGAGTGGCTCCAGGGATCCCAGTGAAAAATAGGGTTCCACGCTGCTTTTCCCAAGAATTAAAGGCAGTTTTCATCCTGAACCAGCATCCTTCTGCACATTTCTGTGGCAGAGGGATTTGGGCCCATCTCCAGCATCTAATCATGGAATGGTTTAGGTGGGAAGGGACCTCAAAGCTCATCCCATTCCATCCCCTTCCACTAGCTCATGTTGCTCCAAGCCCTATCCTTGGACACTTCCAGGGATGGGGAGGGTGTGGGACACAGGACACGATGCTGTGCAGGAGCTGGGAATCAAAAGGCATCAAGATCCATTTACCCAGAGAGGTTTCCTGGGCCACTGTGCACTGGGAGATGTTCTTTGAGCCAAACTTGTTGTTCCCATGGGCTGGACCTTGGTTTGGAAACTTCATTTCATGGAAGAAAAAGGATGAGGGAAATAATTGACCCTTGGAGGAACAAAGATTGATGCTCAGACAGGTGGGATGATGTGGGATCATGAAACATCCCACCAGGATCACAGCAGGCACTGTTCCAGCCTCTACTGCACCAAAGTGCCCTCATTCCACCTGCACCTGCTTCCCTCAGCGGGATCCAGCCTTCCCAGGGCTGTCCCCAGTGCCGTCAGCACCCCCAAAGCCAAGAGTGACCCCTGAGCTGAGCCCAGGAGGAAGGGAAATGTCACCCACTGAGCAGCAGCCACAAGCTGTGGCTGCTACCAGCCAGAAATTTGGGCTTAATCATTAAAATAAACCGTCAAGATTACCCTGAGAAGTCCTGCCAAGGATTCACTGAGTGAGTGACCAGGTGTTCAAATGCATTTTCTCTGAAAGGATATTTTGGGAAGGTGGACAGGAGAAAACACTCCTTTCCTGGCAATGTATTGCCATTCCACCTGAAGGAAAGGTCAACCCCACAGGAACAGGTCCCCTTCCCTGGGAAGTCCTTCCCAAACTACAGCTGCTGCTCAGCAGACATTTCCTGTCAGAGCACATCTGTGACAGATCCAGCCTCACCTTCCCTCACCTTCCCTGGCAGGGAAATTCCAGTGTGGAGCAGAAGCAGAGCAGCACAGCATCAGCTTTCCCACAAAATGGAAACTGGGGTGGCCAGAGGAGACCATCAGCCTTCCCAAGGACGCCTCAAAACAAGGCACAGATGGGAGTTCTTGGAGCTAAAGCAGGAAACCACGTCCAGGGTGGGTTTATACCACACAGGAATTTGAGGGTGGGGCACCAGAACTCACTGAAATTCAGAGGGGTTTTGGTAACTCCAGCTTTTATAGGGCTTTTGGGGAATGGGAATGTGGCAGTGAAAGTTGGACTTGGGCACCTGAGATCCACCTAAGGGTCCAGAGGTTTGGAGGGTCTCTGGTGCTGCCAGAGCAGATGAATGAAGAACCTCAGCACTCTTGGACCCCACTCCCAGGGGTCTCAAAACCAGGCCTATCCTCCCTAAACCAGACCTATCTTCCCTAAAGCCAGACCTACCATTTCTAAAAACAGATTTATCCTCCCTGAAACCAGACCTACCATCCATAAACTAGACCTAACATCCCTAAACCCAGACCCATCCTCTCTGAAACACCTGAGCACCAGAGCCTTCCATGTGGAGACAGGGCAGGAGCAGCTCCAGCCATGCCAAGCTTGGGATGCATTTCCTAACTCCTTCTTTAGCCAATTCAGACTCTTCATGGTTTTGTACACTCCTGTATTAAAAAA
>VXBI01004166.1:113422-150809 GCA_013397375.1 Toxostoma redivivum
ACCCTCCTTATGTTGTTTTCCCCCCCATTATAAAAAAAAAAAAAAAAAAAAAAAAAAAAAAAAAAAAAAAAAGTATCACTGTTCCTTCCTGCAAATTCGGGCTGGAGAGCAGCCAGGGGCTGATGCTGGCTCCGTGTGCCAAGTGCAGAGCTGTGCCTGGAGCACTCCTTCCCAAGCCCGGCACCTCCAATTCCTTTCCTCACCTTTTAAGGATGAGGGAAGCAGCTGCTGGGGCCTGGAATTACCTGGGAGGATTTGGTTTTGCTGCGAGGGCCTGAGTCCTCCTCACACAAACAAGCTTCTGGAGAAAGGAGAGGACAGAGGAGGGAATAAGAATTAAAAANNNGGTTGATCTGGATTTCCATCAAGGGTTCCACCCTCCTCCGTTTAATGAACATCGCAGAACAGGTGCCTGGGATTCATTACAGCCCACGAGCGCAGCGCGGGGATCGCGCCGGCCCCGCTCCCGTCTCGGAGCGCAGCCCGAAGCTCCAGCGCCGCTCCCTGCCCCGCAGCCGGGCATGACCAACCCCAGCTCTGCCTTCTCCAGCGGCTCCCTGTGCTCCGGCGAGGCGGCGGCGAGCATGAGCCCGTCCCCGGAGCGCCGCAGCCCCGACGGCGGGGCCAGCGATGGGCCGGGCTCGGCGGGCAGCGAGGGCTGCGGCTCCCGGGGCAGCCTTCGCTGCTCGCCCTTCTCGCCCTTCGCCATGGACGGCAGGATCCCGGGCCCCGTGCGCCTCGACATCGACACCGACTTCCAGGCTGTGCGGCAGCAGGAGAAGGAGGACATCAAAGTGCTCAACAACCAGTTCGTGACCCTGATCGAGAAGGTAGGGACGGCTCGGGGTGGGGAGGGGGCGCCGGCACCGCCCGGGCTCCGGGGACCCGCCGGGATGCGGCCACCCCCGGCCGGGCTGGCAACAGCCACCTAATTAATTACCCAATTAGCTATTCCTTCCGAGCTCTGGCTAACGAGTTTAGGGAGCTGTGCCTGTCACCCCGGGGAGCTGCTGGGGACCCCCAGAGCAGCCCTGGCAGAGTCCAGGAGACACCGTGCATGGGAGGGAGGCCTTGGCTCCTGGAGCAGCCAAACAGCCACGGGAGTGACGCCGATGATGGCAGCAGTTCCAATTCCGACGGCTGAAGAGAGCTGGAAACTCATCCCTGGAAACTCATCTCCAACCTCGGCGGTGTGGAGAGCCAGGGGACCCCCCACCCACTGCTCCTGGGGAGAGGGGCCAAGAAAGTGCTGCTTTCATCTCTGCAGAGCCAGGAGAAGCAGAAGTTTCTCCAAGGAAAACAACTCCCAGAGCAGGCAGGTTCCTGCAGAGCCCTGCTCCGTAAACAGATGTAATCTCTGGGATTGCTTCATGCAGCGCTCCCTGCCAGCCTCCAGCAGCCCGGCATTGGTTCATTTTAACTCTCCGAATTCACACCGGGAAGGAAAGGCCACGGGAACATCTGCAGTGGATCTCTGCAAGGGGACAGCGTGAGCAGCCACAGCTGGCAGTGCCAGCCCGGCCCTGGCTCTCACCCATGGCACAGCCCTTCCACGACCATGGCATTGGGAATCTGGAGAACACCTGGTGTGGGGAACGCCCACGTGCTGGAGACTGGAGTTTGGACTGTCCAGGTGGAGAGGTCAGGGTTTGCTGGGCCCTCACACCAGGGATGGGAGTGGGGGAAAGGGGCAAAGCTCCGAGGGCCTGAGTCAGGGGAGCTCCCTGACACCAGGGAAGGAAGAAATGAGAGTTCCAGATTTCCCAACAAACTCAGCCCAGTGACCCCCTGATCTCTGTGGATCCTGGGACAGGACACAAACCCCCCCTGATCCGTGTGGATCCTGGGACAGGGACACAAACCCCCCCTGGGCCGAGGTCTCTGACTGCAGCTCCTGAGCTCCTTTGAAGCCTTCAAGAGCTGTGTCAAGTGGCAGCTTCAGGCACCTGCCCCAGGCCCTCATTCCAGAGGAAGGGAAGGACACTTCCTTGTCAAAGAGAACTTGGCTTTATAATCAGGGATTCAGATGTTCTCGATCCCCAGCAGGTGATTCCAGAGATAATTGACCACACAGCTTGGAGTTTGGTGCTGGTGGTTTCCCAGCTGTTCCAGATGTGCTGGCATTTATTTTCCAGACTGATTGAAAAGAAGACAGGGAAAAGCCAAGCTCAGGAGCCCCTGTTTGAGGCCCTGCCTTTATCCCAAGCAGCCCAGAGAGGAGGGCCTGTGAGGACCAAACTTTGGCCACTTCTGTGCTCAGGCATGAAATTCCGGGGAATGAGGCCAAATCTGGGTGATCCCTCTGCCAAGCTCCTGCTAAAAGGCTCTGCAAGGGAGGATTTCCACTGAGGGAGACACTGCAGGAGTCAGGGAATCATGGAATGGTTTGGGTCAGGAGGGACCTTAAAGATCATCCAATTCCAAGCAGATGTTGGAATCCAAGATGGAACCAGTTCAGCCCAGTGATGGATTGTGAACAGGAATGTGAGGGATAAAAGGAGCAGCTGAGGATTAGGAAGGAGGTCAGGAATTATTAAAGGTGGAAGATGGACTTGGAACAAGAGCCACGACAGTCTGTTCTCATCCCAGGAGAGAAGGATGAGACCAGAGCGAGACCTGGAACATCCCAGCACTCCCACCCCTTCTGCTGGACACTCCCAAGCACTGGAATGGTTTTGCTTTGCTTGGCTGCTCTCTCTGTTCAGACAAGAAAGGTTTGGAGAAAGATGGTGCCACATCTGGGTCAGCAGCTGGAATTCTGGCTGGAAGTCTGATGGCTCCCAGTGCCCCCAGCACGGCATCGGCCCTGAGTCATCCTGGAATGCAACACAGGAAACTTGGAGGCAACTCCGGCATCTCCAGCCAAAACGTGACTGGGGTTGCTCCCAGAGGTAGCAATTAGCCAATTAATTGGAGTTGGCCAAGAGCTTTGAAGATGAGAACTGTTAAACTTGGAGCGTTACTGGTGAGATTGGCAATATTGGGAAAGAGGAGCAGGTTCCTCAAAGGCGGGCGGTGGAAGGGAAGTGTTGTCACCTCAGCCAGCACAAGGAGCTCACCTGGAGTCTGTAATTACCTGGGATCATCTGCAGAGCTTTGTCTGAGCTGCTCTGCAATAATCGTGATTCATTCCCTGAACCTCTCCGTGCTGTCATTCCTTGCAGTCCAGAGGATTCCCTCTCTGTGCTCTCTGGGGTAGGAAATCTGCCCTTTGCTGACCCTGCACATCCCTGAGTGACCGGGGTGGATCTGCAAGCCTTGCCTTCACCGTGTTGGACTCAGCACCTGGATCTGCTGATCCTGGCCGTGTTTCCAACAGTCCATGGTCACACGTGAAAGGGACAGACCTGACCACTCCTATTGTCAGTGGCTCCTTTATTCCAATGCCACTGTGTTTGTTTTGATGTCACTGTGTTCTGTTGAGAAATGAATTAGTGGGTAGCATATAATACCCCTGAAAGTCCCCTAAAAGAGGGAGGTGTCCCTGCCCATGCCAGCAGTTGGATCTGGGTGATCTTTAAGGTCCCTTCCAACCCAAACCATTCCATGATTCCATAACCCTTCATCCTCAGACCTAATTTTATTGGGATTTCTCATTCTTCCCTGGAAACCTGCTGATTCCAGCAGCTCCTCTGAAGGTCTCCAACATCTCCTGCCCTCCCTTGGTTTGGTTGTGGCTCTCGATGTCACTGACACCTCTCAAACCTCTCCTGTAGGTCCAGAGCTTGGAGCAGCAGAACAAGATCCTGACAACCAGGTGGAACTTCCTGAAGGATCAGGACAATTCCCACTCTGACTCAGACATCAAGGCCATCTACGAGCAGTACATGAGCAAAATGAACCAGGAGATGAAAGCACTCAACTACGAGCAGGAAAACCTGGAGTCGGAGCTGGCGAAGGTGCTGAGCACCATGGACACCTTCAGGAGCAAGTAGGTGTCCTGTCTGTGTCCATCCGTCCGTGCCTGTCCGTGCCCGTCCGTGCCCGTCCGTGTCCGTCCATCCGTGCCCGTCCGTATCCATGTCCGTCCGTCCGTATGCGTGTCCGTCCATCCCCGTCTGTGCCTGTCCGTCTGTGTCCGTGCCCATCCCCGTCCGTGCCCATCCCCATCCGTGCCCAGGGGAGCTCAGCTGAGGCACAGGGAGCAGTGTGAGGTTGATTCAACTCAGCCAGCCTGAGATTCCCAGGGAGTCACTTCCACCAAGAGGGACCCTGAGGGAGTCCAGAGCTGGGAATGGAGCTGGGAGAGGGCTGGAGCTCCAGGGAAGGGTCTGGAGAACTCCTGAGGGACCTGGGGGGCTCAGCCTGAGAAAAGGAGGCTCAGGAGGGACCTCCTGGCTCTGCACAACTCCCAGACAGGAGGGGACAGCCAGGGGAGTTTGGGCTCTGCTCCTAGGGAACACCAGGACAGGGAAATGCCCTCAGGCTCTTCCAGGGAAGGTTTAGTTTGATGTTTGGAAAAATTCTGCACTGGAATGGTGTCCAGGCACTGGCACAGCTGCTCAGGGCAGGGGTGGAGTCACCAAAGCCAGGTGGATGTGGCACCTGGGGACATGGTCAGGGTGGCCCTGGCAGTGCTGGGGGAACAGTTGGGCTCCATGCTTTCCAAGGGCTTTTCCAACCTTAATGATTCCCAGATTCCAGGAAATGCCACCTGCTCCTTAGGCTGAGGAGCCTGAGGGACCAGGGGAGAGCAGGGGAGCCACAACCTGAGAGCTCAGCTCCCCTGATCCACCTCTGCTGACACCCCTGAGAGCTCAGCTCCCCTGATCCATCTCTCCAGCATTCCCTGAGAGCTCAGCTCCCCTGATCCACCTCTGCTGACACCCCTGAGAGCTCAGCTCCTCTGATCCATCTCTCCTCACCCTGTCCCAGGAGCCATTCCCTAATTCCTGCTTATATCCATTTGTCCCTGGCCTGAGGCTTTGCTCCCTGGCCCTGCCCTGTCCCACCTGGATTTAAACACCTGCAGGGCTCATTCCTCACTCACAGGAACACTTAGAACTCCATCCCATCCTGGTTTGGTTCCCTTCCACTCCGTGGGCAGTTTTCCATTAATTCCTTTGCCTGTGTGCCCTCACAAACCACCTGAGCTGAGCTGTGACACCAGTCCAGAATTCCCAGGATTTTCACAAGCCAAAATTTTCTCCCTTGGGAAAACGCCAGCCCTGGAAGTAAAACACCAAGGAAACATGAGCAGAACAGAAAAGGTTTGGGGAGAAAATGGAGGAGTTTGGGCAGAGCCCAATCCCCCTGCCCATCCCTCTGTGAAGAACCTGAGAGCCCCCAAATGAAATCCCAATTCAAGCTCCCTCCTCTCTGCTCTGGGATTCTTCATCCCAAAAGTTCTCCTGCTGTTCCAGGGCAGCTGGAATGTGGCAGCTTCTTCTCACTCCTGCCCACGATGCCTCAAGGAGGGGGGACATGGCAGGAAAAGCAGAAAGTTTGGATATTTTGGGGGTCTCAAGACAGCCCTGAGTGTCCCAGAGTTTCCCTGGGATTGATGCCATGCTTTGGGCACTCTGCAGGTACGAGGATGAAATTCGCCTCTGCAGCGGGATGGAATTCACCTTCATGGAGCTCAAAAAGGTCAGTGGGAAGGGAAGGGAAGGGGAATTTCCTACTGGATTGGCTCTACCCAGCCCTGCACAGTCAGGGAAGGGCCTGGAGGTGGCCCAGGCTCAGCTGGTTTGGGATAACAAGGTCTGGAGGAGGACAGGGAGGGAATGAGTCCCAATTCCACAGGAGGGTCAGTCTGGAGTGGCTCCTGAAAATCCCCTGGCAGCACCTGGGGATCAGAGCACCCCAATCCCTGCATCCTGGGATTTCCTGTCAGACTGTTCCCATCCCTGCATCCCTATCCCTGCATCCTGGGATTTCCTGTCAGACTGTTCCCATCCCTGCATCCCTATCCCTGCATCCTGGGATTTCCTGTCAGACTGTTCCCATCCCTGCACCCCCATCCCTGCACCCTGGGATTTCCTGGCCTGAGGGATCCAAGCCCTCCCTAGGTCTCCCCTCCCCTCCCTGTGTTCCCTCCCAGTGCCATGAGGGTTGGGAGAGGCTGGAATTGATAAAAGGATTTGCTTTGTTCCCTTGGGAGGGGCCACGCCCTGAGCAAACCCCAGGCAAAGCTCCCACTCCAGCAGGAGCCAGTGGGAATCAGCTGGAGCTGGGATTTTATGTCCAAACCCCCAGTCTGGGGGCAGGACAAGGGTGTTGGGGAGAGGGGATGTTCCCCACAAATATCCATCCTGGCTAATTCCATGTTTTCCCTGGCACACTCCCCAGCCAGGAGGGGCACTCCTGGACACTTCCATGAGTTTTCAATAAGTGGAGCCTTTTGTAGGGAACAAAAGCTGGGAGGGAACGGCCCAGCCTTGCCTGGCCCAGCAAATCCCGCCAGGAACAAACCCCACAAAACAAAGGGAAAAGGTCCTCAAAGGAGCCTCCCCACCTGGAGAGCAGCTCCAAAGGCCCTGCTAATCAATCTGGGAAAGAGTTGGGTGGAAGGAGCTCATCCCATTCCATGGGCAGGGACCTTCCCTGTCCAGATGCTCCAAGGCTGGTCCAACATTCCTGGAACAGGGCAGGGATGGAGCAAGCAGGGCCCTCCTGGGCAGGGGGAGCAGTGGGAATGGCTGTTCTGAATCCCATAAATCCATTGTGGGCTGGTGAATGAATCCCTTCCCATCCTGCAGGATTTGGATGTGAGCACCTTGCACCGCACTGAGCTGGAGGTAAAGCTCAAAGGGCTCCAGGAGCTGCTGGAGCTGAAGAAAACCATCTATGAGCAGGTGGGAGCACACCTGGAGAGGGCTGGGATGCTGGGGGAAACATGGATTTTGGGAACAGATCCTGAATTTCCACCCACATGGGAGCTTGGCCAGGGTGTCACAGCCATTCATGGCTTAGGCTGGGCCTAAGGAGTTGATCCCTCCCTAAAAACACCATTGGAATTGGGCCAGAACCTTCCTTCCTCCTGCCCCAGAGCCCCTGGGGTGCCCCCAGAACAGCTGAGAATTTCAACCTCATCCCAAACTGCTCAGCTCCTTCCCCCAGGGATGGGGTCTGCCCCAGACCTCAGCCCAGGTGAGCCAAATGTTCAGAGTGCAGGAAGAGCCCAAAAACCAGGACACCTGGAGAACCTGGATGCTCTGAAACCATCCAGCCTCCTCCTCTGCCAGGAAAATGACGGGTCCCCAGTCAGGAATGACTGCAGCCAGGGGGAAGGGCCTCTGTCAGAGCTGACTCAGGGCCTGGAAAATGTCACCCAGCAGGATCAGCAGTGCTGGAACACTCGGATTTATCTAAATTCCAGCAATCCAAACAATTACAATGCCTGATGGAGGAATATGGACATTCCTTGTGGCAAACTGAGGCACGGAGAGGCTGGAGCTGCCTCCCAGCACAACTGCCCAGGGAGCCTGATCTGCTCTAAATGAGATTATTCCTTATGCAAGGCAATTTTAGTCCAGTTTTTGTTTGTTTGGGGGGTTTTTTTGTTTGTTTTGTTGGGTTTTTGTTGTTGTGGGTTTTTTTCCTTTTTTTTTTTTTTTTAATCGGGCCATGCTCCAGGGTCTCCAGCTGATTTCCTGTGGGTCCCACAAAAAGCTGCATTTTTAACCCCCAATTCATGTAAAAATCTCATCCCCCAACCTCTCCTGTCTCACCTTCTCTGTGGATTCAATGACATCAGGGACAGGCACATTCCTGGGGTGGGGGGAAATGAGGAAAACTTTGCTTGTTGGGATGGATCAGGAGAAAATCCCACCATTGTTCCTCATTAATAAATGACCAGTTTGGGCCATTCACCAAATGACCTGATATTCCAAATAAACACAAATTTTTTCACCTGCTGCAAGATTAACAAAGAAACTCGGGGATTAAACAGCAGTGGGATAAAATCTCCCAGTCATCCTTTTTGGGGATATTTCTGTGTTACCACTGAGCCCTTTGTGAGCCCAGCCAGGGAAGGGAATCAAGGAACACAATTCCTGCTCCAAAAGGACCTGAGCACAAAGGGAACAACAAAGGAAAGGGAGGAGGAGGAGAATTCCTGGTGCAAAGCAGGAGCTGCCCCTGAGATAAGGGAACAGCAGCTCTGGAGCAAGCCTGGATTCAAATCTGGCCCCTCCAGCCTCAGGGAGGGGAATCCTCCAGCCTGGGCTCTGTTCTCTCCAGCTGTGACTCATCCAGGGCAAACACCCTGGTGGGTGTTCTGGGGTTCTCCTGCCTCCCCCGGGCTGACAGCCCCAGGACAGAGGAGTGGAGCAGCTCTGGCATCCCAAAGATCCCACAGCACAGCTTGGAAAGGGCATTTTCCAGCCTCCCCAGGCTGTGGAATGATCACACTGACTGTTTTCCCAAAGCTCTCACATCCATCATGGATATCAATGTGTATTGGGCCATGATCACCAGCCCAGCTCTGCTCCTGGAAAACTCCTTCCTGGAAGGGTTGTCCAGCGGGCACAGGGGTGGAGTCCTCATCCCTGGAAGTGCCCGAGGAATGTGTGGATGTGGCACCTGGGGACAGTCAGGGGTAGCCTTGGTGATCCTACAGGTCTTCTCCAGCCGTAAGGATCCCAGGACTGTCCCTGCACCTGGAGCAGCCCAAAGCTACTGTCCTGTCAGATTGTATTCAAAGCTCCCAAACCCCAGCTTAACCTGAGTCTGGATTTTATGGAGCAAATAAAACCAGATCCCCAACTGCAGAGAGTGAAAACTCAGGAATTCTCCCCATCTGCATATGGAAGCTGTTCTGCCAAACACAGCCCACTGGAGGGTCCAGCTCTCTCTGACTACTGGGAATCTTGGACATTACCAGATCTTGGGAAGTTCTTCCCTGGGAGGGTGGGGAGGCCCTGGGATGGAATTCCCAGAGCAGCTGTGGCTGCCCTGGATCCCTGGCAGTGCCCAAGGCCAGGCTGGACACTGGGGCTGGGAGCACCGGGGACAGTGGGAGCTGTCCCTGCCCTGGCAGGGCTGGGATGAGCTTTGAGCTTCCTTCCCACCCCTGCCATTCCATGAATTTCCAGCTCCATGCTCTGTGTGCTGCTGTCCCTTGGCTCTGCAGGAGCTGGAGCAGCTGCTGACAGAAATCAAGGACATTTCTGTGGTGCTGGGAATCGACAGCTGCTGCCGGCCGGACCTGGGCAGGATCGTGGAGGACGTCAGGGCGCAGTACGAGGCTCTGGCCCTGCGGAGCTGGGAAGAGGCCGAGGCCCTGACCCGCAGGAAGGTACCAGACCCCTGCTCAGCAGGGGTGGGAGGGATGGGCTGGCCTGGAGATGGAGGGAGGGACAGGGCCCTGTCCCGGGTCAGTAAATCCAGAGTTTGTTACTCCGGCTTTCCGCGCTGGGGGAACCCAGGACATCTCCCGTGGAGATGGAAATGTCCTTCCAGAAATGGGACTGATCCCAGAGCCAGGTGAGCCAGAGAGGGTGGGAAGGAGCCCCGGGTCACTCCCCAGGTACAGGAGGTGATCCCAGGCACCTCTCCCCCTCTCTGCACAGCTCACCGACAGCAGCGCCCAGCCCGGCTCCTTCGGGGGGCACCTGCTGGACAGCCGGAGAGAAATCGCGGATCTGAACATCCAGATCCAGAAACTGCGCTCCTGCATCGTGTCCCAGAAGAGCCAGGTGGGAATGGGGCACAGGTGTGGGCTGGGGGGACAGTGGGACAGGTGTGTGCTGGGGAATAACAGCACAGGTGTGTGATGGGGGATAATAGCACAGGTGTGTGATGAGGTGTGATAACAGCACAGGTGTGTGCTGGGGGATAACAGCACAGATGTGTGATGGGGATAACAGCACAGGTGTGTGCTGGGGGGATAACAGCACAGGTGTGTGCTGGGGGGATAACAGCACAGGTGTGTGATGGGGGGATAACAGCACAAGTGTGGCAGTCCCTCCCCAAGCCCCTGACTCCCTGTCCCCTCTGCAGTGCCTGTACCTGGANGGGGAAACAAGCACAGGTGTGTGAGGGGGGGATAACAGCACAGGTGTGTGATGGGGGGATAACAGCACAAGTGTGGCAGTCCCTCCCCAAGCCCCTGACTCCCTGTCCCCTCTGCAGTGCCTGTACCTGGAGGAGCACATCCGAGAGGCTGGCGAGCAGGGGGAGGGGACCCTGAGGGACGCCAAGGCCAAGGTGGCCGGGCTGGAGGAGGCCCTGCAGCGCAGCAGGGAGCACGTGGCTCACCTGGTCCGGGAGTACCAGGAGCTCATGAACATCAAACTGGCCCTGGATGTGGAGATCCTCACCTACAGGAAGCTCATGGAAGGGGAGGAGAACAGGTGAGCCAGGATTCCTCTGCCTCAGGTAGGGAAGGGATGCACCAGACCACCTGGATTCATGGAGTGTTTCAGGATGTTCCACCCAGTCCCAACCCCCTGCCACAGGCAGGGACACCTCCCAAAGCCCAGCTTACCCAATCCCAAGTTCTCAGTCGGGTACTGAAGGTTTGGTCAAAGAAGGAACAAATCCTGGTGGTTCCCAGCAGCCCAGTCCCATTTCTTGCTCCCAAGTCTTCCTCCCACTCCCCAGGCTGAGCTACCAGACCTTCTCCAGGTGCTTTGCCCAGGAGCTGCTCGAGCCCATCTTGGTCCATCCCTAACCCTAACCCTTGGTCCTACCACTGTCCCAGCTCCCCCAGGCCCAATGCCAGCCCTCCCCAGGCCTGTGGCAGAGCTCAGGCCATGTCCTCACGCCGTGTCCTTCCCTCCCCAGCATGGAGCAGCCCATCCCCACCGTCATCAGCGCCGTGCACTCCCGGCCAAGGCCCCGTAAGTGCTGGGACCCCGGTCCAGGAGCTGGGGGATGCATGGCAGGGGTCTGGGGTTTTAACCTTGCCCTCTGTCGCAGTTTCTGCCAGCACCCTGCGGAACTCCCGGCTCTTTGCCCGGGGCTCGGAGCCCAGTGGAGGCACCAGGAGAGCCCAGGACGTGCCGGGGGCTGCGGGCACCGCGGGCAGCGGGACCCAGCCCCGCCCCGGCGCCCCCGGGCAGGGCCCGTAGAGAACGGGATGGACACGGAGCCACCTGGGGAGCCCCTCCTGAACCCCAGCCCTGCTAAAGGGTGAAGGGTGAGGATCCTGCCCAGGCTGTCCCTTGTCTTCCCACCGTTCCAGCAGGAATCATTCCCTTCCCCTTCCTCTCCAGGTCTCCCTTCCCAGGGGATTTGCAGTCACTCCTTGGAATGTGCCCAGCAGGAGCCAAGTGTCCCCAGCCCAGTTTTAGCAGCTGTTGGTCCCTTCACTGGTGTGGCCAAACCCTTTCCCTGCTCCCAGGGTGATCCTGATGGGGCTTCCGAGGAAAGCATCACTCAGGTTTCCACACTGCAGGAGAGGGAGGAAAACACCCCCAGGGATGGATTTGTCACCTTGATTGACAGACCTGGTGACACCCTGGGGGACCCGTGGCCACCTCAGGGCATTTCCCTGCCTTTGGAGGGCCCCTCATTCCTTCACCAAAGCTAAAATGCCTCCTCACAACTCTTGATTTCCATAATCCCTCCCTCTCTCCAGGCTCCACACAGCAGTTCCAGCTCCTAAAATTGGGTATTGGTTCCTATTTAACTGCACTGGGAACAGCCCAGTTTGGGTTGGGAGGGACCTCAAAGCTCATCCCATCCCACCCCTGCCAGGGCAGGGACATCTCCCACCATCCCAGGCTGCTCCAGCCCCGCCCAGCCTGGCCTTGGGCACTGCCAGGGATCCAGGGCAGCCACAGCTGCTCTGGGAAATCCATCCCAGGGCCTCCCCACCCTCATAGGGAAGAATTTCCTTCCTAAAATCGAATCCAGATCTTCCCTCTTTCAGCCTAAAGCTGGAAAACTCCCTTGCCTTTGTATTTATTGACCTCAGCTTGTCCCTGACCCAGCTGCCCCCATTGGCCAACGCTCCAGAGTTCCCAGAGCCAGCCCTGGAAGTGCCACAAGGCCACAGCTGGGGGATTCTGTGGCCTTGGCACAGCCGTCCCTGCAGCCTCTTCCCAACCTCACCCAGAATCCTGCAGTATTTGCCTTCCTGGCTCCAGCCACTGCCACTCAGCCCCCCCAGCTCCCAGGTTCTGGGTCCCCATTCCCACATTCCTGTAGGATAGGAAGCACAGCTCTGGCTCACTGGGTTTGGCTGTTCCAATAAAGTTCTGTCACTCAGAATCTGTCCTGTGCTTTGTTTTCTCCCAGCTTCCCTCCACAGGACCTGCAGCAGCAGCTCACCTGAGCAGGGCTCACCTGGGGGCTCTGCCTGAGTCTGGCAGCCAGGAGAGGCTGGAATTGCTGCCCAGGGGTTGGCTGGGGCACATCCCTGGGTGAAGGACACGGGGCCAGAGGGGCACACACAGTGTGGGATCCAGCTGGGGACCAAGTTTGGGATGAGGGGAACACACTCAGCTTCCCCTTCCCAAACTCCTCCTGCCCCTCTCCAAAGGGGAATTCCTGCACACCTGGGCACCCCATTTCCCTGCACCCCCTCCTTCCAGAGGGGTTTTTTTTGTGCTCCTTTATTCCCAGAGGGACTTCCCTGGGAGATCCAAACCAGAGCAGGCTCCCTGAGGTGCTGGAGGACCCAAATTTGGGAGCAGCTTTGCTGCTTGCTGCTCACCTGACAGACACTCTGCCCTTCCAGGCTCAGCTTCCCCTTCCCAAACCCCTCCTGCCCCTCTCCAAAGGGGAATTCCTGCACACCTGGGCCAGCTCCATCCTGGGCACCCCCATTTCCCTTTGGCCCTTCATTCCAGAGGGGCCCTTTTAGATCACAGATCCCCCTCCTGTTCTCCTGGGGCCTTCCCTGGGAGATCCAAAGCAGCCCAGGGCCACCGAGGTGCCAGAGGAGCCAAATTTGGGAGCAGCTCTCTGGGTCCAGGGCAGGGGGTGGCAGAGGATGGGAAGAACATTCCAGACCAGAGGAAAGAGTTAAATCCAGTTTCCCAACCTGGCAGGATGGGGAAGGGGGGGGCTCTGAACAGTTCCCAGTTGCTCCCAGTTGAGCAGGGTGAGTGCAGGGCTGCCTCTGGAGCCAGGAGCCCTTGGAAAGCCCTGGGAAAAGCCCTGGCCAGGCAGAGGAAAAAAGCAGGGGCTGTGCTCAGAGCAGCCCCATCCCCATGGCAGCAGGAACAGGAATGGGAGCCCAGGACACCCAAACTGAGGGGTCTGCAGCCACGAGAACTCAGCGAGAGCTGGGGCTCAGCTGAGACTTTCCCATTCCTTTTCCTACCTGACATTGGATTTTGGGGTTTTTTTGCTGTTTCTGAGCCTTCACCACCCACAGGATTGGGAGAGATCCCTGAGGCCACAGCAGGGGATTAAAGGATTGGTTTGGGATTTTGGGATTCCTGGACTCAGGTCCCCATTCTGGGAGGGACAGAGCCAGCCCAGCATTCCCCTGTCCCACCAGTCCCAGCCTCCATTCCCACTGGCACCAGGGCACGGGTCCATCCTGAATTCTTGCCCTCCATTAACGGGAGCTGAGCTCTGCTGGGATGATCCATCCTGCTCCCTCCCTCCCTCATTAGGGCCCAGCCTCTTCCCCAGGGCAAATTCTTCTTGCTGTTCTCATCCCAGAGACACAACCAGCCCCAATTCCAGCTGTAAATTCCCCAGGGAATTGCTGCAGGTTCCAGGCAGCACCATCAGCTCAGGACCCCCCAAAAAAATCCCTATCCCAGCCCTGCAAAAAAGGTGCTGGGTGCACCCTTCGTGTTGTCCAGACCAGCACTGGAAATCCAGAATAATGGATATTGTCAGTCCAAGACATGCATCAGATTTACCTTTTTTTAGGGATAGAATGGGGGAAAAAAAGAAGAGGAAACAGAGAAGGATGCAGTGGTGAAGGGCAGCCCCAGAAAGTGCCAGGATTGAGATGTCCCTGTTTTGGCTCAAAATGCCACAAAATCCACCTGGCTGCTTCCTAAAAGTTCCAAAGAACTCAAAGGATCCTCGTTTGGGCAGGGGGGTGGGGAGGGAGAGGCTGATGGAAAAGCTCAGGTTTTATGGGAAAAGGGAAGGTTGTGTGATGGTTAGAAGGTGCCCGGGGGGGTTGAGGCATCGCTCACCTTCTCAGATCCACGTAAAAAAAGGATCAGGGCCTGAGGATTGCTGGGAAAACCAGGGTTAGGGAGGGTAATTAACTAATAAATGGGATCATTAACAGCGTTCCCCCATTTATGGCTCAATAATGGCGTTTTATGGCAAATCCCAGTGACCCCCTTCCATCAGCCACCCCTGGGCTGCGGGGGCACATTCCGCAGGGGATTTGGGAGCTGCTGAGGGGCTCTGTGGGATCAAGGGACCTTTATCCCTCTTATCTGCCAGGCCGCTCAGGAATCCGCGGCACAGCCTCGTCCAGCCCCCGGGACGATCCCGTCCGTGCCTGGAGCCTCCCGGGCCGGACACGTCAGACGGACGCGGGAGATGCCAGGGGCAGACCCCGGGAGGCTGGAATTTCGGGAATCAGCACGGGACGGGTCCCTGAGCACGGAGGGAAGCGGCTCCCGGGATTGGCGCACCTGGAGCGGCCAGGAACGAGTTCCGGGCTCCCTCTGCCGGGCAGGTGAGGCCGCTGTAGCCTCCCCAAAGCCCCAACAATTCAATTCCCGGCTTCCTTCCACAGGCACGGCCTGCAGAGAAAGGGAAACAGCTCCCAGGGAGCGAGGCATGGAGGGGACCCTAAAGGGGACCCTAAAAGGGACCCTAAAGGGGACCCTAAAGGAGACCCTAAAGGGGCTCCTGCTCCCCAGAGCAGCTGTGGCTGCCCCATCCCTGGCCCCTGGATGGGGCTTGGAGCACTCTGGGAAGGTGAAACAGCCCCCAAGGTGAGGAACTCATCCCCCCACCTGATCCCACCCGGACAGGGATGGATCTGGGACCTGCCCCTCCCTGGGTCGGGTGACACCAGCCTCTGGCTGGGTGTGCTGCCAGTGCCTCTGACATATCCCTGCATCCTTTCTGACCCCACTCCTGTATCCTCCAAGGGCCAAATCCAGGAAACAGGAACACACCCAAAACATCAGGGAACAAACCCTTTTCCCATCTGGAATTTCAGCCTCTGCTCACAGGGAAGCAGCTGCATGTGGGACGTTCCTGGTCCGTCCATCTGTCCTTCCTTCCTTGCTTCCCCAGTGCATTTAGAGAAGCACCCTCGGTATTTTCCCAGTCCTTCCCAGTGCACAGAGCCTGCAGAAATCCAGCACCAGCCGAGTTCCTGCTCAGCACCAGAGGGGAGCCAAAATCGCCCCCTCGTGTGCCAGGGGGTTAAATGTGTGGGAAGGGAGATGGAAATACCCTGGGATGGGGAACTGATGGCCTGGGGCTCCCATCCAGCTCCAAACCCGCCCGTCCCAGTTCCAGCCGACACCTGGAGTGACTCCAGTGGAACACGAGGAGGAAGATGGAGGCTCCAGGCCCTCTCCTGGCCTGTTTGCAGAGATGGAAGTGGCTCATCCCAAGAAATCAGCTATTGGGAAAAGGAGCTCCCCCACTTTGGGGAAAAGACAAGGGCTGGATTTCCCTTTCCTGCACCATCCTGGCCCACACCGTGCCTCAGTTTCCCGGCTTTTTCACCTGCAGCCTCGGGGTGGATGGAGTTCAGGGGGGAAAATTTCCTTTTCCTAACGAAATGCTCCAGGACACAGCAGGGAAGGGCTCAGCAGGGAATTGTCCCCGTCCCTCTCCCCAGGCTCGAGGGAATCTCCAGCCCCACCCTGGGTGCCCCCATGGCCTGGGGGGCCCAGACCCCTCCGGGATGGCTGCAAACAAATCCCTGGATTGCGGCCAGGGCGGGGAGGAGGGAGGCAGAGCCCGGCCCCATCAGCCCATGCCGGGGTGCGGCCGGTGCCGCTCTGTGCCCGTATAAGGCCAGGCCGGGCTCTCCCGGCCCAATCCGGGCAGGGATGGCAACACCTGAGCTCAGGCAGGCCCCGCCCAGCTGAGCCCAGCCTGCCCAGGTGAGCTGAGCTGAGCTCGCCCCGCAGCTCCTCCCACCTGGCACGGACGCGGAGCTGTGTCCGGTGGGAATTCCGCCCTGGGAACAGTGGCCCCAGACACCCCAAGGTGGCCCCGCCAGCTCGGTTTAAGGCTGGGTGGCACCTTCCCCTCCCCCATTCCCAGCCACTGTCCACACGGGAGGTGGAGCAGCTCTCCCTGTGTCCTGCGGTGCTGGGATTCACCCCCTAAACCCGCCTGAGATTGGGATTCTCCTCCCCACTGTCCCCAGTCCCGCTCTGTCTGATCCCGGCAGGGTCCGGGGCTGAATTTGGGAATTCCCACCGGGATGTGCCAGCCCCGGCTGCTCCCGGTCCTGGGGCTCCCTGGCAGCACAACAAGGAATCCATTCTGTTGTCCCCCAAATTCCGGGGCTGGTACAGACAGGGACAGGGACAGCGCTTGGCTGTGCCCGCTCCTCAGGGTCCCTCCCATGTCCCCCCCGGCTTGGGGGCACCTTGGGGCTGCCTTTCACTGCTCCAGGGCAACCTTGGGGCGGGGATCCAGCTGAGACCCGGATCCCAGAGCTCCTGGGGCTGGAACGAACCTCTGGAGATCACCGGCCCTGCCCGGAGCTGGGGGCGCGGTGGCAGGATTGTCCCCTGTGCCCCCCCGGGACGGGGCTGGGGGTGTCCCTGTGCCCCCCCGAGACGGGGCTGGGATTGTCCCTGTACCCCCCCCGGGACGGGGCTGGGATTGTCCCTGTACCCCCCCCCGGGACGGGCACCCACACACGCAGCAGCTGCGGCTGCCCCGGCCCTGCCCTGCGCTGCCCTGCCCCAATTCCTGCCCCAATTCCAGCCAGGGGAGCACGAGCCCCACCTGGGACACAGAGGGGATTTGGGGTTTGCCCGAATTTCCCCTGCCCAGGGTGGGGCAGGCCGGGGGCAGCCTGGCCCTGGGCACTCCCGGACCCATCTCAGCCCCGCTCTGCACTGGGGGTTCGGGGGCGTTGTTTGACTGGCTCAGCTCCTGCTCCGGGGCCTTCCCTCCCTTCCCCACATATCCCCGCCTGCTGCCCTGGGGAAAGGAGGCTCGGGGGGACCTTCTGCCCCTCACAGCTCCCTGACAGGAGGGTGGGTCAGGATCTGCTGCCAAGGAACAAGGGAAAATGGCCTCGAGTGGCATCAGGGAAGATTTAAGTTGGATTTAGGAAAAACTCCTCGCTGAAAGGGCTGTAAAGCACTGGAAGGGGCTGCCCAGGGCAGGGGCAGAGTCCCCATCCCTGAAGTGTCCAGGAACGTGTGGCTGTGGCACCTGGGGCCACGGCCAGGAGTGACCAGGGCAGCGCTGGGCTGGACCTGGTGCTCTCTGAGGGCTTTTCCAGCCTGAGCAGTTCCTTGGTTTGTGGACAGCAGCAGCCAGAGGTGGCTCCTGGGTTTGGAGCTGGGCTCAGCTCATCCTCCCCGCTCCCTCCAGGCACTGCAGCACCATCCAAACCTCCTCTCCAGGATGGACCCGAGCCCCTGGGGCTGGAGGAGGTGGAAGGAGCCCAGATCACAGCAGGAGCTCCCCTGGGGACATGGGGATGGGGCCTGGACACCCTGGAATCATGGAATGGTCTCAAAGCTCCTCTCATTCCAAAACCCTGCCATGGGAGGGACACATCCCACTGTCCCAGTGTCCAGCCTGGCCTTGGACACTTCCGGGGATGGGGCAGCCACAGGGAATTCCATCCCAGGGCCTCACCACCCTCACAGGGAGGAATTTCTTCCCAATATCCCATCTATCCCTGCCCTCGGGCACTGGGAAGCCATTCCCTGTGTCCTGGCACTCCAGGCCTTGTCCCAGGTCCCTTTCCAGCTCTCCTGGAGTCCCTTTGGGCCCTGGAAAGGGCTCCAAGGTGTCTCCAGAGCCTTCCCTTCTGCAGGCTCTGCTCCCTCCCAGCCCCACGGATCTCTCTGGTGCACACATGGACCAGGAACTCTCCCAGGCCCAGGGAGTCAGGATCCACAGAGGGGTCTGGGACAGTGCCCTGTGTCCATGCAGGGACCCAGCAGGAGCAGAAAAGCCCCAGCTCAGCAGGGAATGGAGCTCACAGGGGCTGCTCCGGGCGCAGCCCCTGGAACCATGCCAGGAATTCACAATGGAACGGAGCTCAGCCGCTCCTGCCGGGACCTGCCGTGTTTGCGAGGCTCGGGCACACCCAGAAATTCAGGGCTTCGGAAAAAAACCCTCAGCACCTGGGCAGGGGAGGGGGAGGGAGAGGAGGAACCACTTCAGAGCTGAGGAATCCCAGGTGAGTCAGGCTCTGACGCAGGAAGCAAACAGGGCTGGGGTGGTGGGACCCGGGGGCCAGGCAGCCCCTCTGCCCCGTGCCCAGGGACACTCGGAGCTCATGGAATGTTCTCAGCTGCACCAAAGCTGCTCCAAGCACTTCCCAGCTTCCCAACACCCACCTTCACCTGCCTCAGAACCAGTCCCGAGGGTCCCAAAATCTCCTTTGTCCCAGAGCTTCTCAGGCTGGTGGGACCCCAGCGCAGCACCAAGAGCAGCCCCTGCCCACAGAGAGGCAACTCACCCTTGAGAAAAGGGGATAAAAACCACCTGGAGCTTCATCCCCAACGCTTCCAGAGCCTCATCATGGAGCCCCAGGGATCTGTCCCTTCCTCTGGGCAGAAGGGAAGCAGGGATGAAGACCCCACCACTGAGATAAGGCCTGGAGCCTCCGGGGGTTTGGGGTTTGGAAGTGCAAGTGGAGGAGTGAAACAGCCCCAGTCCAGTGCCTTGGCTGCAGAGCTGCTCTGGATTGACACCCCCTGCCCTCCACCGTGGGGAAATCCAGCATTCCCTCAGCATTCCCTGGCTGATTCTCCAGGATGATCTGCACCAGCTCACCCTCAGCATTCCCAGTGGTGACTCCAGATTCAGTCCCAGACTGACGTGAGGGCTTCATGGAATCCCAGCTGCTCTCCTGGTTCAAACAACAGAAAACCCTCAAAAACTGGGACCCCAAGCCCAGACTAAACCTAGGGAAATAAATCCAGGTATCTGGACCACAAGACACTCAAAAAAACCCCAGAGTTCATCTAGCCTTGGATTTGCCTTGGGGAATCTGAAATTCAGGAGTATGAGACATTACCCCTGTTCAGGTGGGAATGTCCTTCCCATCCTCTGCCACCCCCTGCCCTGGACCCAGAGAGCTGCTCCCAAATTTGGCTCCTCTGGCACCTCGGTGGCCCTGGGCTGCTTTGGATCTCCCAGGGAAGGCCCCAGGAGAACAGGAGGGGGATCTGTGATCCAAAAGGGCCCCTCTGGAATGAAGGGCCAAAGGGAAATGGGGGTGCCCAGGATGGAGCTGGCCCAGGTGTGCAGGAATTCCCCTTTGGAGAGGGGCAGGAGGGGTTTGGGAAGGGGAAGCTGAGCCTGGAAGGGCAGAGTGTCTGTCAGGTGAGCAGCAAGCAGCAAAGCTGCTCCCAAATTTGGGTCCTCCAGCACCTCAGGGAGCCTGCTCTGGTTTGGATCTCCCAGGGAAGTCCCTCTGGGAATAAAGGAGCACAAAAAGACCCCTCTGGAAGGAGGGGGTGCAGGGAAATGGGGTGCCCAGGTGTGCAGGAATTCCCCTTTGGAGAGGGCAGGAGGGGTTTGGGAAGGGGAAGCTGAGCAGTGGTGAGTGTGTTCCCCTCATTCCCAAAACTGGTCCCTCGGGGTCAGCCCTGTCCGAGCTCCCCCAGCTGCTTCTGGGGAGCAGCAGTGGAGCCTGGGGACGAAGGGCTGGGTTCCCTCCATCCCTGCTCCCGGCAGTTCCCGGCAGCAGCTCCTGCTCCCCACCCAGGGACAGGCTGGGACCTGCGCCGGGATTTGGGATCCGCCCAGCCCGGCCCTGGCGGCTCCGGTGCCTTACACAACGCCGGGACAGCTCGGGCAGGACCCTGGGGGTCCCACCTGGGCCGGGGAGGGCATCCAGGACTGAATTCCAGCACAAACTGCCCGAGTGCCCCCAGGAGCTCAGCCCGCCCTGACTGGAGGAAGGAGCAACTCCGGGCCTTGATTTGGCTTTGTCAAAGAATCCTCGAGTGGCTCCAGCCCCTGCTCTGGATAAAATCCCAGTCCACAACTGGGAATTGCCTCTGGGCTGCTCACCCGATTCCCCACCCCGTCCTGGTTAGGGGCAGCATTCCCACTTCTCCCCAGAGAGCCCCAAATTCTCCAGCCAGGCAGAGCCCCCCCACTGCACATGGAAAAGGCAAGGGCAGCACAGACGCACTCGGGGTGCTCCTGAGTCCCCCAAAATCCTGCTGCCCCATGCCGAGGCCAGGCCGGGCTGGGCTCAGAACCACCTGGGCTGTGAAGGTGCCAGGAATGGGATGAGCTCTCAGGTCCTTTCCCACCCAAACCACCCTGAGATTCTGGGACTAATCCAGGTGTAGCTGAAGGCAGGCATTGACAGAGCTGCCCTTCCCTGCCAGCTTAAACCCAGAATTCCAGTTCCAGCACAAATGGGATGAATCCCTGTGGATTTTGTGGGAGCTGGGCCCCTTTAACAGTTCCCTTGTGCCAATTCCTGTGTTTTTTAACTCTGAACTGGGAGTTTTTCACCAACCATCCCAACCATGCCAGGAATGGGGTGGGGATGTTTTGACAGGGAGTCCTGGATCACGTCCAGATCCCACCCAGCTCCCTCCTCTCACCTCTCCCCGCTCCTGATGTGCTTGGCTCCGAGTGTCAAGAGACTGGAATTTGAGAGAAAACAGACTGAGAGAGCAAACCCTGCCCTCAGCAGGGGGAAATGCAGGGGTGTCGGGCCCAGGATCACACACATGTGTGGGAATGGAACATCTGGGGCTAAACCCGCATCTGTAAAACACACCTCGGGGAGCAGCTCGGAATCCCACCTGCGTGGGAGCATCCCTGAGAATCCGGGAGCGCATCCCTGTTTTCAGTGGGGATCCTCGTTCTTCCTCAGCTGTGAGCACCCGGCTGGGAAAGGCTGGGGAGGCTCCGCCCGGCCCCGGGGCAGCTTTGGGAGCAGCTTTGGGAGCCGCTGTGGGCGCGTCCCCGGAGCCTCCCGAGCTGCGATCCCTCTGATCCTCCCGCGTCCCTGCCCTGGGCTGGGAACGCCGCGGCTCTGGCTCCAGCCCACTCCCGCTGCTTTTGCACGGGAGGCAAATCTCGGTGCTGCGAAGCTCCCACATCAGCACATTGGCAGGAGCGGAGCCCTCCCGGCCATCCCGGCACAGAAATGCCCAGGCCAGGAGGGCAGGGGGGCTCCTGGAGCCTGGGGGGGCCCAGCTCCTGCTCCAGCCCTCCCCAGGTCCTTCTGGGGGTGCTGCTGGGGTTGGACGGGGTGATCCGGAGGGTGTCTCCCAGCCTTGGTGAATCCATGATTCCCTGATCTCCCACCCCTTCCCTCTGAGCCAGGCACCCCCAACCCCCCCAGTCCAGCTCTCTTCCACTCTGGGACCACGGTTCAGGTGTCCAGGGGAAAGCCGGGGAGAGCCATGGGGGGAGCAGGACCTTTCCCTGTCCTGTCACCAGCAAAACCTGGATTTCTGGGATGGCACATCACAGACAGGGGCTGGGATGAGCCACTCTGGGATCTCCAAGGGACCCCACGGCTCCTCTGGGCTCCCCAAAGCCTTGCAGGCCCTTGGGATACACGAAGTGTTCCCTCAGGGAGCAGTGGATTCAGTGCCCCCACCCCGGCCTTGCACCCAAAACCAGAGCCCAGTGGAACCCAGCTCTGCATCAGCCAACTGGGGCCGATCCAGGGAACAGGGGGACAGCCATGGAACCCCAGAAGGTATTGGGTTGGGAGCGATCTGGAAGTTTCCAGGGCTCTCTGGAACCTGTGGGTGCCCTGTGCCATCCTCTGCTCCTGTGTGCACACCCCCGGGTCAGAGGCTTTATGGGCATTTCCCCTCACTACAGCACTCCTTCACCTTCCAACTCCCTAAATCCTTCAAAATCCTTACAACTCTTCCTTTGGAGCTGAAGGGGAACCAGCCCAGCTCCACCATGGAGTCCAGACCCCACAACTCTTCCAAAGCCTTTCCTGGCTGAGCCTTGCAAACCTTTCCTGGCTGAGCCTGTCCCTGTGAGTCAGCCCTGCACAACGCCCGAGTCAGCACTTCCCACAAAGCAGCTGGAGCTGGGCCTGGAAAAACGCTGGAAAAACGCAGCCACATCCCCAGAGGGACCTGCTGAGACCTGCCAGGCTGGCACAGCACTGGGAACGTGCTGCTGACACAGAAACACAGCCAGGGAGAACAGGGAGCAGCTCTGCCTCCCCCCCGAGGCACAGCGCCCTGTTTGGGACATGTCAGAGTCTCCTGGGAAACCTGGAGCCAGCCCAGGTCTCTTCCCCTCTCCCACAGCCAGGGAAAGCTCCTCTGGCCCAGGTCAGAGCTGCACTGTGGTTATCCAGGTGAGATCCCACCCCCAGCATCCCAAGCACGACCCTCAGCAGAAGGGAGCTCAGGGACCCCAGGAATTCCTGGTTCCATGCCCAAGCCTCCTCCAGGGTCAGCCAAGCTCAGGTGAGATTCCCGTGTGCAGCTCAGTGTTCAGGAGAATGGAGCTCAGGAACACAAGGCCCAGGAGGTACTGCAGGAATGCTCCATTCCCAAACCTCATTCACGCTCAAAGCCCAGGAGATACTCCAGCAATGTCTCATTTGACTCCCAGTTCTCATCCAGCCACCCTCCTTTCCTCCTTCCCTCCTCTCCCAAGCAGCTCCCAGGCTCACAAATCCCATGGGATCCCTGTTCCCTCTCACTGACAGCACTTTTCCCACCCAGACCTTCCCTGCACGTTCCTGAGCTCCCAGGTGCAAGCCCTCTGCTTCCTCCTGGCTTTTCCATGGAAACCTGCACACCTTGCCCTGAGCACTGAACAAGCTGTCCTGGAAGGAGCCAAAGCAGAAGCCCCCCAGATGGGATGAGGCTGAGGGGAAAGGGCTCCCCATGGCTGCCCAGACCCAAGGACAAGGCTGCCAGCAGTTGGGATCCACAATGGGACTGGGGCAAACCAAAGGCAGCTCTCAGGAATTCATCCTGTGGGAATTCTGAGGGAAGGACTGAGCCCCCTCTGTGCCAGCTGTGGGGCAGTGTGGAGGTAAAGCCCCACCTGAGGAATGTGCTGCAGGGGCTGGGGGACAGGAAATCCCTCTGGATCTGCCCCAGTTGTCCCCCAGGAGCTGGCACTGGTCAGGCTGGGAATGGCCAGCCAGACAACACAGGGGTCACTCCCCAGATCATTCCCAGGAGATCTACGAGGCCTGGACAGAACCAGCACACATTGCAGAGGAGCCTCCCAGCTCCCAAATTCCCTGTGTCCATGCAGTGCCACCCTTGGAGACCTGCAGGGGATGTTCCTGCCCAAGGGATGGATCTTCTCCAGCTGCACACCAAGCCAGAGCAGCTCCCCAGGGCCTTTGGGGGACAGATTCCATATTTGCATACATTTGTTACAGATTTGGGGAAAATCCTTCACAGAAGGGTTGTCCACCCCTAAAGGCTGCCCAGGGCAGGGGCAGAGTCCCAGTCCTGGAAAGTGTCCATGACATGTGTGGATGTGGCACAGCCAGGGGTCACCTTGGTGGCACTGGGGTGGACGTGATGATCTCTGAGGGCTTCTCCAGCCTGAACAATTCCACGATTCCTGGCCCAGGTGTGTCACCTGCTCTGAGGGGACACCAAGGCTGGCTGGATTAGAGGAGTTTTTCCCATAAAACCTTCACCCTCCTGCCTGTTTTCCCACACAGGGAACAGGAATTCTGCCCAGAATGTCAGCAAGGATCTCAACCCTCCCAGCAGTCCCTCCACTGAGCTTTTCCCAGCACCATCTCACACAGATCCATGGAATGGAAGGGTGGGAAGGGACATTAAACCCACCCAGTGCCGGCCCTGCCGTGGTGCCACACCTCCCCTGTCCCAGGCTGCTCCAATGTCCAGCCTGGCCTGGGACACTTCCAGGGATGGAGAATCCACAGCTCCTCTGGGAAATCCATTCCAGGGTGTCCCCACCCTCACATGGGAATTCCTGCCCAATATCCCATCTAACCCTGATCCCTGGCCATGGAAGCCATTCCCTGTGTCCTGGCACTCCAGGCCTTGTCCCCAGTCTGTCTCCAGCTCTCCTGGAGCCCCTTTGGGCACTGGAAGGAGCTCCAAGGTCTCCCTGGATCCTTCTCCTCTCCAGGTGACTCCCCCAGCTCTCCCAGCCTGGCTCCAGAGGGGCTCCAGCTTTGAGTCCAAGCTGAGAGTGCCTGGAGCAGGGGTGTCCAGCAGGGATGTTCCCAGAGTTAATGAAGAGGCAGAGACAGAGCTGAGGCATCCCAGGGCTGGCTGTTTTGGGAGCCTCCCTGTGTTTGATCCCTGCAGGATCCCAGGAGCTGCTTTGATGTGTCAGCCTGGCAGCAGGGCCTGTTCCAGCACGGCTGCTCCCACATTCCTGCGGGAACAAAGCTGCACCTCAGCACTTCCAGAGGCTGGCACGGACCCCGGGGCACAGCAGGGACACCAAGGGACACAGAGGGACCCTCCTTCCCAGGAATTACAGCCAACAGCCCAGCAGAAGGGGGTGTTCTGGGATCCTGGTGCATCCCATCCCACAGGGCTGGATCTGATCCCTACCCCACCACATGCCAGGGGTTTAATCAGTTATCCAGCGTGTGTCCTGCCATGGAAACATGGAGCAGATCCCTCCTGAGCCTCCCTGCCCCACAGCAGGGTCCCCACACAAGTTTAGGCAGCTCTGGCCTCGGAACTTTCTCACTCCCAAGAAAAGCAGCTCGGTGCTGGGGGGAGGACCCAAGGACAGAGCAGCTTTGTTAAAGATCAGGATGGAATTCCAGGGGGCTGATAAGCAGCAGTTTATGATCCTGACTGAACTGGGATTGTCAGGTCAGAAGAGATAAGGGGAGAGCATTTTCTATTCCCTGGAAGCAGATCCCCACCCTGGATCACGACTGCAGCCCCTTCCAGTGAGCCCAGTGGGGACAAGGATGCTCCAAATTAACTCATTCCAAGGAACCTGAGCTAAGAAATGATGACAAAGATTGTCCATAATGATCCATGGACTTCTGTGCCAAGGGGGAAAACAAACCTGCCTCAGTTTGTTCCATAAGTGAACACAATGGGAAAGCTGAGGTGTTGGAACAAAATCCCAGAGAGGGACTGAGGAGCTCCGTGAGAAACTTCCAGAGTGTGCCAGCTTCTCCACCAGGACAGGGAGGATAAAGCCTTGGAGACTCCAAGGAACCCTTTCCACCTGGAAATTAAACCTGAGGGCTCATGGCCAAGGCCAAGGTTCCAATTCCAGGACTGAGAGCCCAAAGGGAACAGCCAAATTCTCCCTGTTTGTGACCCAGTGGAGCAGGACCTGCCTGCAGTCAGGGAATCCTGGAATGGTTTGGGTGGGAAGGGACCCTAAAACCCATCCCATGCCATGGGCAGGGACACCTGCCACTGTCCCAGGCTGCTTCCAGCCCCATCCAGCCTGGCCTCGGGCACTGCCAGGGATGGGGCAGCCACAGCTGCAAACGTGCAGAGTGACTCCAGCCTCACTGCTGGATCTGTGCTTGGTTTTCCCACCAAGATCCCACCAGGGCTCTGCTCCCTCCCCACTTCAACCTCTGCCCCAGAACTGGTGATACTGGCAGGGAAAAGCCAAACTCCCAGCATGTGCCTGGGTTGGGACTGCTCTTTTCCCAGCTTTCCAGAATCAGATTCCCAGACTTCCACAGGCTGCCACCTCTCCCTTTTCTCCTGTAATTCCAAAGTGACAGGAGGAGCAAGAAGGAACCTGCCCTGAGCTGAACCAAGGAAATCCAAACCTCTGCCCTGGGACCTGCAGGGACAAGTTCCTGGGCCCAGGAATCTGCTGCCAACTCCCAGCTCCTGAAGTGGGTCCCTGCACTCCTGGGCTGCTTGGATCAAACTGGAAGTTGAGCTAATCCATTTTTTGCCAGTTAGAAATCATGGGATGGCCTGGGTGGGAAGGGACATTAAAGCCCACCCTGACCTGGGCAGGGACACCTTCCACAGCTCCTGGGTGCTCCAAGCCCGTCCAACCTGGCCTTGGATATGTCCTGGGATGGGGCAGCCATGATTTAACATTGACAGAATTCTCTTTCATTTTCTCCTTTCATTTTCAGGGATTCCCAGGGGTGGGAGCTGCCCATCCCTCAGCATCAAAGCCAGACACAGCTGAACAAACTCTGAGAAAGTCTTTCATGGATATGATCCAGCTCTGGTTTGGAGATTCCCTCTGAGGAAATGCAATTCCATTTGCTAAAGTCCAACCCAGTTCTAGGAAGAGGAGCTCACAGAAATCCAAATGTGGTACATTTGGGAAGTAGAGAATGGAAACTGGATGAGCTCTGGGAAAGGGACTGCTGGGGGGACTCATCCCTTCCAGGGCCAGGGGTGGGGGAACGGGAAGGGATCTCTGCTGAGCTGAGGAGTCTGAAGAATTCCTCCTGCTCCAAGGGCTCAGGAGAAGCAGCCATGGAAATGGCACAAGGAGCACAGAACCATGGAATGGCTTGGGCTGGAAAAGCCCTGAGATCGTGGAGTCCAAGCACCCCCAGCACAGCCAAGGGCACCCCAAGCATGTCCCCAAGTGCCACATCCCTGAGCATGTCCCCAAGTGCCACATCCCCACAGGGCAGTGAAATCCCTCCAGGCCTGGGGACTCCCTCTCCGGCTGTGTCAGGAATTCTGGATGTGCAAGGGAGCAGCCCCAGGACCTTTGGTGCTCTCAGCTTGTTTCCTCTGAATTCTCCAGTTCCTGCCTGGGCCCTGGAGTCCCATACTCCATTCTTCCCTGGGAATGTGTCCTTCCTGCTCACCCAGCATGGGAATCTGGGAGGCAGCAAAGTGTCCCTTGGAGGAAGTGACACTGAGTGTCACAGGAGTGGCAGTAAAGAGAAATCCAAAATAAAAACAGAAAAGGATCTCATGGACTCCAACCCAATCCCATTTCCTGGAAGCACCTGCAGAACCACCTGGAAGGTGGAAGCTCCAATGTCTGAATTTTGATGCTTCAGCTCCCCTGCCTCGATTCTTCCATGCAAGGAAGGGGAGATTGAGCTCCCCACAGCAGGGGGAGGCTTAATGAGACCCAGCACTTGTCAGGGGACTAATTAATCCCTGCAGGGATTATTGGGAACAAGGCACAGCTCTGAGCCCATGCTCCAGTTCAGCTCCTCAGGTTCTCCATCCCAAAAGTGCTGTGCAGTCCCAGCCAAGATTCCCCATCAGGCAATCAAACCCATTCTGGGGATGGAAAAACTGAGGCCAGGGACAATCCCAAAGCTCAGAGCTCAGGAGCTTCCCCAGGCACAGCCAGATGTCATGGGGAGCTCTGCACTCCCAGAGAAGCTCCAGCTCCCTCAGCAGCAGCAACCACCCCTGGCAGGCCCACCCTGGCACCAGGGACCTCCCTCTCCTGAACCCCACCAGGGGGACCAAGCCCAGGGGTCCCTCGAGGAAACCGAGTCAGGGTGTCCAGAGCAGCTGGGGCTGCCCCTGGATCCCTGGCAGTGTCCAAGGCCAGGCTGGACAGGGCTGGGAGCAGCCTGGGATGGTGGGAGGTGTCCCTGCCATGGCAGGGGTGGGATGGGGAAATGCTTGGAGTCCCTTCCCAGCCAAACCATTCCCTAAATCCAGGATCTCATTGCCCCATGACCATTCCTTCTCCTTGAGGAAGGAGCACAGAGATTTGCTGCTGTCCCAGAAGCCAACGTGGGTTTAACCCCAGCTGGAATTTCCCACCCTCAGGAAAACCAGGAACACATTTTTGCCATATGGGAAATGCAGAATTCTGCAGATCCTTTCAGCCGCTGGGATCCCTGGGATCTCCTCCAGGCTCTCCAGGCTGTGTCCCAGAGCTGTTCCCACCTCTCCAATCCCAACACCCTCCCGGACAGCAGGAGCACGGAGCTGGAAGGAAAATAAAAATGATCTTTCCTCCTCTTTGCTGAAGGGCTGACTCCATCTTGAGCTCTGCAGTATCCCAGGATCACAGAACCATGGAATCGTTCAGGCTGGAAAAGCCCTCAGAGATGACTGAGTTCCACCACCCACCAGCACCCTGGCCGTGTCCCCAAGTGCCACATCCACCCTTTTCTTGGACATTCACAGGGATGAGGATGCCCACACTGCCCTGGGCAGCCCTTTCCAGTGCTTTACAACACTTTCCATGAAGGGATTTTCTCAATATCCAACCCAAACTTCCCCTGGTGCAACTTGAGGCCGTTTTTCCCTTGTTCCCTGGTGCCAAATCCCCCCCAGCTCCACCGTGCTGTCAGGGAATTTGGGAGAGGCTCCCCCCTAAGGCTCCTTTTCTCCAGGCTGAGAACAGGGATTTGTTCTGAGCTGTATTTGTGGCAAAAACCAAAGGATTTGGCTGTGCCAAAGCCAAGCAGAGGGAATTCTGGAGCTGGGCCATTCCCATATCAGCAATTCCAAAGTCCAGGAATGAGAGATAAGGAGCCATTGTGCAGTTACAGTCACACCAGGCATGGACAGCATGGAAAAACTGGAAAAATAGGAATTATTAACTGCAACCCACACTCCTCCCTCTGCAGCAGCCCAGGAGGATCCCCCAGGCACATCCTGGGGAGATTCCAGTAAATAAGGAACATGAACCAGGGTCTTTCTGAAGGAAAAAATCCTTCCAGCCAGGTGCAGGGACAACAATTTGGGACGCACCTTCCTAGCAACTCTTCCTAGAATTTTTCACAGGGAAGCAAAATCCCCAAAGGAAAAGAAAGGCAGAAATTCTTTGCCCCTTTAATTGGGAGCAGGGCCAGGGCCAGGCTGAGATCAGAAACATTTCAAAGGTGAAAGAAAACAGCACCAAATATTGACACAAGGGAAGGGAAACATTCCGGGGGGAAGGGTGTGGGATAAACCATCCTCCAGTGCCCCCAGCAGCACGGCTGGGAAAGAGCAGCTGAGCGGGAGGAAAGGGAGGGAACCAGGGGATGAGTGACAGCCCTGGAGCCAGCAGAGCGGCCCCAGAGCTCCTGGAATGCCAGGAGCTGCTCAGCTCCCAAAGGGATCCATGTGCTGGAGGAGCTGTAGGATCCCTGTGCAGGTTGCATTTATGGGAAGGGCCTCAAAAGTTTCCTGCAACCTTGCTCAGTATCCTGAAACACCCAGAATCATGGAATGGTTTGGGGGGGAAAGGACCTTAAAATCCATCCCATCCCATCCCATCCCATCCCATCCCATCCCATCCCATCCCATCCCATCCATGGCAGGGACACCCCCCACTGTCCCAGGCTGCTCCATCCTGGCCTTGGACACCTCCAGGGACAGGGGCAGCCACAGCTGCTCTGGGAATTCCATCCCAGGGCCTCCCCACCCCCCAGCCAGGAATTCCCTCCCAATATCCCATCCATCCCTGCAATCCATTCCTGTGTCCTGTCCCTCCCTCCCTTGTCCCCAGCCCCTCTCCAGCTCTCCTGGAGCCCCTCCAGGCCCTGCCAGGGGCTCCAAGGTTTCCCTTCCCATCCCCAGACTGATCCACACATTTTGCTTTTCCCCCTACACTCTCCCCGCAGGAGGAAAAAGGGAATTCCCGGTTGGACAAAGACAAATCCATCGGGGTTTTCCCGTGCCCCTGCTCGCCTGGCAGGAGCAGCACACGAGCACCACCTCCTGGAGGTGCCACCTCCTGTCCCCTGGAATGGACTCACCTGGGCTTCCCTCACTCCCTTGGAGCAAGGAAAAGTGGAAGCACTACAGAATTAGCAGCTCAGCTCCCTGGCACCTCTCAGGTGCTGAAAGGAATGGGAATAAAAACGGGATCAAAAACCCCAACACGGATTTTAGGATAAAATGCAGTGATTTTTATTCCAAGGACATTATTCCCAAAGCACTCACCATCAGGGATGACCCCCTGGCCCAGAAAGCTGAGCCAGGGCTGCTGGGTGCAGGGAGGGGATTGTCCTGCAGTGCCTCACCCCAGTCCTGGGGGGAGCTTTGGGTGGATTTTGGGAAAAGGTTCCTCATGCAGAGGGTGTCAGGCACTGGAACAGCTCCCCAGGGAATGGTGACAGCCCCAGGAAGGCAGAGCTCAGGGTGCTGGGATTTTGGGATCAGTGGGATTTTTGGGTTGTCCTGGGCCAGGAGTTGTAGTTGATGATCCTTGGGGGTCCCTTTCAACTCAGGGCACTCCATGACTTTGTGATCCTTGTGGGTCCCTTTCAACTCTGATTATTCCATAATTCTGGAGGTCAAGGAGTGCTTGGACAACACTCTCAGGCACTGGGTGGGATTTTGGGATGTCCTGTGCAGGGCCAGGAGCTGGACTCCATGATCCAACTCTGGATGTTCCATGACTCTGTGATCCTTGTAGGACCCTTTCAGCTCTGGACATTCCTGCAGTTCTGGAATGTCTGGGTAATTTGGGCATCAGGATTTTGGGATTAATGGGATTTTTTGGTATGTCCTGTGCAGGGCCAGGAGCTGGACTCAAGAATCCTTGTGAGACCATTCCAACCAGCACATTCTACATTTCCTTGGGCACAGTCCCTGTTATTCCAGGGAATATTCTTGATACACATGGAAAGCACATGTAGGATTCCAGGAGCACTTCTGTGAACAGAAAATAAGTTAACACTGTCTCAAAAAATCAGTCACAGACATTCCTTGCCTTGGATTCCCCCAGGAGGTCACACCCCAAAAAATAGGTTACAACTGTCCCAAAAAATCAGTCACAGACATTCCTTGCACTGTCCCAAGAAATCAGTCCCAGACAATCCTTGCCTTGATTCCCCCAGGAGCTCAAGGCCTGGTGCCACCAGGGATTGAGGAGTTCCCAGATCTGCCCAGGGAGCCGTGGGCGCTCTCAGCAGGAGCCCGGGGGCTGGCTGCTGGTGGACCTGAAGAGCAGCAGGCTCCTGTCCCAGGCGGTGCTGCCGAAGCAGCAGACGAGCTCCATGGCGCAGTCCTGGGTCAGGATGCGGGTGATGCTCTGGGCCATGTCCCCCCGGATCTGCAGGGAGCGGAAGTGCTCAAAGTCGTGGCGGCCCAGGCGGCGCAGGCGGCGCGCGGCCGCGCGGTAACAGCGCCAGGGCTGCGGCTCCAGCAGCACGAAGGAGCACAGCGAGGCCAGCAGCGCCAGGAACTCCAGCAGGCCCCGGTCCCCGTGGTTCAGGTGGATCCACATGGTCACCGACATGCAGAAGCCAATGTCGAAGGAGGAGCGGCCGAAGCGCTGCAGGTAGGAGCTCAGGAAGGGCTCCCGGGCCGCGGCGTCCATGAAGTCCAGGCTGGCGAAGGAGATGGAGGCGGGGAAGGGGCTGCTCTGCTGGGCCCTGCGGATCAGCTCGGGGTCGATGTCACAGCACAGCAGCTCCAGCTCCTTCCCAGCCCCCGGCAGCTCCGAGCTGGAGTCGCTGGCCTGCAGCCCCAGGAGGTGCTGGTACAGAGCCACGCTGAGCTCCTGTGGAGGAAACAGGGCTCAGGACACCTCCCACAGCTCCCTCTCCATGGCTGTCCAAAGGAAAACCTGACTGAGATCAGGAAACATCTGTCCTGGGAGCCCTGAGCACAGCCTGGATCCCCCACACTGAGGGCCTGCTCCAAAAACCAGGAATCATGGAATGCTCCTGGCTGGAGGAAGTCAGCTCATCCCCTTCCACCCCTGCCCTGGACACCTTCCAGCAGACCAGGTGGCTCCAAGCCCCCGGAATTCCCGGCCTGGAATCTTTCCACAGTGCACGCTGATGGAAAGTGAATTAATCCTTAATTAAAGCAGATTCCATGGAGCTCCTGGAGCACAGGCACCAGGAATGTGCTCTGCTGGTGACAGGTGCCTCACACTGACCTGCTCCACAGGCTCACCTGGAACGGGATCTGGAATTGTCCCTCAGGAGATCCCTCAGGGGGAATTCCAAACCCCGGGAACAGCAGGACTGTCCCAGCCAGGGGCAGGGCAGGGCTCAAGTGGGATCAATAATTCACCTGTGCTGGGCCAGGTGAGGCCACACCTGGATCCAGGACAGGCCTCTGAGGGACTGGAATGTGTCTGGAGCTTGGAATGGAGATGGGGAAGGGCTGGAACACCAGTCAGAGCTGGAAAATCCCTGAGGGAGCTGGGGGGTCTCATGTGGGACCTCCTCGCCCTCCAGCCTGGACAGGAGGTGGAGCCAGGAGGGGTCAGGATCTGCTCCCAGGAACAGAATGAGAGGAAGCGAATTCCAGGGGAGGTTTAGGTTCGATTTTAGGGAAAATTCCTCATGGAAAGAGTGGTTCAGTGCCCACCAGTGTCCCCAACACCCCCCACCAGTGCCCCCAGCACACCCCACCAGTGCCCCCTCACCATTCCCAACTGCCTCCCTCGGCTCCTCCATCTCCCCCACATCCCTGCCTTTCCCAGTATTCCCAGTTTATCCCACTGCCCTCCTCCTTCGTTCCCCACCAGTGTTCCCAATCTGCACCACTCCAGACCAGTGTCTCATCCCGAGCCTTTTCCACGGGCTGGATTGTCCCCAGTGCCCCCGAGTCTGTCCCAGTGCCTCACAGTATTCCCCAGTACCCCACGCCTTCCCAGTCTGCCCCAGTGCCCCCAGTACCCCCAAGTGGTGCCGCCCCCTCACCCCGGAGTTGCAGCCCACATCGAGCCCGAGGAGCGGGCGCGTGGCCGCGGGGAAGAGGCTGCGCAGGAGCCCTTGGGGCAGGAGGCTGACGCGCCCCTCGGGCGGGTGGAACCGGGAATAATTTGGGAAGTTCCCGTAGGGAGCGGCGCCGGGCTCGGGGACGGGGCTGCCCTGGCTCATGGGCGCCGCCATTTTCCCGCTGCTCCCCGCGCCGGGCGGGAACCGCAGCTGAACAGAAACGTTCCGGGACAGAAACGTTCCGGGACAGAAACGTTCCGGAAAGGGCGACATGGGGCAGGGATGGGGACAAGGGACCGCGCCACCAGGGCAGCCACAGCCCCTCTGGGGGGAAAAGAAGAGATTTTAGAGATTTGGTGTAAAAAACCCAGTCTGAGCCCTGCCGACAGCCCGTGTGTCCCCTTTGAACGCTTCCCCCCTGCGCTGCCATGGCTACGCCGCGGCGCCAGCGGGGTCTCAGGCCTTGGGGTGTTTAAATAATATGGTATTTGAACTTCTACATTACTAAAGATGTTATTTCCATGTTAATTAAGTAATATAAAAGTCGTATTTTATCATAGAAAACATTAACTTGGTTCGAATAAATAGCATATAAATGCTACTCATATCAATATTATTGAAAGCATATTTGAATAATATAAACCGATGTTATAAAATAAATAGCATATAAATGTTATACACAAAAATAACAAATAAATGTTGTTTAAATCACATATAAACACATGATTGCACTAGGGGTGCCCAGGGCCCCAGGGACTGCAGCTGAGAGGTTTTACAGCAGAAGAAAATGAAACTTCCCTGTTAAAGGGGGTTTGAGAGGAGGGGCGGGTTCAGGGTTAAGGTTTGGGATTAAGCTGGCACAGGAAGCTGAGTTTCACTCGCTGCTGGTTCCCAGCACAGCGTGAGGAGCAGAGGGCGCCTGGAGCTCACAAATGCAGGTGAGAGGCTCCTGCTCCCTGCATACCCTCCTGTGTTTGCAGGGAATCACGGAATGGTTCGGGTGGGAAGGGACCTTAAAATCCATCCCATCCCATCCCATCCCATCCCATCCCATCCCATCCCGTCGATCCTGTGATAAATACAATTTGTGCTAATTAAATTGTAACTATATTAGCAAAATTGTATTTAGATCAATAGAAGACAATTGTTACATAGTGAGGGGGAAAATGGGTGAGACAGGGCAAAGGACATCCTCCAGATGTTGGGAGTCAAAAAGGATGTTGGAAGGGATAGTAGAAGGATGTAAGTCTGATAAGCAGCATCTAGAGATAAAAGTTTCAACCTTGGAATGGGCCAAATTGGGATGATTCCAGGCATGGAACTTAAATAAGGTTTTATTGTGGGAACTTATGCTAAGTTACATAACCCGAGCTTAGTGTGCTTGTGCTGCCTGCAAGGTTACACAGTGGACACTGATGAAGACAACGAGCCTTCACCAGAAATCAGACCCTCAAATGGATGAGAGACGCCCTAACCCATTAGTAGAGCATGTGCCATACAACTTAGTGACGTAGATTTTCGGAATAGAAATTAGGAGGAGTTTTCTAGAAACTTCTGTAGCATATAGTATATAAGTGGGATTGTTGGCCTTGATGCTTTGGTACAAGAGGCAGGGCGAGCCCCTTTATACAAACCTCAATTATACTAAATTACTTATTACCAAATTTTGTATATCCTAAAATACATGTATTCATCTCCAATATTTTGATTGTATTCATCTCCAATACTTTGTATTCATTTATAATTGTTACTATTAAAAATTTGCTGCTATATTTAATCTTGTTTGATAAATTGGATAAATAGAACATCATTTATAACAATCCCATCCCACCCCATCCCATGGCACTGTCCCAGGCTGCTCCAAGCCCCAGTGTCCAGCCTGGCCTTGGACACTTCCAGGGATCCAGGGCAGCCACAGCTGCTCTGGGAATTCCATCCCAGGGCCTCCCCACCCCCCAGCCAGGAATTCCTTCCCAATATCCCATCCATCCCTGCAATCCATTCCTGTGTCCTGTCCCTCCATTGTCCCCAGTCCCTCTCCAGCTCTCTGGAGCCCCTCCAGGCCCTGCCAGGGCCTCCAAGGTGTCCCTGCAGTGAGGTGAGCACCCCCAGCTCTCCCAGCCTGGCTCCAGAGGGGCTCCAGCCCTGGAGCAGCTCCGTGGCCTCCTCTGGGCTCTCTCCAGCAGCTCCTCATCCTCCCTGTGCTGGGACCCTTGGCCACAAAAGAAAGCCAGAAAAAAAGTGCAGAAATAAATACAATTTTCCCCCTTTTCCAGGCAATGGAATTCAGGTGTTTGAGGTCTCCTCCAACTCTCTCTGGCTGGACTTAGGATCCCCAAATTCCTGTTTTCAACAGGCATGGGAAGCAGTTGATCCCTTCCTCCTCCCAGCATCCCTCACACCCTGACAAATCCCCCCTTATCCTACATCCCTCCATCCTTCCTTTGATGCTCTCAGTCTGACTAATCCAAATTTTTGCCCCAGTGTCCAAAAGCCAAGTGCTGAATTTTGATGGAACCACCAGCCTTTTATCATGCCTTTGATAATATCAGGGAATGCTGATGATGCCTCATCCAAATGCCCTTGGACACCTCATTATTTGTGCGAATGTTCCACCTTAATCCCTTTTTTTTTTTACAGAAAATGCAGGAAAATCCCTCTTGGCTGCACAGGCTGTTCAGCATCATTTTCCAGGAATCAAATTTCCTACATTTTGGGTTTGACTTCTTCCCAAAAGCACAGACTTGCTGCATTGGGATTTCTGTCCTGGTCAATCCTCCCTTCAGAGCTGAAATGAGAATTTACCTCTCCAGTGCAGGTTCTCATTTCAGGTGGTGAATTGTCCCTGGAGGAATTTTTTTCCTCCATTTACTCTTGGGGAAGCTCCAGCAAAAAAATTCCCTTGGAGCTGGAGCCCTCTCACAAGTTATCCCTGTTGGATCCCAGAAATTTGGGATTTTGAGCTTTCTGTGCTTTCTGGCACTGACCCCTGGAGAACACTGCTTTGGACCTGAGGCCTTGGAGAAGCTCCCAAATTTGTGATGGAGTTAAAATCACAGGTGTGTAGTGAAATAGAAATGTGGGATTTCACATGGTGAAGGGTTTGAAATTGGAGGTTTTTATAATGTAGTAACAGATGGAGGATTTTGGGTGGTGTCTCAGTGCTCACTTCCTTCTTCTTCACAGTTTAAGGCAGCGGTTTCTGGTGGGTCAGTCAGCGTCACATCATGGGAGTTTGGTTATTGGGTCAAAAGTATCAATAATATAGGTGTTAGTTCTCTATTGGCTGTTTAGCTTTAAGAGACCTCATGGCAACTGCATCCTCTTCCATTTTCCTCACTTCTAGCAGGTAGCTGGAAGTGCTGCTGAACCTCTGTACCTTTTGATAATTAATAAACAACCAAGCCCAAACACGAGAAAATCAGTTTCCTTTGTGTATTTTATAACCCTGGCTCTGAGTGAAGGCAGAAGAGACTGAGACAAAGCACTAATTAGTGTAAATAAGTGGTGCAAAACTTCCACCGCTGTTACAATCCCCACGCACTGATTTTTGAACCCTGTGGTCACACAAACCAAGTGGGAAAGGCAGCAAATTCCTCACTGCAGGAACCCTCTGGCCCTCAGTTCTGAGATATTCCTCATCCATGACACCTGCTCCAGACCCATGTGCTCCTTATTGCTACCTGTGAGATGTTTTCCTTGCTCAGAACTGGGCTAGAGGTGACCTGGGCTCTGTCCAGCTTTTGGGCTGTGCCAGGATCTTGTTTATATTTTAAGGGATGAAGAAGCACCTGCACAACCAGAGCAGGAACAGGCACAGGAGCAGTTTTGCAACCATTTATTAGCAATAGTCAGAGAAGATACAAAATCCTATTTACAGTGAAATCGTAGGAATGAAATCAAAGGATTGGGATAGGGAGCTGGGAGTGGAGGACAGGGGAGGAGGGGAGCAGCCCTGCACATCCCACCCCAAATCCTGCATTGCTCAGCCTCCCAAGGAACTGCAGCTCCTGAGCAGGACGGTGCCCAGTATCCATCAGGGCTGGCTGGGATGGGGTCAGTGTGGAAAAGGGACCAGGACACATGCAAGGGACACAGGAGGGCAGAGTCCTCCCACCCAGGTCCTGGAGCGGGGTCGTGCCAGGTGTTCCCTACAGGAGCAGCAAAGCCAGGATGCAAGGGCAGGAAAGCCAGGATAGATCAGCTGAAAGCCAGGATGCAGCAGCTAAAAGCCAGGATACATCAGCTGAAAGCCAGGATAGATCAGCTGAAAGCCAGGATACATCAGCTGAAAGCCAGGATACATCAGCTGAAAGCCAGGATGCAGCAGCAGCACAGCTACTCCACACCAGAAGGAAAAAGAACAATTCCAGAGGGGGCTGCAGGTCCCTGTGCTCCTCCCCAGCTCCCAGCAGGGCATTTTGGAGGAGTTTTGGGACTATTTCAGAGCCAGAGCTCATCATGGAGCTCCACACTCCTCCCTCCAAGCCTGGAAAGCACAAATTCCTACAGGAAACAGCTGTGAGCAAGGAAAGGCTGCCCAGCCAGTCTGAGGGCCAGGAAATTCCCTCTGGAAACTCGTTTCATCCACTTTTAGGGTTCCTCCCGTGCCATTCCCAGCCCTGCCTGCTCAGCAATCCAAGGATTTGGTTCTCCTCACAGGAACCAGCAGGGCATGAACCTCTGCTCCCATCACCTCGTGGTGTCCTTCATGCCTGCAAAGAACCTGGCTTTGGGTGGGGAGTTTTGAGTCTGTCTGGGGGCTTTTGATCTGGTTGGGGTTTTTTTGTTCCTGACTGGGGCTTTTTGTGTCTGATTTTTTTTTTT
>VXBI01004166.1:150827-166934 GCA_013397375.1 Toxostoma redivivum
CTGTCTGGGCTTTTTTGTTTTTTCTTTTTTTTTTTTTTTTTTTTTTTTTGTCTGGTTGGAGATTTTCTTATCTGGTTATGGGTTTTTTGTGTCTGACTGGGGGTTTTTTGGTCTGGCTGGGGTTTTTTGTTCCTGATTGGGTTTTTGTTGTGTCTGGATTTTGTTGGTGGTGGTGGTTTTTTTGTTTGTTCTGGTTTGGTTTTTTTTGTCTGGTTGTGGGTTCTTTGGTTGGAGGTTTTTGGTCTGGTTGGGTTTTTCTGTTCCTGACTGGGGTTTTTTGTGTCTGACTGGGGTTTTTTGTCTAGTTAGGGGTTTTTGTGCCTGATTGGGTTTTTTTTTTGGTCTGGTTGGAGATTTTTTGGTCTGGTTGTGGGTTTTTTGTTTGGTTGGGGTTTTTTTGTGTCTGACTGGGGGTTTTTGATCTAGCTGGATTTTTTGGGGAGGAAGATAAGGGGAAGGCATCACTTGTGCTCACTGGCACAGCCATGGAGGGGCTGGAGCATTTCCATTCCCTGCACAGGAACTCTCCCTGGCCACTGGACACGTGTGGCAGGACAGGATGTGTGAGGGGCACAAGGCAGGGCAGCGGCAGGAATGTGCAGTCCCAGCAGAGCCTCTCTCCAGCAGGGATTGCTGGAGGCAGCTCGGTGACGCACTCGGGCATTCCCAGCTCCTATCTGCAGCAGGGATCACTCCTGGAATGAGAGCAAAAGGGCCTTATCTCCCTGGGGAGCTTTACAGCCCCAGCCCAGCCAGCTGAGCCCCGAACAGGGAATGTGAGCATGGCCACGGTGGAAAGTTACCTGAGCACATCCAGAGCCACCTGACACCCCCCTTTGGGAGAGCAGGAGTGGGACCAGCCAGGGAGAGGGGACACTGCTGCTCCCATGGCCTCCTCCCTGGGAATACCCCCTCAGGAATGGTCATCTGGAGCAATCAGGACAATTCTGGGCAGGTGTCCCATCTTTAGGGTGGGTCACAGGATCCCAGCATGGAAACTCAGCCTCCTCCAGCCCTTCCCTGGCAACTTCCCTTCCCTGGGATCCCCATCCGGGAAGGGAAGGGAAGGGAAGGGAAGGGAAGGGAAGGGAAGGGAAGGGAAGGGAAGGGAAGGGAAGGGACTCAGCCCCACAGCCATTCAGAGGATCCAGAGGAAATCTTCCTGCAGGGATGACCTCAGAGAGCAGCACATCCTGAACAAACAGGTTCCCTGTGCCTGGAACACTGAAGTCCAGCTGTGATCCCACACTCCACATTTCCAACAGCAGGAGCCACCAGGAACAGTGCAGAGGCCACCAAGCTCCAAAGGACTGTGGGAACAGGGCAATGCAAGGACTCCCCAAGGCTTTCCCCTTGGCTTAGCTGCCTTTCCTGCCAGGATCCAACCACACTCCCTGCTCTGCTGCCCTCACTGGTGTTTTGTCACAGCACTGTCACCCCGTGATGGGCAGGACTCAGAGGGCACCTCCAGCAGCCCCTGGGGCCGGGCAGGTCCTGCTCTCTGCCCCCAGTTTGGGACTGGGTCGGGCTGGGCAGGGGCAGGGGGAGCAGAAGGGACAGACACAAGCCCTGCTTTGCTCTCGGGGTCACAAAGGCCTGACAGCAAATGTACAAAGCTGGGAGGGGCACGGGGCTCCTCAGGGCATTCCATGGACACAAAGGGAGGGATTGGGTCAGGTTGGTGCTTTTGGACCCTTCCACCTCTGCTTTCCAATTGAACCCCTCACATCTGCAGCACAGGGAGGATCCTGCCCTGCTCCCTCACTCCTGGCTGGAGCCAAAGAACTGCAGGAAGAAGGAGAAGATGTAGATGATGTCCAGGTAGATGTTGAGGGCTCCGAAGATGTATTCCTCGGGGCTCAGCGAGTACCGGCGGCTCCCCATCAGCATCTGCGTGTCCAGGGCCAGGAACTGCAGGGAAGGAGGAGACCCCGGGGCAGTGACAGGGGGCAAGAAGGGCTCTAATGACAGTGCAGCCCCTTTTTATGGGCTGTAGCCACAATTTGAGAGCTCAGAACAGTGCAGTGAACGAGCTGCGATTTCCCCTTCCCTCATTTCCCCCCTGACAATCAAACCCTGAGTGTAACTCCCACTCCAGGCCCTCTTCCCTCAGGCTTCCTCCATGCCAGGGCCAGCTCTGGAGCCACCCTCCCTCCTCCTCCTCTCCCAGAGCCCACAGCTTGTGGGTGGGAAACACCTGCGGTGGTCACAGGGTGGCCTGGCCCCAGCAGGACACGGAGCAGCACCACCACAAACCCCAGGCACGGCTGCAATCCACCATGTTCTCCTCCCTCCCTTTCTTCCTTCTGCCACCCCGCTGCACTCCGTGGCTCCAGAGCTCTACAGGGCTGCCCCATCCTCCAGCACATGCTGCTTTATCCTCCCCAGAACAAATCCGAGCTGAGCTGCCCTGGCAGGGCCAGGCTAAGGCTCTGACTGAGGTTTATGGGGTAATTATCAGATGTAGAAGCCTCCTTGTATTTTACAGAGGGATCTTGAGCCATGAATCAGCTCCGAGCTCCCCACGCTCCCTTGGAGAGACTTTTATGGATGATGGAGGCAATTGCTCAACTGCTCCTGTTCTCAACGTGCCCAGTGGGCACTGCCTGGGAGCCAGGGCAGCCCGGGCTGAGCCCCAGGGACACCAGAACCCCTCCCCAGGGGACCCCAGAACCCCTCCCCAGGGACACCAGAACCCCTCCCCAGGGACACCAGAGCCGTCCCCAGAGCCCTCCCCACTGAACCCCAGCACAGAGCTGGGACTGGTTCTGGGGACAGACCTGCAGGAACAAGCCAAGCCTTTCCTTGGAGGAGCTGCCCAGCTCCAGGGCTTTTCCCACCTGTGTAAATCCTCCTAATGCCTCTTAATCCCCAGCCTCAGCCTTCCCAGTTTTTCTGCACCTCTGTGAGCCAAACTCACCCCAGTCCTTGGCTTGCTCTCACCCAGCCAGCCCCGATCCAACCATGCAGCCTCATCCCTGGTTCCCCTGGCTCCCAGGGCTGTGCCGAGCCCAGCTCTGCCTGCTGCTCTCCAGAGGCACCTCTGGCCTGTCCCAGGATCCCTGCAGAGCAATCCAGCCGGGATTGCTCACCCCACACAGCCTGGCACTCACACCATGCCCTGTGCTGGCACCAGCACGTCCGTGGCACCTCCCCTGCTCTGCCGGGCTCATCCCTGCTCCAGAGTCACCCCAAGCTCTGCAGCCCCAGCTCCCTGCCAGGCTCCAGGATCCATTGTCGGATCCATTGTCTGGATCCATTGTCTGGATCCATTGTCTGATCCACTGTCTGGATCCATTGCCTGGATCCATTGTCTGGATCCATTGTCTGGATCCATTGTCTGATCCATTGTCTGGATCCATTGTCTGATCCACTGTCTGATCCATTGTCTGCCTCCCCTGCTGGATCCCAGGAACAGTCACTCACCATGGTGAAGATCCCAGCCCCGAGCAGAGCGTAGACGGCGTGGAGCCACGGCACCTGGAGGCACAGACACGGACACACGGACACGGACACACGGACACGGACACATGGACACATGGACATGGACACATGGACACAGACATGGACACATGGACACACAGACATGGACACATGGACACACAGACACGGACATAGACACGGACACACAGACATGGACACACGGACATGGACACACAGACATGGACACACGGACATGGACACACAGACACGGACACAGACATGGACACGGACATACAGACACAGACATGGACACACGGACACAGACACCGCTGTCACAGCTGGACACCCTGGGCTACCCAGGACTCATTCCCGAGGGATTTGTCTCGCGGGGGGGGAAGTTGGGACAGTGCTCTAAAAGCCCAGGCTGGGTTTGCACCCCGTCCAACCTCAGCAGTTTCTTTGGGAATGTTTCTGTGGCACAGAGCAGGCACGGGGCTCGGCTCCTCCCCCTCTGAGGCTCCCAACTTTCCCCATCGGGTGTTTGTTATTCCAAACAGCACTTGGCCCCAGTGACTGTCCTGTGGAAATCATGGAATGGGTTGGGTTGGAAGGGACCTTAAAGCCCACCCAGTGCCATGGCAGGGACACCTGCCACTGTCCCAGGCTGCTCCACCCCTGTCCAACCTGGCTTGGGCACTGCCAGGGGTGGGACAGCCACCGGTCCCAGTCCCAGCACTCTCCTGATGGGAACACTTTGGAGCACCCCCAAAGCAGATTTATTTACCCAAACACGGCTGATCCCACTGGAAGAAACACCAAATATTCCAAGAGCCAGACCCAGCTTCAGTTTGCCTGAGAGAACAGCTGGATCTTTGTCAGGGGAGGTTTGGTTGGACATTGGGAAAAGGTTTATCCCCCACCTGAAGAGCTCCAGGGCTGCCAGAGCTCCAGGAGCATTTGGACAACAGCCAGGCACAAGGTGGGATTTTGGGATGTCCTGGGCAGAGACAGGAGTTCAGGAGTTGGACTGGATGACCCTGGTGGGTCCCTTCCCCCTTAGGCTATTCCATGATTCTGGGATTAATTAACAAGCACAATTTAAGTATATTCACCCGTGGGAGTCACAGGGGGAATTTCACCGGACCTGGGAGCAAAGGCCAGCCCCTGCAGTGGCCCGAAGGAACCAGGAGAAGGTGCTGGTTCCACCCGAGCTGGGCTCAGCGAGGCCGGGGCTGTGCTGCCCCTGCGGGATTTCTGCCCTTCCAGAGCCGCTCCTGCCCCCGGGCTCATCCCAACACGAGGCAATCCGGGAGGAGCTGCTCCCTCTCCGGCTCCATGGCTGTGCTTTGGGCAGCTGCTCCACGCTCCCACTGGGAAGAGGGGAAGCTCAAGCCCAGCCGGCCAAAATCCAACCCTTTGGAATGGCCGGGCTGGGTCGGTCCAGCAGCAGCCCCAGGGCTGGGAGCATGGGAATCTCCGCAGGTGTCGCTTGGGGAAGGGCTCAGGGCAGAGGAGCTGGCTGGGATGGGCAGGGATTTTGGGTCCCAGGAGCCTCTCAGGTGATTCCTGGCACCTGCCTGGCCCCAACCCCTCCCCTGACCTATCCCCGTGTCCCAGGGGCTGCCAGGCTCTCTGTGACACCTGCCAGCATGAGACACCCTTGGGTGCAGCCCAGTCCTGCTCCAGGAATTGCCCTGGGCACAGCTGGGGCCAGGGGTGGCTGGAGAGGCCAAAGGAAGTGGCTGGAGCTGTGTGAGGGCCTTGGGGACACCCAGGGGTGTCACTGTCCCTTGGGCGTGGCTCCTGAGGGTCACTCAGGGTCATTGCTGACAAACTGAGGCATCAGGATTTGAACTCTGTGCGTGCTGGGTGTTAGTCCTGAGTCCAAGGCCTGCCCTGGACTTGGGACAGAGTTTAATCTGCTTGATTCCTTGGTTTTACTGAGGGGAAACTGAGGCCTAAGCAGAGGCACCTGTGCCCAGGTGAGACCCCCTCTGCATCCAGGGAGGTCCCAGCACAGGAGGGGCATGGATGTGTTGGAATGAGTCTAGAGGGGGCCATGGAGCTGCTCCAGGGCTGGGGCCAGGCTGGGAGAGCTGGGGGTGCTCACCTGGGGAGGAGAAGGATCCAGGGAGAGCTCAGAGCCCTGGCAGGGCCTGGAGGGGCTCCAGGAGAGCTGGAGAGGGGCTGGGGACAAGGATGGAGGGACAGGACACAGGAATGGGTTACAGGGATGGATGGGATATTGGGAAGGAATTCCTGGCTGGGGGGATGGGGAGGCCCTGGGATGGAATTCCCAGAGCAGCTGTGGCTGCCCTGGATCCCTGGAAGTGTCCAAGGCCAGGCTGGAGCAGCCTGGGACACTGGGGGGTGTCCCTGCCATGGCAGGGTGGGGCTGTGTGGCTTTGAGGTCCCTCCTGACAGAAACCATTCCATGATTCCACCACAGGAACAGCAGGAAACGTCCCCAGCCCTGGGAGCTCCATCCTTGAGCTGTACCCATGGTCCATCCCAGGGAATGACCCCCCTGCCCTTCCATCCCCCCATGGGGGTTCCCACCCATTTTTCGGGAGCTGCCCCCTCCTCCCAGCACGCCCAGTACAGCCCAGTTTGGTCACTCACGTATTGGTAGGGCAGGATGACAGCCAGGACCAGGCCACCCAGGAACAGCACCATGAGCAGCACGAAGAGAACGCCCTGGTACGACGTGAAGTCGAACTGGGGAGGGGAGGGAGGAATGTCCTGATCCAGGGGAATGTCCCTGTCCTGATCCAGGGAAATGTCCCATCCAGGGAAATGTCCCTGTCCCATCCCAGGGAAATGTCCCTGTCCCGTTCGTTCCAGGGCAATGTCCCTGTCCCAGGAGAATGTCCCTGTCCCATCCCAGGGGAATGTCCCTGTCCTGTCCCAGGGGAATGTCCCGTTCCAGGGGAATGTCCCTGTCCCATCCAGGGCCTGCATCCCCTGGGAGATGCCTGAGCCCCCAGCACTCACCCGGGGCTGGTTCTGCCCCCCCGTCCCAGCAGCCACCCCTGGCACAGAGCCAGCGCTCCCCAAATCCCCGTTAGTGCCACAGGGAAGGGCTCAGGTCCCACCACACACCAGAGTCCCAGATCCATCACACACCTTTGTGTCCTTCTGCCTCCCACAGCCCAACCCTCCACAATCCCCAGTTACCACCACACAGCCCCTCCCAGTCCCACTGACATCCTTGACACATCCCAATCCTCCACAAATCCCAGATTATTCCCACACACCAGCATATTCCAGTCCCACTTACACCTATGGCACATCCCAATCCAAAAATCTCATTTTATTCCCATATATCAGCATCTTCCAGCCCCATTTACATCCCAGCCACATCCCTCCTCCTGATCCATCCAACCTTGAGGTGACATCCCACATCCCCCAGGCTGCTCCTGTATCCAGAACCTTCCAGACACTCCCTGTCCTGCCCCCACATGCCCTCTCCCGTGGAGGCTCCCACAGCCCCACCTTGCTCTGGAAGCTGAAGATGGTGACAGACAGACAGACCAGGGCCGTGATCCCCAGGCACAGCAGCACTGACTTGGTGTTGTAGTAACTGGAAAATGACCAGGAAAACCACATTTGATCATTCCCACAGAGATGGGAAGGGGGTTCAGAGAGGCAGGAGCTTGGCAAGGAAAGCAGGAATCCTATGGGCACAAGCAGTGCTGGAATTATCAATATTCCACATTAATGGAAAAAAGGAAGGATAAAAAAAAGCCTGGATGGGGTTTCCTGCTGTTCTGAAGGACAGGGGGAAGGCAGGAGGATCCATCTGGGCCTCCCAGAGCTCCAGAACAGCCGTGGGCTCCAAATCCACCAATCCCAATCCATGGACAGACAGGGAACGGGGCAGATCCTGACTGGGAGAGAACAAAACCAGAGTGACAAAAGTCACTGCAGCACGAGGGGAAACCCAAGGAGCAGCCCCAGGCTCCTGCCCAGCCTGGCTTTTGGAGAGGGGCAGGGAGGAGGGGCTGGAGCAGAGACAGAGGCTGCAGACCCAGGCTGGAATGCTTTCCAGGCTGGATCAGGATTTGCCCTTGGAAAAGCCAGTCCTGCTCTCCCTGGCCAATTTGTGCAGAGTCACTGGAGTTTTCCCCCTGGAGCTGCTGAGGCTGCAGATTTCTTTGTCCCAGCACATCCATCACAGCCCTGGATCGTGTCCCTCTCTCCCACGTGAGCCAGGAGCAGATTTCCCAGTGCAAATGAGAGAAGGGAACAGGCTGTGGGATACAAATTCCTGAAACTGCTGGAAAAATTCCTTGGCTCACTGCAGCCCCACCTGCCTGGGGCAGTGAGAAATGTGGGATCAGTGTGTGGTCACCTCCAGCCCATCCAGGTGCTGCCCTGTCCCAGCCCTCCAGGGCTCTCCTGCAGGATTTGGGATGCAGGAATCCCCCAGTGCTGCCTCCCTTGGGACAGGGACAGTCCTTGGAAACCTTCCCCAGAAAGCGTTTGCAGCTTTGTGTGGCTGCTGGGAGCCCCAGACAGCTCGGGGGGCCCTGGTACCTCAGGAAAAGGGAACTTTGTCAGGAGGAGACAGGACACAGGACAGTGGCCAACCCACCTGGAGAGCATGGCAGTGAGATAGGCCATGGACAGGGTCTGGGGAGAGAGAGCCCGGTTAGTGCCCCCTGTCCCCACAGGAAATCCTCAATCCAGAGAGCAGGGCAGGGGAGCCTCTCACACTCTCAGGAAAAGGAACGCTGGAGCATTCAGAGCCCTGCAGGGACTGGGAGCACAGGAGAGGGCAGGGGGAGCATCCCCTGCTCCTGCACCCCTCCCACACAGCACCCAGCTGCCATCCCCCACCCCAGCTGCCATCCTGCTCCCATCCCAGCACATCTCAGCTCCCACCCCAGTTCCCATCCCAGCTCCAATCCCAGCTCCCACCAGAACCCACAGATTATTTTTTGCATTTTTTTAACAAACAGAGCCTCCTTTTTTTTTCTAACTTCTCCCATCCCAGTGCAACCACAGCTCCCCAGCCCAAGCTCAGGAAAGTAAGAGGATGAAATTCCCACTTTTCCCCAGGAATTCCAGCCCTCTGTGTGTCCTTGGAGCCGCTGCGACCCCAGGGCAGATGTTGGCCAGATGTGCTACTCACAAAGATGCTGAGCAGGATCAGATTCCATGGGAAGTATCTCCTGCAAGGGAAACAGGGGCCAGTCAGCAGGGAATCAGTGACCATGCAGGTAATTAGTGACTGTGAGGGTAATTAATGACCCTGCTGGGTAATTAATGTCCATGCTGGTAATTAATGCCCTGTGCACAAGTGCCAGGGTGGTGCAGGGCACAGTCACCCTGCTGGCAGCCACGGGGCATTTGGGGTCCCCAGGATATCCCTGCTCCCCTGGAGCTGCCAGGAGCATCCTCTGGAACGTTCCATCCCAGAATGGAGGGCTGCAGCTGGGGCAGCTGCTGCTGCACAGTCACAGCTGGAATCAGGCTCTGGGGGCTGCACCAGGCCTGCAGCAGCTGTTTCACATCTGGAACAGTTTCAGCTGTGGCTGCCCCGTCCCTGGCAGTGCCCACGGCCAGGCTGGAGGGGGCTTGGAGCAGCCTGGGACAGTGGCAGGTGTCCCTGCCATGGCACTGGGTGGGCTTTAAGGTCCCTTCCAACCCACCCCATCCCTGATCCCATGGAAACACAGCAGCTGCATCCAGGTGCTGCCACAGCTCCAACCCTGCCCCGTGCCAGGGCTGGGAGCCTGAGGAGAGCATCCCTGCATTGCCCAGGCTGTCCCAGACCCCAGAGTGATCCCCTTACCTGGGCCCCGAGCAGCAGGCCAGGATCAGGTAGGTGACGAAGAAAACAGCGCTGCAAGGAGAGAGGGAGAGTTCAGGGGGAAACCTGAATTTTGGGATGGTGCAGGGGCAGTTCCCATGGGTGGGGATGCTGGAAATGCAAACACTCGGTGCATCAAGGTGTTTCCTACCCCTGGTCCCTCTCACTGAGCTCCTCCCTGCCCTCAGGGGCCTCCCCTGCACGTGCCCCTCTCCAGGGTGGGACAAAACATCCCTGGAAAAGCTGAGGGCTGGGTTTAGAGCAGAGCCAAGGTCGGGTTCAGACCCCAGAGAGCACCCAGATGTGTTCATGACAAACAGGGCAGGAACTGGATTGATGTTGGCTCTTAGGAAATTCCTTCATGGAAAAGGGGTCGGGAGGAAGGGGCTGCCCAGGCAGAGCTGGAATCCCATCCTGGAAGTGCCCAAAGGCCTGTGGATGTTGCACATGGGCAGTGCTGAGTGCAGGGTTGAAGGCTGGACTTGATCATCACCAGGGGCTTTTCCAACCTTCAGCATTCCAAGATTCCTTGGTTCTGTGAGTTTCTCACATGGAGGTGCCAGGCTTTGCCCCTTGGTTCCAAACCCTTTCAGGCTTGGTGGTGTCAAGGCTGGAGGTTCTTAAACCAAGGGCTGGAGAAGTGCCCGGGCTCAGGCAGGGCTGGAAGGGCTGTGCTGCAGGAGGGAGCTGCTCCCGTGGTACATCCCCCCAGGAACAGAATTTTGGGATTTTCATCCCTGGAAGTGCCCAAGGCCAGGCTGGACAGATTGGAGTAACATGGGATAGGGGAAGGTGCCCAAGGCTGCCCAGGGCAGGGTGGCACTGGATGGGCTTTGAGGTCCCTCCAACCCAGCCCATTCCAGGATTCTGCTGCAGGAGTGCTCGAGGAAGAGCCCAGGGCAGGAGGAGCTGCCTGGGGAAGGGCTCAGGGCAGGAGGATCCGTTCAGGAAAGGGCTCAGGGATGACCCCGGGGCAGGAGGAACCTCTCGGCTCTGTGGAGCCAAACTCACAGAGCCTACCCAGCCCCGCCCAGGTCCTGGCAGGTTTATCTCGCAGGACTTGACCCCTCTCAAAGCACGGCAGCCCCAGAGCTGAGGGAGGCTCTCCTGCCCACAGCTGGGTGTTTTTCCAGGCTCTGGCAGCTGCTGCCCTGCTCTCCCCGGGGCAGTGGCTCTGGATGTGCCGATGGCTCCCGATAGCCACTGACCCTCGGCCGAGCCGGGAGCTGACGGCAGAGCCCAGAGCCACGAGACCCAGGGCACAGAGATAAAGCCAGGCCCAGCTCTCCCACTGGGGAACCAGGAAAGCCAGGCTGGACATGGCTGAGCAGCTGGAAAGAGGCTGTTGGGAGCACAGAGCCAAGGGGCTGTCCCTGCCCTGCCTGCTCTGTATTTATTCCCACTGCAGCACTGGGAAAACGTCCTGGGGCTCCCAGGTTTATCCACAGAGCTCTCTGGTTAGGAAGGAGATGCAGGCACAGAGCAGGAAAAGCATTTGGAGACACTGGAATGGAAGGAAGGGCTTGGCTCACTGGGCAGTGAAAAAACAGACAAAATTAAAGTCATGGAGTGGCCAAGGTGGGGACCTGAGCATGGCTGAGCCTTCTCTCCCTGTCCCCTGGGAGGTGACACTGCCTCTCCAACCTCTGGTTCCCTCCTGGAGCTGCTGGGTGCTCCCATTCCTGCAGTCTGGAGGCTTTTCCCAGGTTATATAAGCCGCTGTCTCATCTCCTGATTTGGGTGTGAACTGATTAAAGCTGAGTTCACCACACTTCATGAGCAGCACTGACCCTGCCAGCAGCTGGAAACCACAGAGCCAGGAGATCCCAGTGCTGGAGCCCTGGCCTGGGCTGGCCTGGGGGACTGAGGGATGGAGCCCCAGGGGTGACAGCCCCCCTCAGACATGGCCAGAACCTCCCATATCCACTGGGTACAATTAATGGAAACCTCGGCAACCAGCTGGCTTCCAAGGGGAAAATCCCAAAATTCAGCTTCAGGTCCCCTGAACATCCTTCCAGGTGGCAGATATGGAGTTCTGCAGTGTTTTCCTGGAAGCTCTGCAAGGAGCTCTTTGGAGGTCCCCAAGGGACATTGCCAAAATCAAGCCCCCAAGGCACCCTGAACATCCCTCCAGGTCTCATGGGGGAGTTCCTGCACTGTTTCCCTGGGAACTCCCCAGTTTTCTCTGGTTTTCACCAGGAAATACTCAGATATTTACCCCACCCTGGTTTCTAGAGCCATTTTTGGGGAAGTGTTTGGAGTTCACCTCTCTGGTGTCTCCTGCTCATTCAGGTGAGATGTTTCCATCTGCTCACCTCAGGCTCACCCATGGATTGAGCTGGGGCTGCCCCTGGAGCCCTGGCAGTGCCCAAGGCCAGGCTGGAGCAGCCTGGGACAGTGGGAGGTGTCCCTGCCATGGCAGGGGTGGCACCAGGAGCTTTAAGGTCCCTCCCAACCCAACCCAAGCCATTCCATGATCCACGACCTGCCCCAGCTGCCCCTGGACGCTTTGCAGTGATTCTTCACACACAGGACTGGGAAGTTTGGGAAGTGTTTGGGACCCTCCCACAGCCCCATCCAGGCTGGCTGGGGCACCCAAGGGCACAGGAAAAGCCAGGGATACTCACTAGGAAGCCCAGTACCAGGCAGAGTGGGTCTGGATGTAGCCCTTGACCGGCTCACTGCAAGACAGAAGGAAAGATCCTGAGCAGGAAAATCCAATCCCTCCCAGCTCCCTGCTCCATGAACCCTCGAGCAGCCCTAGGTGGGGATTAAAAACCCAGCCCTGAGTGAATCACCTGGGCAGCCTGAGCCTGGGACAGGAATCCCAGGGGCTGGGTGGGAAGGACAGCACTGCTCCCCCAGTTCCACACTGGAGCTGGCTGGGAATGGCTCCCACAGGGAATTGGGGAGCCCAGATCCTCAGGCTGGCAGTGATCCATTATTTATTCTGGAGGCAACATGAGCCACACACAGCCAGAGTGCTCGGTCATCTGAGCTGGAGAGGAGGATGAGCAGGGCAGGGAGCCCAGCCCTGAGCTGGGATCTGCTGACTCCCACAGGGAAACCCAGCAGGATCCCCGGGGGACATCCCATGGATGATCCCACCCTGAGCGTGGGTGGGAATGGGAGCACAAACCCAGCAGGATCCCAGAGGGACATNTGAACACCCTGCGCACGTCCCGGTCGTCCCAGCTGAAGGTGGTGAGCAGCTCCGTGTCCCCCGGGTACCCCCCGCTGCCGTAGCTGGGGCTGGTGCCTGCAGAGAGCCCCAGGGAGCAGCTCCCACCCCAGTCCCCCCCAGACATCCCCCAGGGAGCAAGCACAGCTCAGCTCCCCAAATTCCCGGGTGTTCTCTGCTCCCTTCCCGCTGCTGGGCCATCCCTGGGAACAGAGGGGGAACACTCCCACAAACCATCCCAACACCAGGCTGGTTCCTGTCTGGGGAATCACCAGAGCCATGGGAGATCATCCCTCGCTCTCCTTTCCCCCGGTACTGAAGCGTCCCCAGAGCAGCCGTGACTCAGCTCCCAGAGGAGCTGCAGGATTCCCTTGCTGCTCTCCTCAGCTCTGTTTGCATCCTGGCTTTTGTCAACAACGTCCCTGCTCCCAGAGCAGCTCCTGGCAGCTCCCTGAACCATCCCTTAATCCCATTTCCATGCAGGGACTCAGGGAACAGCTGAGCACCAAGCCTGAAAAAGGAGGGAACAGCTCCGATGCCACCAGTGAGAAAAATCCTCCCCCAAATGCCCAGATCACCACCAGTCATGTCTGCTGTGCCTAAACAGAACAGGAGCTCCTGCTGCTGCCCTTCCCCACCCCATCCCTGGCAGTGCCCAANCTGAGGGACCTCTGAGTGCTCCTTCAGCTTTGCTTTTCTATTGGAAAAGGATCCAGGTGTGACACAAGTCCCAGGAAGCCGCCCAGGCCTGGGTCCCAGGTGGCTCAGGACACAGGCAGCACCTACCAGAAGGTGAAGAAAGCCACGATGACAACGGTGACCAGGAGCTGGACCATCAGGATGGCATAGACCTGCAGGGAGGGGTGATCCCTGATCCCAGAGCCCAGCACAGGCAGGGCCTCCCGAGGGCTGNTGGGTTTAATGTCCCAACCCAAACCATTCCATGATCCCATGGTCATTCCGTGTCCTCTTTGCTCCCCTTGCTGATGTCCCCTCCTGTGTCACTGAAGTCCCCCCTTCTCTTCTTCACTTTTGTGTGATTTTCCTTCTTCACATTCCTGTCCCTGCCTGCTCCACAGATGCCTCCCCTCCTCCTAAAGCTTCTGAGCTCAGGGATTCCCAAATCCTTTGGGAAGATGGAGCAAAGACCCTCTCAGTCTCAGGGCAGACACCAGGAAAGCCAAACCCAAGGTCCTGATCCTGAATTTCTCCTGATTTCCTGGTCAAAAGTTGCTTGTTCAAAGTGCAGGAGCCTCACTTAGGTGCCCCCAGCAGGAAACAAGTCCCTGGTGCAGATGAGTTGTCAATAAATCCCTTGGTCCTTCCTTCCTGCCCCACTGGAGCTGAACCTCCTGGATCCCTCATGGGCCCAGAGAATCCCTGGGACACTCCCAAGGCTCCTGCACCAAATCAATCCCAGCCCCTGAACACCCAACTGACACCTAAACACCAAAATGGCCCCTAAAACCCAGCTGGCATCTCAGTGCCTGGAGGAGCTGAAGGGTTTTCCCTCCTCCCTCCCTCCCTGGCGTGTCCCCAGCACCCAGAGGGTTTTCTCCTGCTCCCTCGTGGTGTCCCCACATCCATCCCCCCCACCAAGGCCACAGCAGGACAGTGTGTGCTGAGGTCATTGTCACAGAAACAACCCCAAATTCACCTCCCTCCTCTCCAGGTGCTCCCAGTAAGGTGTGAGACATCCCATAGAGGGGGTTTCCCACCTGGAGACCCAAAATACCCCATCCCACCCCTAAACCTAAAACATCCCACCCCATCTGGGCCTCACCCATCCTAATTCATTTTGAGAGCAGAAAAATCCAGATGGTCCCCAGAGCCACCTGGGGGGATTTATCCTCTCTGTTCCTTAGGGAAAAGGCTGAGAAACCTTTGGAACATAGCCCAGCCACAGCAGGGGGGAGCTGTCACTCCTTGCCCTTCCCCAGGCCCCCCAGCCCTGCAGCTGGACAGGATGGGCAGCAGAGGATGGAGCAGGGCAAGGGCTCAGGAGTCCCCAGACCCCTAAACGTCCTTCCAGCGTTTTCCTGGGCACGGCCAGGCCTTTGTCCTCTGCTCCAGGGACCTTCTGGGGTTGGTTTGCCCAGGAATGGCCACAAGGATGCTGGAACAATCCAGCCCTTGGCTCTGCCAGGGCTGTGACCCCAACTGTGACACCAGCTGTGCCACCTCAGCTGCTCTGAGAGCTGGGGCTGGGCAGGAGCTGCAGAAGGGGTGGGGGGATCCCTACACTGGCTCCAGGACCTTCCCTCCAGCCCCAGGAGCTGGGAATGGGGATTTCTCCTGCCATGGAACTGGGAAGGAGTTTACTCCCACATCTGGGAGGGAGTGAGGTCTCTGGGATGGCTGGAATGGCTTTTATTTACAGATATGGCTTTTATCTGCAGATGGAGACTTTGATGTAGATGGAGACGCTGAAGGGTGGATGGAGAATTTCACACATGGACAGAGACTCTGCTGGGCAGACAGAGCTCACAGTTCCCAGCTGCAGCTCTGCCCTGGGCCAAACTGGGCACCACCTCCCTGCTCCCCCTCTTAATGCTAGTCCCCCTCTTATCCTGCTCCCCCTCTGCTCTCCAGTCCTGGGGAGATCTCTGCCCCTCTCCAGGGCTCACTCCAGTACAGCCATGGAAGGACTCACTGGGATCCACGTAAGCCCAGCTGGGGTGGAGCGGGGCCGCGGGCGGGGCAGGGAAAGCCCCGGGTTTCATCCCTCCTCCTGCTGTTGCCTCCTCATAGGACGGAGGAGCCGGGGGGGCTGTGGCATTGTCCTTCTTGTCCCCCTGCCCCTCCGAGCTGGGGGGTTTGCTGTTCACGGAGAGCTGCACAGAAAGGGGCAAAGAGGGAGAGAGAGCTGAGTGAAACCATCCCATGAACCGCCCTGGGCAAGCCTGGCATGGACAGGTTCTGGAAAAGGGCGCAGGAACTGGAGACTCCGGCCATTCCTGAGCACTGGACACATCCCTGCAGCCCCGGGATGGGCATCCATGACTGAGGGGAGATGGGAAAGCCCCCGAGGTGTGAATTGGGATGAGAAGTTCCAGGCAGGGAGGTCTGAGGGGAGCCATGGAGCCCCTGCGGTGCCTCGGGCTCAATGTGACACCAGAAACATCCCAGGAATTCTCTGCTTCTCATCAAACTTCCTACATTGCTCCTTAAAAAGAGCTTTCAGTTCCTGGGCAGAAAATCCTGAACTCTTCATACCCATGTACACCCATTTTGGGGAGTTGCTGCCAGGAATGCTCTGGTTTGGCCCTCCAGAATTTTCTCTCTGCCCGTGTGGAGCTCAGCTCTGCTGCTTCCCAGCATTTGAAGGGTTTGGGATCGCAGCAAGGAGCCAGCCTGGAGCCACCTGAGCGCTCGCCTCTTCTTAGGAACATGATCCCTTTCACCTTCCAGATGGGCCTGGGATAAACTGTCAGCCTGCCCCCGGAGGAGCCAGCCCAGCCCCGGGAGTGGCATCCCCACAGCCCCAGGGACCGGGGCTGGAATCGCAGCGAGCCCCGAACCAGCAGGCACGAACAGAGCAGAGTGAGAAGGGGTCACAGCCCTGAAAACACAGCAGGGGCCGGGCTGGGATGTGTCCCACGGGCAGAGCCAGCGGTGCCAGCTCCCCTGCCAGCCCCCAGGGACTGTCCTTCCCTGTCCTTCCCTGTCCTTCCCTGTCTCTTGG
>VXBI01004166.1:172138-184004 GCA_013397375.1 Toxostoma redivivum
CCCCCCCCCAGCAGTGAAACCTGTGCCATGGACTTCAAAATAAAACATTAAAAATTCAGGAATTTACCCCAGGCTGCTGAATTATCCATGGATTATTAATACTAAACCCCTGGTCCCTGGATGGGGATTAACATGCAGCTGGGAACATCATGGAGTGCATGGAGAGGGGTTTGGAGGATGAAAGAAATTAAAACCTCCTTGTCCTCAGCCAGGAATCTTCCTAGGGCTGCCAGCCTTGGAGCTTCATCTCCATGAGAGATGGAAACCCAGACAGGACAAGGGAGAATGGTTTCAAACTAAACCAGGAAAGATTCAGATTGGATGTGAGGAAGGAATTCCTCCCTGTGAGGGTGGGGAGGCCTTGGAAGGGACTTCCCAGAGCAGCTGTGGCTGCCCCATCCCTGGAAGTGTCCAAGACCGGGCTGGAGCAGCCTGGGACAGTGGGAGGTGTCCCTGCCCTGGGTCTGGGTGGGTTTAAGTCCCTTCCCACTCAACCTTTCCATGATTCCCTGCTCCCATCTCCCTTCCCAGCCAGCTCCTGCCTCTTGGCTTTCACCCAGTGCCCTCCAGCTGAAATGTGCCCTCCTCCCTCCCCAGGATGCTTCTGGAGGATGGGACAACACCCCCTGAACCCAAGGAGAAGGAGCTAGATGGAGTTTTTGGGATGGGAATGTTCTCCTGGGTTCCTGCACTCAGGCCTGGAGAGCTCCTGGTGCCGGAGCTGGAACCAGACCCCGCTTCCAGCACCCCCTTTGTGCCTCTGGCCTTCCACTGCCTGCAGGGAAACCCCACAAACTGAGCTGTCCCCCCAGTCTTGGGCTCCAGCTGCCAGGGAACATTAATTCATTAATTACAACCCTGAGCAGGCCACTTTAATTAACGAGGCTTGGCTGCTGTGGTGGGCAGGAGCTGCGAGGAGCAGCAGCAGAGGAAGCTCCTGGTTTATCCCTTGGGACCAAGGCAATGGCAGGATTTGGGTGTTTGGGGAAATTTGGGCCTGGTTTATTTCCTGAAACACCTGCAGAGCCGTGGTGTGAGATTTCCACGGGTCACAGGGGACGGGGGGACACGAGAGAACAAGGGAAGCGAGATCCGTGGTCAGAGCGAAGCAGGTCCCCAGCAAACACTGAGATCACTGAAACGCTCCCAGCTCTGCCCAGGATTAAACCGTGCAGCTCCCAGGCCTTGGCAGCCGTCCCTGCCCGCTGCCAGCAGAGCCTGTCCTGCCCCCGGGGGCAGCCAGCGCCGCTGCAGGGCAGCAATTGCACAACACCTCCCGCTCCTGGCTGGGAGGGGGAGCAGAACGGGTTTGGGGACGCTCGGAGCGACACCTTCACACCACTGAGCACTCTGAGCTGTGTGAAGGGACTTTATATAACACAGCCAGGATGGCCACGGCATGTTTGGCATTCCTGCTGCCTCAGGAGTGACGGTGGTGCTAAGCTGGCTTCGTCATGCCCAGCACAGGAGATGGAGGAAGGACTTGAGTGATCCTTGTGGGTCCTTTCAGCTCAGGATGTTCCAGGTTCTGTGGTTCCAGAGCCCACATTTCCAGCAATAGGCTCAAAATCCAGGTTTGCTGGTGTTCTCCTGGAAGGATCCTCTGTCTTTGGCCTGGAAGCCCAAATTTAGGAGTAAGGGCATTTCCCATCTGGCTAAGGACGTCCCAGGAATGGAACTGTAGAATCAGAGGATCCTGGAGTGGTTTTGGTTGGAAGGCACCAGGGCAGGGACACCTCCCACTGTCCCAGGTGCTCCCAGCCCCAATGTCCAGCCTGGCCTTGGACACTGCCAGGGATCCAGGGGCAGCCACAGATGCTCTGGGAAATCCATTCCAGGTCCTTTCCACCCTCACAGGGAAGAATTCCTTCCCAAAATCTGAACTACACCTCTCCAGGTTTTTGCAGCAGTTTGTCTGATGCCTCCCTGACCTTCGTCCCCTCGCTGTCCTCCTTTGTGTGGCACCAGACATCCCAAAAGCCATTTCCTTCTTGTCTTTCCTCCCTAAACCCCACCTTTCCTGGAACATCCCTGTACTCACATCCTTGTTGGATGTGAAGTTGCCTGGAAAGCACCTTCAGCTCCTAAATGGGGGAAGATTTCTCCTGTTCCACCACGAGGTAACTGCTCCATCCCCCCCAGGACTGCCCTGGGGCTGCCCCCAGCTCTCCTGTCCCATGTTGGGACCCTTACCCCCCACGCCTCCAAGCAGAATTCTTTTAGTCTTAGTTTGTGTTCTTTGTGTGGGGGCTTTCCCAGGTTTTGGGGTTCAGTAAAGCTCCTCCACCCCCAGCCAGGCCCAGCCCCTCTTGGATTCCACAGCAGCAGATTCACCAGCTCAACTGGAGCAGCAAAATGAAATTCTGAGCTCCCTGGGCAGCTCCGTCCCCACCCAGGAGAAGATTCCAGAGCCTTCCTCACGCTGGACTGGCTGGCACAAACCTCGAGGAGCTGCCAGGGCTCCCCAAGCCTCGGCACAGCTCAGAGAGGCAAAGCAAATCACAGTGACAGCACGGGCACAAAGCACAGCCACAGCCCAGATTTAGAAACAAAACTCCTCCAAAAGTTTCTGTACTGTGGCAGGAGGGCAAATCCCAACCCAGGCCAGACCACACCCAAACCCCACTGAAATGCTCTCAGCACAACAAAAACATCCCACCCTGAACCTTCACCCTCCCCTTCCTCCTGCACACTGGGGAGGAGAGAGAGGCTCCCAAAAACCCACTCTGGATTCTCTCTGTTTCTGCCTCTGCGTTGAGGAGGGACTGGAGAAGGAGAAGGAGAAGGAGAAGGAGAAGGAGAAGGAGAAGGAGAAGGAGAAGGAGAAGGAGAAGGAGAAGGAGAAGGAGAAGGAGAAGGAGGGACATGGGGGATGGAAGCTGAAAGAGGTGATGAAAAGACATGGAAGGAGGGAAGATAAATGGCCCTTCCACTGAAATTTGAAAAGCAAGAGGTTGGATCTCCTGTCTGCACTTCCTGTATAAAACCAAAAGTTTGGGGGGCGGTTTTGGAGCCTGTCCCAGCTCTTTTCCAGCTGTTGATCCCACTGAGACCTCTGCAGAATCTGTGCTGCTGGAAAGGGCTGCAGCCAGCCCTGACAGCTGTGGAGGCCTTTCCATGGGGGTATCCAGCCTGTGGAGCTCTTCTGACCTTTTCCCTGCTTTTCCCACTGTCCCAGACTCCATCTCCATGGGAGAAATGTCCTGAAGCAATGTAGGAAGCATGAGAAGCGTGAGGGTTTAATTTGCTGTGTCTGGAGGTTGCCAGAGCAGCTCCCAGAGGCATCTTGGTGAGATGGAACGCTGGGAATTCATCACAAGCTCCCAGCCTTGCTCCTGATGCTGTCCCAGAGCCCAGCAATGGCTTCCAATCCCTTCCAGCCCCAGGAGGGACAGCTCCAGGCAGGGGCAGCTGCTGGATGTCCACAGAAACCATCCCTGTCCTCCTGGCCCTGGGCCAGTCCCAGCCCAGCAGCTGCCCTGCAACTTCCCTGGATCCCATCCTGGTGGGATGGACCTGCAGAGATCAGCTGGTCCTGCACAAACCCCACTGCCCTCAGGAGCACAGCACTGGGAATGCTGGGGCTGTGACAGCCCAGCTCAGCACCCAGATCCAGCTCAGCACCCAGATCCAGCTCAGCACCCAAATCCCAGCTCAGCACCCAGATCCAGCTCTGCTCCCAGATCCAGCTCAGCACCCAAATCCCAACTCAGTTCCCAGATCCAGCTCTGCACTCACATCCCAACCCCACATCCAGATCCCAGCTCCCCACTCCCCCAAAGCAGAAGCAGAAGCAGCTTTTTACTCAGAAATTGATTTGAAAATGTTCGTTGTAAAGGCCAGGTGGGATTTGGTGCAATCTAGCTTCTCCTCCAGCTTCCTCTGATTGCTGCATCTCAGCCTGAAAATGATCCTTGTTTTTTTCCCCTGTGGACCCCAGAGTTCCCCACCCTGCCTCTGCTGTGTCCCATGAAGGCCACGGGCTGACCTTGGGCTCAGGTGAGAAAAGCCAAAAACCTTTTTCTTCTCCCTCAATCCCAGCTGGTTTTCAGAGGGATTTTTGGAAATAACCTTCTTCTTTCCCTGCCCATCCCTGCAGCTCCTGAGCAGGAGCAGCTCCCCAGGAAAGGCACTGCCACAGGGATAATGTGCAGGGGTACAGGACAGGAGGGGACAGGGAACGAGAACCTTGGATCCCCGGGACTGCAGGTGCCAGGTGAGGAGGGGACATGGGACATCATTCCCAGAGCCACTACCGGGACCAATTCCCAGCAGCATTTAACACTGTTCTTCATTTTCTTCTTTACCTCCAGGGTCACCTGGAGCTGGCATCTCCCAGAGCTCATTCCTTTCCAGCCCATGGCCGCGGATTACTGGGGTTTACATAAAATGAGGAAAGCCGAGCTCAGCCCTGCCCCGTGTCACTGCTCGGTGTCACCGCACGATGTCACAGCCACTCCCCAGTCCCACCCGCAGCACTGGGGCTCTCTGAGGCGTTTGATTGTGCAAACAAAGCCCGGTGGAGCCAAGCTGAGCTCTCCTGCCCAGCTCTGTCACCAGGGTCATGTCCCACCCTCGCTGCTCCTCACTGATGTCACATTCCTGCCCGGGCAGGTGGCAAAGAGCTCCCAGCACCTGGCGAGGCCACGGGGGCTCCATCACTTGGGAACCTGCTGGCTCCTGGATGTCCTGGAGTCTGACTGCAGTTGTTTCATGGATTCATTATTTTCCTATAAATGTTTCTTTGTTTGTCCTGGCATGAACTTCAGCACCCAGACATGGTGCTCCCTTCTGCCCTCCCTTAGGTGGGATTGAAGGGAAGTCCCAGCTTCCATCTCTGATGTCACAGGATGTTGGGAATGGCCAAATCCCAGAGCAGCTGTGGCTGTCTCATCCCTGAAGTGTCCAAGGCCCAGTTGGACAAGGCTTGGAGCAAGCTGGGGTAGAGGAGGTGTCCCTGCCATGGCGGGGGTGGGACAGGATGGCTTTAAGGTCCTTTCCAACCCAAACTGCTCATGATTCCTGCTGGGCCAGAAGGTCTCCAGAGCCATGGGAATGTCCTGATCCCAGCAGGATCCACAGCCTGGCTCTGGCAGCACCAGTCTTGCTGTCTGCCTGCACTAAAGCCCAGGCAAACATTCAGGACTGAACTTGCAAGTCCTTGAGATGGGACAAAGGAACCAAGCAAAGCCTCTGGGGCAGGTTCTGCTCCTGGCCCGCGCCCAAGGTCCCTTCGGGAGGCACTGGAGGGAATCGGGGCTGCAATAATCCCTGAGCCTCCCTAAGGAACAACAAACACAGCCAGAGCCAACGGAAGCTTTGTGTGAAAAGGGATTTAGGAGTCAGGCTGAAAGCAGAGAAGGTGGGGATCCCTTCCCTGCTTTGCTCCCCAGGGTGAACGTCCTTCGGATGGAATTGGGCAGTGGGACAAAATCCCTTCTCCTGATGGTCACCAAAGGGACCTTAACCCCCACAGCTCCCTGCTGGAGAGGGGCTGGGGACAAGGGATGGAGGGACAGGACACCGAGAGTGGATTCCCACTGCAGAGGGCAGGGATGGATGGCATATTGGGATGGAATTGTCCCTGTGAGGGTGGGGAGGCCTGGGATGGATTTCCCAGAGCAGCTGTGGCTGCCCCTGGATCCCTGGCAGTGCCCAAGGCCAGGTTGGACAGGGCTTGGAGCAGCCTTGGGTCAGTGGAAGGTGCCCTGCCCACAGCAGGGGGTTGGAATTCAATGGTCTTTAATATCCTTTCCAACTCAAACCAATCAGGCAGCAGGAGCCAAATCCTGAAAAAATCCAGCTTGGGGGACAGTGAGGGATCTGTGTCCCTGCTGAGGGACCCCCACTCACAGCCCCTCCTGCCTGGACACGGTCAGGACATCCAGGGTGAACAACTGGAGCCAAACTGCTGCTGCTCCAATTCCCAGATGGAAGCCAGGCTGAGGGGTTCCTGCCCCTGCTGATCCCAACATTAATGAGTCCAATCCTTCATTCCCATCTGCTTCCCAAGCCCATGGCTGCCATCCCCCACACTCTGCTGAGGAGCAGGATGGGACCAAAGGCTCTGGCACATCCATATTTCCAGGCAGCCAACAGAGAACCTCAACCAAGAACAGAACTTGTCACAATACAATTGAATTTTTTTCTCCTAAGGGCTGCTCCTGGAGAGCTCTCTGAGACAGGATTTCAGTTTTACCCATTCCAGTTTTCCCCCTCCTTTGTGGGACAGAAATCTTGCATTCCAAGAACAGCAGAACCAAAGCCATCAAAGTTTGTACAAAATTTTCTCCTAAGCATTATTGCAGCAGTGGATTCTCTGGTGTCCAATGAAAAGGGCATTTACTGCCATGGGAAGCAGCAGTTCAGGCTGTTTTAGAGAAGGGGGAGTTCCTGCAGGTGCTCCCTGCTCCCAGAAAAGAGCAAAAAACGGGATTTCCAGCAGGGTCTGGGCAGTGCATGGAACTCCTGTGACAGATCAGATGCAAGCAGGAAAAGTGAGCGTTGTTTATGCAATAAGTGTTTCTGTGGCTCCGAGGTATTTCAGATGGAATGGAGATACCTGGGGAAGTTTATACTTTCCTGGAAGCCAGGGGAGCAGAGATATCAGGGCCATCTAAAGCACTGGAGGAGCTCCTGGTTGTGCAAGAGCCATTCTCTGCCTTGCAAAACGTTCTTCAAAATGTGGCACCTTCAAAATGAGGCAGCGGGACCTTGGCTGTGCACCAGCTCGGGGTTCAAACACGGGGTCCAAACACGGGGCCCAAACACGGGGTCCAAACACGGGGCTCAAACACAGGGTCCAAACACAGGGGATTCAAACACGGGGCTCAAACACAGGGGATTCAAACACGGGGTCCAAACACGGGGCTCAAACACAGGGGATTCAAACACGGGGNCACGGGGCCCAAACACGGGGTCCAAACACGGGGCTCAAACATGGGGTCCAAACACAGGGGATTCAAACACGGGGCTCAAACACAGGGGATTCAAACACGGGGTTCAAACACGGGGTTCAAACACGGGGTCCAAACACGGGGCTCAAACACAGGGGATTCAAACACGGGGCTCAAACACGGGGTTCCAAACATGGGGTTCAAACACGAGGTTTAAACACGGGGTTCAAACACAGGGTTCCAAACATGGGCTCCAAACACAGGGTTCCAAACATGGGGTTCAAACACAGGGCACCAGGATGTGGCACCAGCAGGGGCTCCAAACATGGCGCTGCAACATGGGACAACAACATGGAGTTTCAGTCCTGGGGTTCCAACACAGGGCACCAAAATGGGGCTCCAGATACAGGGAACACACACAAGGTTCCGACATGACACACCAAAACAGAACACCAAGCACGAGGCACCAACACAGGGACCAGCATGGGGTTCAAACACAAGGACCAACACAGCATTAGAGTTGGAGTTCCAAACATGGAGCAGTACAACACAGGGCTCAACAGTATTGGTACAACAACACCAACACAGGGCTCAAACATGGACACCAACACGGGGTTCAAACATGGACACCAACACGGGGCTCCAAATACTGGGTACCAACACAGGACTCCAACACAGGATTCCAACATGAGGCACCAGCTCAAGGAATCCACACGGGGAACCATCAAGAGATTCCAACATGGGACATGAACACAGGGAATCCACGTGGGCTCGGACACGGGCACTAACACAGGGTTCCAAATATGGGTCTCCAACATGGGGCTCAAACCTGAGGCACCTACATGGGCACCAACACAAGGTTCCAAACATGGGCACCAACACAGGGCACAAATACAGGGTTCCAAACACAGGACACAAAGAGGAGGCACCAACACGGGGTTTAAACAAGAGGCACCAGCACAGGGCACCAACATGGTGTTCCAAACGTGAGGCTCCAAACAAGAGACATGAGCGTGGGGCTCCAAACATGAGACATGAGCGTGGGGCTCCAAACATGAGACATGAACCTGGGGTTCCAAATATGAGGATGAATGTGGGGCTCCAACACAGGGCTCCAACCTGAGGCACTCACACAGGTTCCAACCTCCTGCAGATGCCAACCCGCTCCTCGAGATCATTGAATCTGCATTTGGACCCAGGGAGGGCTATAACACCGTCACACTCCAGGGGCTGGGGTTAACAGGTAAAATACTGCACTGTCCCAAACTCCTTGGATTCCCTGCAGGGCTGGAATGCTCCTGGCTGCTCCCAAACAGCAGCACACCTGGGGTGAGGTGGGAAGCCACATCTCCAGCAGCTCCAGCAGCTCCAGCACCCCCTCCTAGACACAAGCATAGGTTCAACAGCCCATTCCCAACCTTTCAGTCTGTGGGGTCTCCCGTTTCTCCCAGGCACGGGGCAGTGCCTGGAGTCAGCAGGGGCTGGTTTTGTGCCATGGATGGATTCCTGTGTAAAAGCAATGGAATTACAGTACTGGAAGTCTCTGGGGAAAGCTGGGATGGGCTGATCTTGCTGAAAACACCATCTCCCAGCAAATGCCATAAACACCACTGTGGAAGGAGCAGGGCCCTCCACAAGGCCTCCCGGGTGAGCTATTGCCTAGATAAGAATTGCTTAGTCATGGTGACTTGCTGGGAGACCCTTTTCCCACCTCAGGACCCCACTTTATCTCCTTGTAAAACTATTGCTCATATTTCCTCAGCCCTAAATGACTGGCCCTTCTGTCAAGCCATACCTTCCCTATAAAAACCCCTGCTTGTGCCCAGGTCAGTGGAATGGAGTTGGACCCCTTCACAGAAACTGCCAATAAAGGATTCTGTGGAACTCCACACAGCTCTTCCAGTCTCTTGTCCCTGAGCTGGCCTGGTACCGTGTGAGCTCAGCTGAAATCACTCAGAACTGAAATCACTCAAGGAGCTGAAATCACTAAAAGAGCTGAAATCACTACAGGAGCTGCTCATCTGGAGCCCAGGCCTTGCACTGGTGCCCTGGGCTGGGATGCCTGGACCCCTGGACAGGCTGTTCCTGGTGGCACCTTGCTGTCCAGGACGTCCATGGCAGCCAGGGTCAGGCTGACCCCAGCACCAGCCGGTCTCAAAACACAGCTCTNGAAATCACTACAGGAGCTGCTCATCTGGAGCCCAGGCCTTGCACTGGTGCCCTGGGCTGGGATGCCTGGACCCCTGGACAGGCTGTTCCTGGTGGCACCTTGCTGTCCAGGACGTCCATGGCAGCCAGGGTCAGGCTGACCCCAGCACCAGCCGGTCTCAAAACACAGCTCTGACCCTTTCCCCACAGCCCAGCCCCACAGGAACCCCCAGCCACAGCTCCAAGCTCAAAACAAACATCTCCAGGTTCAGCACCAGCATCTCCAGGCTCACTACAAACAAGCTGCAATGAGTTTTGCATCTCCAGACAAAAGTCAGGACCTATGAGGTTGGACTTTTAAGCTGCTCAGAACTAATCCTGCTGACTTCTCCTTCCTTTTAATTAGTCCTGGGCACTGAGACATCCCCACGCTCCCCACAAGTAACCACTAATCAGGCGGGCTATGAGCTCCAGTAATTACCCGGATTTGCTCTCCATCCTCCCTGCAGTAATTGCAGCCCTGAGTAACTCCTGCCCTGAGCAGGGCTGAGCCCTGTGCCAGGCATGTGGAGCACGAGCCTGGCCAGGACCACGATCCTGAGCCTCAGCAGCACCCAAATCCCTTTAGCCCCAAAACCTGTTTTACGGGACTGACTCCACATGGAAAAGCTCTGGCTGGAGAGATGGTGGGGCAGGCACAGTCCAAGGGGAGGATGTGCAGAGGAAAAGGTTTTATTGGACCACAGTCCCACCTTGTTCAGACTCAGCCAGGGGCTGGATTTGGTTTTTCCACAGCCCCTCGCTTGTTAAGAGCGATATTCCCACAAAGCATTTTTAGAGGGAAGAATGGGGAGAGGGAAAGAGAAAGGAAAAGGGGAAGGAGGAAGGGAAAAGAGAAGGGAGAAGGAGAAATAAAGGGGAAGGGGAAAGAGGAGGAGCAAGGAAGGGAGACAAGAAGGGAGAAGGGGGAAGACAAGAATAGTTCTATTGGAAGGGACCTGCATCCATCCTCTGCTCCCCCTGGGAGCTCTGCTCCCAGCCTGTCATGGAGAAAAGAACCTTCACATATCCCTGTGGGTCCCTCCCAGCCTGGGATAGCCCATCATTCCATGAATAATTCCAGCAGTGTGGAGCATTTGCCATCAGTCCCATGGCACTTGCACAGCTACTCTGGAATGGAAAAATTATTTATTGTAGAGCAAGAGGCTTTGTTAGAGCCCAGAAATGGACACTTGGTCCCAGAAATGGTCACTTTTATCCTCTGGGATAAAATAAAAGGGTCCTTCCAGCTACAGCACTACAGAGTTGGATCTGGAGAGGAAAATCCAGCTCCTCAGTTTCCAATAGAGCCACCAACCCCAACGACAAGGCAAGGAAAAGGTTTTACAGACATGACTCAGGAACGGGAAATGGAGAAAAGGGAAAAGAAACTTTCTGGGCAAGGAGCAGATGGGGAGAACCAAATCCCAGAGAAGAAATTCTTGCTCTGGGACTGACACCAAGAACTCAAAGGATGTTTCTGAAGAGCTGGGTTGGCCAAAATGGCCATAATTAGGGCACAAGTACTCCAGCCCTGGGGTCATATTTTCACATGGGAGTTTCCAAAGTCCTTGCTTTGGATTGGCTCCCCTGCTCTGGGTAGGAAATCTGTGCCCAGGCTGCAAAATCCTGGTTCTCTGAGGAGCTGAGCTGCAGAGAATCATTTTTGTGCCTCCCCTGCACTCACTTTTCATGGAATCATGTAATATTCTCGATTGGAAGAGACCCTCAAGGATCATTGAATCCAACTCCTGGCCCTGCACAGGACACCCTCAGGAATCCCTCCATGTTCTGNTCCTTGGCAGCAGTGCTGGAAGCTGGTCCATGACCTCCTGAGGGTGGCGAGCGCTGCATTCCCCAGGTTTGATAGGAGGGGCAGGATCTGATGTTCCCTCAGCTGGAACACAGAAGGAAAACAGCATCAGATTTCCTGGGACCATGATCCCAGCTGATCCTGCGGGCCCCCCCTCCCCAGATATATAAAGGATGGCCCAGGTGATCCTCAGGACACAGCAGGAGGTGGCACCGAGGATACTCCAGGTGGGACCGTTCCTGGAGCCACCATGATGTGGGAGCTGCGCTCCATCGCCTTCTCCAGGGCCGTCTTTGCGGAGTTTTTGGCCACGCTGGTCTTTGTCCTGTTGGGGCTGGGCTCGGCGCTGAGCTGGCCGTCGGCCCCGGCGCCGAGCACGCTGCAGGTCGCGCTGGCCTTCGGGCTGGCCATCGGCACGCTGGTGCAGGCCCTGGGCCACGTCAGCGGCGCCCACATCAACCCGGCCGTGACGCTGGGCTGCCTGCTGGGCTCGCAGCTCTCGCTGCTGCGGGCCCTGTTCTACGTGGTGGCCCAGCTGCTGGGGGGGGTGGTGGGCGCTGCCATCCTGCACCAGATCACCCCGGCCAGCTCGCGGGAGGGCCTGGCCATCAACAAGGTGAGCGCTGCAGGGCCGGGCAGGGGCTCTGGGACGGGAGGNGGAATCCCTCCATGTTCTGGGATTTTTCTGGTTGTCAAATCACAGTCCATGAACTGATTTTCCAGTTTCACAGACTCCCCATTGCTTCCTGCCCTTTCCATGCTCCCAGGGCCCAGAAGTGTGTGGGGACAGATCCCAGGTAAAGAAGGCCAGGAGAAGGGGAGAAGGAGAGAAGGAGAAAGGGGAGCAGGACAAAGGGGACAAAGGAGAAAGGGAGAAGGAGAAGGAGAAAAGGAGAAGGAGAAAAGGAGAAGGAGAAAAGGAGAAGGAGAAAAGGAGAAGGAGAAAAGGAGAAGGAGAAAAGGAGAAGGA